>CM073761.1:20456764-21056764 GCA_037127475.1 Arma custos | reverse complement strand
CTCACCATTGTCTTCCTTCGGAGGGATTGCTCCGCCGCGTCCCGGATGATGTCAGTGAGCCGACAGACCTCGGCATAAATGGATCCGTCGCGATCCGACATCATCCGCTCCCACCCATCGTCCACGAGCAACCCCTCCAGATGACTCCTATAAGCGGTCCAGTTTGCCCCTTTTGTGGCATAGCCCTGTTCCTCACCGTGGTACGATGGTTCATCGGCATCATCCCTTAGTGAGGCCGAAGGCTATGGCCGGGTGGTCGGAACTCGTCTCTGATCTGAGGGTTCACCTCTTAACGTATCTTGCCATGGCGGGCGACACAATCGTCACGTCAATCCAGCTATGCCCCCTGGGCCCCCTGAACGTTGATGTATCAGAGGGCTCGTTAAGGACCACCAACTGGTGACCACTGACGAACCTGCCAAGGCTCTCTCCTCGCCGATCTGTGCTAGTGGACTCCGAGACCTTGTTCCAGGCGTTGGCATCGGAGCAGATGATCACATTCCTGTATGCAGCAGCCACTCCTTGCATGGCCTCATATTGATATATACCCTCCTCTATATTGATCCTGTCGGAGAGGTATGCCGACATTAATGCGAAGGATACCTCTCCACTTTGCTGCAGCTCCATCACATCCAGAGTCTGATTAGTAATAATTATAGCAGATCTGGGCCTCCTCTCTGCACTGCCCAGAGCTATCACCCTCGAGGTGAGATCAAAGCCCGTGACCACATTTCTTCGGCAGCACGGCTCCTGGATCGCCATTATATCGTATCGGTGGGAGAGGGCCTTCAACTCCTCCACCACCATATGCCGCCGTCCCATATTGAGCTGAAGGACTCGTAACTCCTCAGTCATAGCGGGTCCTTCGTACAACTCTTTGGGACTCCCTGCAGTGTACTGGACACTCCAGGCTCCCTGCCTGGTGCTTTATGTTGGGGAGTTTCTCCTTTGCACAGTTGGTGCAGGTCGGTCTATCTACTTTTCTTGGGGCAGTCTTTGGCTATATGCCCCTTTCCTGCACACCACCTACACGTCACCTCGCTTTCATTGCATGTTGCCCGGGAGTGTCCATATCCCTGGCACTGCAGGCATCTTAATGCATCTAGGGTGTCCACAAAAGTGAGGGACCACCACCTCCTCATTGCGAAGGGCGTACCTAATCTGTGG
Source organism: Arma custos (assembly GCA_037127475.1). Classification (NCBI taxonomy): domain Eukaryota; kingdom Metazoa; phylum Arthropoda; class Insecta; order Hemiptera; family Pentatomidae; genus Arma; species Arma custos. The sequence goes on along the minus strand of CM073761.1, from coordinate 21,055,597 downwards.
GTCCATTTAAACGACCCACGTCTTGGCGAGGCCCGTCCTGTCTTTCCTACCATGCAGGACACGGACCTGACCCTCCAGGGCAGGGACTGCTTTCTTCCTGAAGTAGTGCTGTATTTCCTCCTTTAATTTCAGTTCCATCCATCGGCCAGGTACGCTTCTTCTTTCTTATTACCTCTGTGTAGGGATCCTCATACTCTTCTGTCGGCTCTATCTTGCCTCGAACCATTTCAGTTTTACTATGCCTCAGGAGCATTTCTGCTGGTGGTGCGCCACTATATTTGCTTGTGGAGGGCTGCAGTTCCGCCTGATAAGTGGCCTGTTGCTGGTCCTGGGGGCTCATTGACGGCCCTGGTTCCTGCTGCCTGGGGGTCTTCCTTTCCTCTCTCTGTCGCTTAGGTAGCCCGCTAGCCACCATTGGGCCCACGATACTTGCTACCTTTCCTGCAACCATTTGGTGAAGCTCCTCCTTACTGAGTATTTCCTTCACCACATGTTTTACTATATCTGGGATTAGTTTTCTCTCCCCTTCCAGTCTTAGGATAATATCCTGTAGCTTGTTAACGTTCCCATTTATGTAGTCTTTTTTTCCCCTTGAGAACCTACTTCTGTATCTTTCCATGTAGTCCTGGAGATTCTTTTGGATCCCACGTGTCTGATCCGCAGGGCTAGCTTCGTTATAGATATGGGAGGGTACTCCCTCTCCTTCCTCTCCTCCTTTTTTTGGATTGGGGGCTGAGATCCTGGGCTCCGTCCGACTCTTTTCCCTCGTTCATCTCACTCTCACTTGCTCTCGGAGGCATACCTTTTAAGTCTGACTTACCCGTCTCAATGAGTTTTCCGAAGAACCTAGAAAGGGTAGTCACCTCTCCTATTAATGTCGGTACTTTTTTCTCTCCAATGTTAGCTTGCGCTGCTGCTCCTGCTTCAGTCGCTGCCACTTCAATTTTGTCCATTTTTACTTCCTGGTTTTTGTCCTCCATATTGGAATCATCCGGTTCCTGCCTTTCCTCTTCCTGGTCAACCGGCTGACCAACCGGTTTCCCTCTTTTTTCCCTGTTCATTTTTTTTTACGTAATATTATGTAAAAATTTTTCCTATTAAAGTTTTTTTATTTATTTAATGAAACAATTAATTAATGATACTCCTGTCCGTGGAGGGCTCCGAATTGCACGTGTGTCCCTCGGGCCTCAACCACCACTCACGCACTTTCCAGTTCACTGATCACAGAGCTATGCTATAACCCGTCTTACCTGATCGGTGTCTGAGAGCCTACTGATAGCTGTTGGGCCAGTGGTAGGTGGGGATAATCCTCAGGAACCAATTTTACGTGCGTCCGCTTCCCTCGACTGCCAGAGCGCAACAGGCTCTGTTCACCAGCGCTTGAAGGGTAATATTAAATAGAAGAGGGGACAGGGGGAGTCACCCTATCTGACTTCACTCCAAAGGTTGGCTCAGCTTCCCATTTATTTTCACTCAACTTACGCTCTGCTCCTTCTCAGAGTACAAGTTGCAAGTCGGATTAGTTTCGGTGGGATTGCCATCTCTTCCATTGCGAGGAACAGCTCTTTTCTGATAATGGAATCATAAGCCACTTTAAAATCGATAAACAGCCATATAATCTTGTTAAGTTCTTTTGTTTTTTCCATTATTTGCTTTAAGCTTAATATCTGTTCAATAGTTGACCCTGAAACCCCCCCTGATAATCGACCAACCGAGGTTCCACAAATTCCACAATTCGGTTATATAAAATAGCGGAGAATAGCGTGTAAGACGTGTTCAGGAGCCTGATTCTCCAATAATTCTTGCAGTCTGTGGAAACACCTTCCTTCTTGAATAACGGTAAGATGACTGAATCCTTCCTGCTATCCGGCCTTTTTTCGGTCTCCCAGATATTAACTATCAGATGAGTCAGTGCCTCAGCCAGTGTTGATCCACCTACCTTCAAAAACTCCGCTGGGATGCCATCTGAGCCTGAAGCCTTGTTATTCTTGAAGTTGTCTAAAACCAGACCAACCTCCTCTGAATCTGGTGGGCTCACTTCATGGTCATTTTCATTTTCTTTAAATTCCACATCAGGCTACTCCTCATCTTTCCTCGGGTTTAGTATTTCCTGAAAATGCTCCTTCCATCTACCTTGCACATGAGGCGGGTTTCCAAGCAATAGGCTATGCAGATGACATAGCAATTATCATCAAGGGCTTTGACCAACAAACTATTTCAGAGTTGATGACAATGGCACTAAGAATGGTGGTGAGTTGGTGCACGAGAGTAGGATTGAACATCAATCCTAATAAAACGGTAATTGTACCTTTTACCAACAAAAGGATATTGAGGGAACTCAACCCCCTAGGATGAAAGGGATGAGTATTCAATTCAGCAAGAAGGTTAAATACCTCGGTGTTATTATGGACAGTAAATTAAACTGGAATGAACATATCGACTATGTTACCAAGAAAGCCACAAGAATTCTGTGGACTTGTAAGAGCCTCTGTGGCAACAAGTGGGGAATTAGCCCCAAGATGGCTCGTTGGATGTACACAGCAATAGTTAGACCTGTGCTAACCTATGGCTCAATAGCCTGGTGGCACAAAGCTGGTATCCAACAAAATAGATCAAGGTTGGAGAAGGTGCAGCGGCTGGAGTGCATCATGATCACTGCGGCCATGAGAACCACCCCTACCGCTTCACTGGAAACTATACTTGATTTAACTCCTCTTGACATTCTAATTGAATCAGAGGCATTGAAGACAGCCTACAGGCTAGTAAAAATAGGAGGGGTCAAAAAACCCACCAACGATTTTGGACACAGAATGTCTTTGATATAATCCAGCAAAATGCATATATAAAAAAGCATTCTGATTCAATGCTGAACAAATATAACTACAAAAGATTTCACGTTAATATACAGGCGATTTGCAAAAGCAAGAATGATTGCTTTAATCCACCCAATGGTCTAAATGTGTATACGGATGGATCCAAAGGGGAGTTTGGTGCCGGTTCGGGATTCTGGTTTAGGGGTTGTCAGGGCATGGGTCATTACTTAGCTCTGGGCACGACACCCACTGTATTCCAAGCGGAAATATGGGCAATACTTGCAAGTGCCTTCGCTATGAAGGACCACAAGAATAAGGTAATTAACTTTCTCACTGACAGTCAGGCAGCATGCAATGCATTACAAAATGCAGTAACAAACTCCAGACTAGTGGAGGAATGCTGTATAAGACTAGATGAACTAGCTGTACATAACAGAGTTAACATATTTTGGATCCCTGGGCACAGTAATATTCCAGGAAATGAAAGGACCGACAAATTGGCTAAGAAAGGAGCAGTTACTGCTCCTATTGGACCAGAACCATGGTGCGGGGTCCCCCTTCCCCTGGCTAAGGATACAGTTGATAAACTAGCCAAGAGGAAGATAAAAACACGTTGGGATAGAGCCAAGATAAGGCATACAAAACTTTTCATAAAGGATCCCAATGATAATCTTTGTGATATAATCAAGAAAGAAGCTGCTCACTCGTCGAGAACCGACCTCAAAAGTATGGTTGAAACCATCACTGGGCACTGTAAACTCAGGAAACACATGCATCGTCTGGGCATTGAACAAGATCCTAGGTGCAGATGGTGCAAAGAGGAGGACGAAACCCCCTGGCACGTCCTCTTTGAATGTATAGCACTAAGTCGAAAGAGGACATTTGACCTTGGCCCCGGTGGATACAAGGAACTTCAAGAACTGAGGTTTAAAGACTATTTAAAATTTCTCAGAAGTCTAGACCTATGTTAGGGATTTTTAGGACTCAAGCACAATGGGCCTTTTTAGGCCGAAGTGCATAGTAATAAGGGTCACACATAAATAATAATAATAATACCTTGCACATCCTGATCCAGGAAGACTATTTTACCATCTGAATGATTTATCATCGGACAGTCATTCATAAAGCCAGATTTTATTTTAGCCACTTCACCGAAAAACTTCTGGGCCTCATTGTTCCCGCTGTATTCTTCCATCTAATGCTAGTTGGCCTGTAATGCATATTTTTTCTTTTGTCTCAGAAACTTTTTTGCATTAGATCTGGCTTCTTGATACTCCTTTCTGTTTTGCCTAGTATCCCTATTTAGAAGCTTTTTTCTCTTTTCGTTACGCACATTAACCGCTTCTTCAAACTCCAGGTCAAACCACAGATTTTTTGTCTTTCTGTTTCCATCCCTCTTACAATATTGGTCGGCTGCATCAGATATAGTTTTTCTTAGATAATCCCATTCCTCATTCACATCTCTTCCTCCGATTACAGCTGGTATGTTACCTACACTTTTTTTAATATCTCTCAGGAAAAAATACCTTGTTTCCTCTTCCTTTAATTTTTCTCTTTCCGAGGTGATCTGCAGTTTGCTCCTTTCAAACATCCTTATCTTATATGTATGGGTGTTCTTCGCAACTACCAGAAAATGATCAGAATTGATGTCTGGTCCTCTATAAGATCTGACATCTTAAACTACATTAAAATGTCTACTGGAAACCAGACCGGGATCGATCTGCATTGCTGGTCCATTTGGTGAAATCCACGTTTGTTTGTGTTTCTCTTTGTTAGTAAATATACTACTGTGATCAAAAAGTAAGGTGAATTTGTTTATAAAATGTAAATTCTTTATTTATTCTTCCAAATCAATTTCATCCCCTTCAAAGTAATCCCCATCCGATAAAACACACTTTTTCTAACGCTTTTTCCAGTCCTCGAAATAGTCTGAATAGTCTTTTTTCGGTATAGGCTTCAAGACCTTCTTTGATTTGGTATTTATCTCCTCAATCGTGTCAAAACGGCGTCCCCGCATTGGCCTTTTGAGTTTGCTGAATAGCCAGAAATCACATGGAGCCAAATCAGGCAAATACGGTGGTTGCGGAACAATATGAATCGAATGTTTGGCAAAAAAGTCGCGAAGAACCAATGCACTGTGAACTGGAGCATTATCGTGATGAAGGAACCAAGAGTTGTTCACCCATAATTCCGGCCGTTTCAGACGAACAGCTTCACGCAAATGACGAATAACGCTCAAATAATATTCTTTGTTGACAGTTTGGCCCGGCGGAAGGAATTCATAGTGCACCACACCACAATAATCAAAGAAAACTGTCAACATAACCTTGATTTTCGACTAACTTTGCCGTGGTCTTTTCGGCCTTGCTTCACCTTTTGCATGATATTTGCTGGATCGGTTGGTGGTTTCAGGGTCGTATGCATAAATCCAAGTCTTGTCTCCAATAATGATGCATTTCAAGTCAGACAGCAAAGTTTCACACACATCAACGCGACACTTTTTTACCAAAAAATTGAGCGATTTTGGCATCAATCGAGACTTGACGTGTTTGAGACACAAAGCATCCTTCAAAATGGTTTGGGCTGAGCCAAATGATATTCCAACACTATCAGCGAGGTCTCTAATTGTCAATTGACGATTTTTAAGCACCAAATCTTTGATTTTTTGGACGTGGCCCTCGTCGGTAGACGTCGATGGTCGTCTAGAGTGCGGTTCGTCTTTAACCCGTTCTCGGCCCGCTTTGAACTTGTTGTACCACTTATAAAACGTTTTTTTTTGTGCCATAGTTTGATTACCAAAGGCCTTCCGCAACATTTTCAACATGTCTGCACAAGAATATTCGTTCCGCAAACAAAATTTGACACAAGTTCTTTGCTCAACGAAATCACCCATTGTAAAAATCGAAAAATTCACTTTTGGTTGTTTACAAAAACACGTGTAACTCGGAGATGATCAAACCTTTTGACTAACAGACGCTTGGCGAATGTTATAGACAGTCCTACCAGCCAAGGAAAAAATAATTTACCTGCCTTCCTAATGCCCGGGAGTTTCAAATGACAATTTTACGTTACTTTTTGATCACAATAGTAGTACTCATAACAACTAGTGATCTAGATACAGCAAACTCAATCATTCGTTCTCCATTTTCATTGGTCTTCACAAGCTATGCCTGCCAATAGTAAGAGCAAATACTGGTTCTTTACCAACCTGAGCATTAAAATCACCCAACACTATTTTCATATCGACAGAACGGGAAGCAGATATAGCCCGTTCCAAATCTTCATAGAAAAGATCCTTTTCATCTTCCTCTTTTTCTTCTGTTGGGGCATGAACGTTTATCAGAGTTATATTAAACTTTTTTCCATGAACCGTTAGCATGCATAACCTTTTGTTTATTGGTTGGAAATCAAGAACTGCTTTCCTAATTCCCTTTGATACTATGAAAGCTGTACCAATCTCATGTCTCTCCTGGCTTTCACTGTAAAAAATATCATAATCTTTTCCACTTTGCTTTCCAAAACCGGTCCACCATGTTTCATGAACAGCAGTAATATCTAACTTTAGTTGTAGCAGTTGTGATTTCAATTCCGTCAATGCTCTGGGTCTATAAAGTGGCCTTACATTCCAATTTTATAAGCCATACAACGAGTTCCAGTTTGTTAACATAAATCAGTCCAAATTCCGAGGCTAGGCTGTTGAGAAAAAGTAACCTGTGGTTTTTTTTATAAAAGGTGCGTGTTAATATTATTATTATTTATTGCAAATGGACACAAAAGGATCATGCAAAATATTCTGATGTCGGTTTTTCCATACTTTATCGTATGCTATCCCATTCATTTAATTTATTTAGTAATTGTTGTTATTAATATATTTATTCTAGACAATTAGTTTAAATCCTGTGAAGTTTCGTACTTTTTAGTTATTTTATTTTTATTATGTTTTTGTCACTTTCAGTTACTTCATGATCTGTATTATTATGTAGCCTTCTGGCCAGATGTATATTATGTTTATTTTTTGTTCATGTTTGTTATTCTAAAGGGACTTGGTCCCAGAATAAAGTTTGTTTCTATTCTACTTCATTAATCTTTTCTCCACTTATTCTCATTTTCTCCTCTGTCTATTTTGTTCGTGGTTTCTGCAATGCTTCCTTCTCGAACTTTACTATCCACTTTTCTACCTTGTTCCTAAGTATTTTTTGTCTATAAAATCACTTGGTTTGGTTTTTTTAAAAACTATTTTAACTTGGCTAATCCTTGATGTGGTTAACTTGACTTTTTGTGTGTAAGTTAAAATTCTATTAGTGAGTCTTGGTGGGGAAATCTAGTGATATGCCCATGTAATTTCAATCGTCATTTTTTTATGTCTGCTGTCAGGTTTGTGATATCCATTGTTTTTCTTTATTTTAGTAGGTATCCTTCTTCAGGTAATTTTGGACCTCAAATCTTTCTCATAATTTTGTATTATTCTTTTAGTATCTTTTCCATGTCACATTTTGTGTGGAATGTGAGTGTTTCTATTGCATATAGTACTGCAGGTTTAATTACTGTACAGTAGTGCTTGATCTTTGTGGACATTACTATGATGAGTTAAAGTGGCTCTTCCTTCCTATCCGTAGACAATATTTCCTTAGAGCTTTTCTACCAGTAGCGTTCCAGACGTTGTAGAGGAAAGACCTACGTCTGATACGCTCCTGAGGATTACCCCCACCACGTAGATAGGAAACTGAAGTCAGTCGCCTTCCAACTTTCTCAGAGGTGAGTCGAGTTTTCCCCCTATCAGTGTTTTATCGCGAATTGGAGGTTAAGTGTTTAACTGGTTGAATCCTGAGGGACACTAGTGCGAGTCAGGATTCCCAGGGAACAGGAAAGCTAACCCAATTAATAAAATATTAATTGTGTAGCTCTGTGTGGACAAGAAAAAAAATTGTTTTATTTATTATTAAATTGTGCAGTGTATTGGCGATTTAGACGGGAGATTTTGTGTGCCCTCTTAATTATTTTTCTGGGTTAACCAAATCCCAGATTGGAAAAAAAAACGATAGACAGGAGGAAGTGTTAAAAAAAAAATCATAGATTTATGTAATAAATTACGTAAAAACGGAAAAAAATATGGATCTCGGAGGACATAAAAAAAGGAGAAAAAACCAAGGGACAACAAAGAAGTGGCCCAAAAAGCTTTATTGAGACAAAAAAACAAAACAAAAGATGAAGGGAAAAACAAGATGGCAGCTACAAGTAAAGTAAACCCAATGGATGTGGTTGAAATAAGTGAGGAAACGACAGGCGAAGGGGAACCTAGCTCAATGAAGAGGTCATTGGTGAGTGGGCCCCTAAAACATATATGCAGGCCACCAGTGAAAGCGAGCTAAACAAAAGTATGGGAACAGGTGGGGCATTATTTTTATCCCCAAATCGAAAAAAAAGAAGAGGCAGAGGGTGGTAACTCCCCCCTCCTTCCATGTGAGGACAACCTAGGGGAAAAGGCAAGACAAATTCAAGAGAAGATGAGGAATTACCTAGAAAGGGCGAAAAACTCCATTTCTAAGGAGAAGCAAAATTACATTAATGGGAGTGTCGCCTCCCTGCGAGATATCATCCTTGGACTGGAGACAGAACGGAATCTAATACCAACGTTGGTGAAACATGTGGTTAGGGAGGTGCTCTGCATGGAGGAACTCCACCAGATGGTGGCCCGAAAGGTGGCGGACATTGTAGTCCCAACGATAACTAGCCGACGGGCACAGAAGCCAAGAAGAGAGACCCCCCAAGCAACCAGAACCAGGGACGTCAAAGACCGGGAGTAATTACCAAGGAGCACAACTAATATGACCACCGAGGAGGATACAGAGGAAGCGGAATACACTCAACTAGAGAAAAAGATCAGGAGGGATGGGGGAAAGGGTAAAGAAAAAGGAAAACCAATCCCGACACTGAGAATCGAGGTTAAATTAATAACGGCCACCAAGGCAGATGGAGTACTGGTCCAAGTAGAAGACAGGAGCGCCGGGGAGAAAATAGTTGCCTGGCAGAAACTCAAGAACGGCCTTGAGGCTAAGGTTGCTAGAAGAAGGTGGCCGAGGATGGAAGTCCGAGGAGTTCCAGCTGGATAGAACGAATCGAAACTCACAGAAGTAATAAAAGAAAGGGTGAGAACAAAGGGCATAGAGGTCAAAGATAAGCAACTGCGTATCCTATACGGGAGACAAATTAGAACAGTGTTTACCAAAACCTGGGTGATCGAGTTGGATCCACAGATTAGGTACGTCCTGCACAGTGAGGAGGTGGTGGTCGGAGGATGGTGGGCCCTCACCTTCCTGGACACCCTCGACACCCCAAGATGCCTGCAGTGCCAAGGATATATTCACTCAAGGGCAACATAGCCAAGGAATGCCCCAAAAAGAAGGCAGGCGATAGACCCACCTGTAGCAACCACAAGAGGGAAAATCAGACGAATACAAGGCACCAGGCTGGTAGGCGGGACTGCCAAGTACACTGTTAGGAGTCCCAGCAACTCGCGAACAGGACAAGATATGACTGGTGAACAAAGAGTGCTCCAGATCAAGGGATTGAGGCGTATAGTTGCGGAAATGGATAAGGTGCAGTTCTAAGGTGCACAACCGTGCACCGGGTTGCACCATAGTACCAGTTGAATAAAGATTGTTAAAAAAAAAAAAATGGTAAGAGTTGTCTTGAGTGGTGAACCCTCACTCAAGGTAAAAACCTGTATACCATCTTGGCAGGAAAGGTGGGAAAAAAAAGTGCTTTTCTACCATTAACTCGCAACACCCTTCATATATCTACAGTCTCCTCCAATTCAAATAGTCCAGCACCACAAAACAAGATCCCGCCTTTCCGATCTCTACACTCGTTCCCATAGAACCAAAGCATTCGAGCGTTCCTTTCTCGCCTGCTCCAACACAGTGTGGAACTCAATCCCTCCTTTCATCTGCCATGCTTCTTCACTGACTTCATTTAAATCCTTGCTTTTCCAACATCTCTTGAATTCCCAAAAAGATGCTATCTAAGCAGGTTGTTGGGGAGAGTGACACCGTAAAGGGAAAAAAAACAAAACAATGTATATAAGTCTTCAAAGCCGTGTCAATAAGTGCTGGCTATTTTGAGCATCATTAAAATAAAATAAAAATAAGAGAAATGGTATTAGAAAAAATATTAATGCAATATTGAAATTTGCAAAATTAAATTTAATGAACGAGAGATTACATAAAAATAAATCAAAGAAAATATGGTTAATGAAGTACAGATCAATGAGATATACCACTTAATAATAAATTATTGATATGCAGACCTGATATTTACTAAATAATATTTACCATTATTCATAAAATGAAAATAAGTTTACTTTAAATTTAACAAACAAAAAAAAATTTGACTTAAATGTCCATAATTAATAGAGAGATAAAAAGATTCTCTTTGACGTCTTCTCTTCAAGGCCTTTAGTATAAATTCTAATTTGGTACCTGATGTGAAGAACGCGATCGTCGATGAAGTGAATACTCCCAATAAATATCAGAGGTGATGTGCCGGCGGCACCAAACAATTCACAATCGGCGATTGTGAGTGCGGGATTTCCTCATGATGTTCCCTCACCGGAAGTCAGAAGCTAACTCTCTTGAGTGGGAGAAAAGACGAGGTGGGGATTCAGATGTTGCCAATAGTTAATCCTATTATATATTTATATATTATTATTATATTATACACAAACCAGAGCCAAATCTGGGCTTTTAAACCAATTGTACAGACTACACTAAGCGATGTTTCTCTCGCTCAATGAATCAACAAAAAAAAAAAAAACATAAGTCCTTCAACCAGCCACAAATAAACTATTCTGATTGAAATAAACAAATATATAAAAAATGATATTCCATTCATTTACTAAGCGTGAACACAGGTCAATCATCTGTAATAAATTAGTATTGTAAAAATAAATTTCATTGTTTATCCGTTTTTTGTTTATTTTTCCTAAAGAAGATATAGACTATGTAAAGGCTTTATTGTATGCTATCCTAATCATTTATTTTATTTAGTAACTATTGTTATTAATATATTTATTTTTGACAGTTGGTCAAAATCCTTTCAAGTTTCATACTTTTTTGTTATTTCATTTCAATTTTTATTTTTCTTATGTTTTTGTCACTTTTAAATACTTCATGATTTGTATTATTACATAGCCTTCTGGCCAGATATATATTATGTTTATTTTTCAGTTCATGTTTGTTATTCTAAAGGGACTTGGTCCCAGAATAAAGTTTGTTTTCTATTTTATTGTATAGCTTTATGCATAGTTAACAACAGTCCATTACAATCTCCTAAATCACAAGTACTTAAAATTTTATAGAATTTTCAAATTTAAAATAAGTGTAACATTTCCGATCAGACAATTAGATCGGTTTTACCACCGAACAATTCTGTTTTACCAGGCAAATAAGATAACTTTTATGCTACTATAAAATATTCATTGCTCCGTGTATTGCAGATATCCAATATTAGAAAAATAAAAACTCTCAAATTTTTTAACACAAATATCAATAACAATGTTAGATGTTCATCAATGAATACTTTGTTTTTGTTATTAATATTTCTACATAAACATACAAGTATATTAATTACTCATTATTGTCCTTCATACTGATTTTACAATTAAACAATTCAAATAATGATTATCTAAAACACAATTTAAATAGAATCTTCTTGGGGAAACGAAAAGTCCTACAAGATTTTGATATTCAAAGTTATTTTGGGTACCAATTACACAACTTATACTATTTATATTACGACTATTAAATTACTATTGAGTTATTTCACAAATATTTAACTAAATATAACTAAATTTAAAATTTAAATAATTCAGACTATAATTGATTTAGAAATTTTAAAAAAAATTCAGTTATTCCAAAGTTTTGAGTTTTCATTTCTGTTGGCTGTTCTCATGACTGCTTATTTTTTTATCTTTATTTTTTATTTACTTTTTTGGCTACTTCTTTAAAAATAACTTCATGATTTGTATTATGTAGTCTTATGGTCATATGTATATTGTGTCTCTTTTTCTGTTCATGTTTGCCATTCTAAAAGGACTCAGTCCCAGAAATAATATGTTTTTTATTCTATTCCAATATATATATATTAAAACTAAAGTAAGTAAAAAGAACTTGTTTCCTGGTGCTGGACGTGGATTTGAATTGGAGGAGACTATAGATATTGGAGTTTATGGATTGGTATAAAAATGAATCAAGGAACCATTGTCTATGAATGGAAGGGAAGAGCCATTTAACTCATCATAAAGGTGGGCCTGCAAGACCGCCTTGGGATACCAAGGACTAATCTTAGAGAGCAGCTCATTATTTGGTTCAATCTATCCTAAATCACATTTGGGATACCCTCATATACCATTCTTTGGGAAAAGATAAGAGATGATATGAGGAGCTTACAGGGAAGTTGCGCAAGAAGGCATATATGACATATTTATATTCAAGGAAGAAATAGTTGGGGGTGCAGTCAATGAAAACATCAAAATAAGGATAACTTATTTATTATGTGCCGACGTTTCGGCCTACAATGTAGGCCATCTTCAGGGCTAAGAGAAACAAAACAGAAATATATAAAAACGTAGCAGTAACAAGAATATATAAAGTGGTACAGGAGTGGAAATAAATTAGATTATTGAAATAAAATTAGATATGATGAAATAGTGAATAGAAGATATAAGATAAATAAGAATGCATATAAGACAGGTTACAGAATAATAAACTTAAAATAGTGATGGATAAAAATAAGATGTAGATGATGAACAGAAATTCTAATAGTGACAGATAAAATAATACAAGAATAAGAATATAAAATAGGAAAAATACATGTCAAAAAGGGATAAAATGTAAACAATAATATAAAGGGAAAGAAAAATGAGGAGGTAAACGGAAAGATACAAAATAAGAAGATAAAATATAGAAAAAGGGGGGAATAAAGTGTAATAATACAAGCATAAATAGAAAGAAAGGCTTGATAAATTTCAAAAATTAAACATTGAAAAAAGGGGTATATATCTATGAACTATGAAGAATGAAAAGAAAAGGAAAAAAAGTGAGGAAAGTTAATATGTAACTGTAATTCTGGCAGACTCCTCAATTATTACTCCCAACATCCGCACCACCAAATAATCAATGTCGCCAAAAATATCATCCACCGTGGCCTATCCCTCTCCGACGCTTGCTTCCATAACACCAACACCCAACGCATCAAAGCAATCCTATTAAAAAACAATTTTCCTCCCCATGTTATCAATAAACTCATCCATCACCATTATAACCCACCCACCCGCACCCGTTCTCCACATCCGCCTTCTATCCCTATATACAGATCCTTGCCATATATACCCTCCCTCTCTAATAACATTCAAAAATCCCTAAGTTCCGCTATCCCCAATTTACGCATCGCCTTTAAATCCCACAACAAACTCTCCAATATTTATACCCGTGTTAAAGATCCCATTCCACTAAAACATCGTTCTCAGGTCGTCTATCGCATTCCTTGTTCTACTCCCAACTGCAACTCTTCCTACATCGGCGAAACCAAAAACCTACTTAAAGACCGCATTACCCAACACAAATACTCCATTTCCTCCCACAACCCAACCGCTTCTAAACTCTCTGAACACGCCCTATCCTTTAACCACATTTTTGACTTCGAAAACACGTCGATCCTAGCCTCCGTTCCTAATTATAATAAACGCATCCTCTCAGAAACCATTCACATCAATTTAGATTCCTCTACCGTTAATGCCAAGACCGACTCCCATCACCTATCCCTAACCTACGCCCATATTTTTAATTTACTAAAATAACCTTACATTCTTAATTTATTATGCCTTTTTTTAATTACATTTTGACCATTTGACTTTTACTTTTTATTTTTCTCGAGATCGCCTATATTATATTAGATCGCCTATATTATATTCTCATCTTATTTTGGCATTTATGCCACTTCTTTCTAATTGTATACAGTTACATATTAACTTTCCTCACTTATTTTCTTTTTCTTTTCATTCTTCATAGTTCATAGATATAATACCACTTTTAATTTTTTTTTTTTTTTTTTTTTTTTTTTTTTTAATTTTTTTTTATTTTATTTTATTTATTTATTTATTTTTTTCTTTCTCTCAATTTACATTTTTTACGGTCACTTATATCCACTGCATCTGCAATTTTCCTTTTTAATTTTATTTAATTTTTAATTTTTAATTTTTCACGCCTTTTACATTATTTACTGTCTCTTACATCCACCGATTCTACCTTTCTCCTTCCCCCTCCTGTGTCATTATTTTTTGGCCGTCAGAGATCGCCTTTATCGCCTCCGCCTGCCCGGTGTAACGGTTTTCTTGCTTACTTGTCTCTGAGCGGCCTAACCTGCAAGTTGTTTTATTCGGTTAGTACACTTTTATCTCATCTCCTTCCTTTTCACATTCACCTTTCTTCGCACCTGTTCTCACACCTACTTTTGGCATCCATCATATGTTAATAGTATAGAGTTCATTCTTATTTAGCCTCATATTTTTCATCTACTGTATTTCTTCACCTACTTTCTATATGTTTATATTAAATTCTCATCTTATTTTGCATTTATGCCACTTCTTTCTAATTGTATACAGTTACATATTAACTTTCCTCACTTTTTTTCCTTTTCTTTTCATTCTTCATAGTTCATAGATATATACCCCTTTTTTCAATGTTTAATTTTTGAAATTTATCAAGCCTTTCTTTCTATTTATGCTTGTATTATTACACTTTATTCCCCCCTTTTTCTATATTTTATCTTCTTATTTTGTATCTTTCCGTTTACCTCCTCATTTTTCTTTCCCTTTATATTATTGTTTACATTTTATCCCTTTTTGACATGTATTTTTCCTATTTTATATTCTTATTCTTGTATTATTTTATCTGTCACTATTAGAATTTCTGTTCATCATCTACATCTTATTTTTATCCATCACTATTTTAAGTTTATTATTCTGTAACCTGTCTTATATGCATTCTTATTTATCTTATATCTTCTATTCACTATTTCATCATATCTAATTTTATTTCAATAATCTAATTTATTTCCACTCCTGTACCACTTTATATATTCTTGTTACTGCTACGTTTTTATATATTTCTGTTTTGTTTCTCTTAGCCCTGAAGATGGCCTACATTGTAGGCCGAAACGTCGGCACATAATAAATAAGTTATCCTTATTTTGATGTTTTCATTGACTGCACCCCCAACTATTTCTTCCTTGAATTAGAAGATACAGTCGACCAACTCTTCTCTGACATATTTATATATATATATATATATATATATATATATATATATATAT
This sequence comes from Arma custos, assembly GCA_037127475.1. Lineage (NCBI taxonomy): Eukaryota > Metazoa > Arthropoda > Insecta > Hemiptera > Pentatomidae > Arma > Arma custos. The sequence continues at coordinate 21,040,415 of CM073761.1, read as the reverse complement.
ATATATATATATATATATATATATATTATATGGTCTATAAACAAAAATGACCAATGGAAAGAAAGAAGGACTCCAGGCAACCATTATTGGATATTGAAGAAGTTCTGGAGAAAGGTGTTGAGTCAAATCCATCCACAAGTACTCACAAAGATGCCAGGGATTGTGTTGTGTCGAAATACATTGTTAGTCGCCATCTACGCTTCGTTGGGAAGTGCTATAGACCAGTCCCTCACAAACTTTCTCGTCAGCAAACAGCTAAGAGGTTAGACACACTACAGTAGATATATTTATTTTTTAAAGAGAAAAGATAGGCCCTCGACCGGGATTTGAACCCGGAACCTTTGTCTCACCGTGACATCGCTCTGCCGCGAATACAATCTTTTCTCTTTAAAAAATAAAAATATTTATAACTCATAAAAAATGACCAATAATTATAAAAAATTACAGTAGATATAGTGTGTCTAACCTCTTAGCTAACCTGTGTCTAACCTCTTAGCTAACCTAGGGAGAAGATGAGAGATGATATGAGGAGCTTATGTTAAGGGTAGGATGCATAAGAAGATGGAATAAGTTCAGGGAACTTATTGACCATTGGCATAATTGGTCGATGTGGGTGGGGGTTTCCAGAAAAGTGTTTGTTCAATAGTAATGCTTTTTGACAGAGGAGCTGAAAGTGATGGGGTGATCATTAAGGATTAATGTTGGAAAGGTGTGGGAGGTTGTAAGGAGAGAATTGGAACCTATAACAATGGCCTGAGTTTTTATTATGTTTAATCTCACTTGGTTCAGCTTTGCCCGAGCACTGATCCTTTCTAGGTCTTTCTGAATGCTAGCGAATACAATTAATAGCTCAGAAGGAGGAAAGGACAAATAGATTTGGAAGTCGTCCACATATTGATGGTAGGAACTGTGGTGAATTGATTTGGTATGATCATTGATGTAGCAGTTGAAACAAAGAGGGGTCATGCTTGAGCGATGTGCTACTCCTAAGGAAAGTGGAAAAGAGTTGATTAGGTATGGAAACCGCTTTAGTCCTGTCAGAGAGGAAAGATTGGAACCAGTGAATATATCTGTTCATAAAAGACAATGATCTTTCCCTTTTCAATATTGACAATGATTTTAGTTTAGTAAAAAGAATAGAATGGTCCAAGGAATCAAAAGCTTTAGAGAAAACAAGTAGGATTAGCACAGTTAGTTTTTTGTCGTCCATCGCTGTATGTATGTCACTAGTGATTTTGATGAGGGTGGATTGTGTGAAGAAACAGGGACCGAAACCTGATTAGAGTGGATCTCAAAGAGTTTTGACTGTTATAGAAAAGTTAAAATTTGTAATTGGTCTATTCTTTTGAGAGGTTTGGAGAGAATGGAGATGGAGTAGTAGTCTTTAGGAGATGTAGGGTTAGTAGTTTTGTTTATAGTATGTACTACAGCTTTTTTCCAAGAGGTAAATACTGTGTTTTGTATTGAAAATGAATTATATACTATGGCATGCAGGTTGAAGGTTTGAGTTGCATGAAATTTTAGCTAAAAGGAATTCCGTATGAGGATAATCAGATGTGGGTGAGGATTCTAGGATACGAGATTTTAGGTTATGGACTTAAAGACCTACGCATTTACTATTGAGGTCTAACCAGTCATGGTGGAGGAACCAATTGTCTTTCCATTAACCCATTGGCCTTCCTTTAGGCCTCATTCCATCAGGAAAGTTTTCATACACTCTTCTAGCTGTTCTTTCTTCACCCATTCTTAGCAAGGGGCCCAGCCTCTTCATCCTTTGTCCTGGCAAAAAAGGAGATGGGGTGATGGTAATGTCATCTTAGAGCTTATATAACATTTTAAATCATCATGTATTCCTTTTTTTTCTCTTTTATGCCATATACACTTTTCCTGGGTGGGCTCTTCAACACCTCTGATCATAGGCCTTTTAAATCTGTTCTCTTACTGTGAAGTCTTGTTCAGGGTCCAGGCCTCGCAAGCATATGTGACTCAATTAATGTTTTATAGAGGGAAACCTTTGATTTATAGTTTTTAAGTTAAGATACAGTTTATTATTACGTTTTCTGGCATAAAGTTTGTTCCGTGTATTTCTGGCTTACCATATGTGCCTTTTTTTTATTTCTATCTGTTATGATACAAGTTGTTTCTTTTCTGCCAGCCTGCCATGCTCCTGACAGAGCAACTATTTAAGTCTTTTATTTCAAGCAACTTCTTATTTGTGTTTTTTCTGCAGCCTTAATACTGCTGGCAGGTCATTTATCTCTGTTTTCTCTAACATTTGACTTTTTCTTTTCATCTTTGAGGGTGCTAGGTCCATGTCTTTGGTTTCCATGCTTGATTTTTTGGAACACATTTTATTCATTGTTAAGCTTCATCAAATTTTATTCATTGTTAAGCTTAATCAAATTTTATTCATTGTTAAGCTTCATCAAATTTTATTCATTGTTAAGCTTCATCAAATTTTATTCGTTGTTAAGCTTCATCAACAAGAACTTATTTCAGTTCAACTTTATTTATCCATTATTAATAATGATATGCGAACTATATTTTCCAATGACGGGCATGAATTTTGCTTCTTCGCTTACATGAAAGATCCATGAAATGAAATAAGAATCTATCCTAAGGAAAAACTTAAATATCAGTGGTGCCTGCAGTAATACTAAAAGTAAAATAGTAAATAAATAGTTAAAAAAGGTCTGTTTGTAAATGTAAACATTTGTGAAAGAATAATTTCTGAAGTATTGGACTGTTCAACTGTTTTTAGTTGATAACCACTTTAGAATTGATGATTTCCTATTAGAATTCTATAATATCTATCCCATTCCATTATGCACATAGTTTTATTTGATAGAGAAATAATGGAAAAAGTTAAGTTGTATAATGTGAATTAACTCGGGAAACACAAGAGTTGGCCCACTTAGTTTCACCCCTAAAATCCAAATAATGCTGATTTTAAGGGGGGTGGTGATTGAGTATTGAACACTTTATGTATGTGTGTGTGTGTTTTAATTATTCTAGCTATGATATATTGAAAAGAAAGCAATTTTATAGTTAACAATGCTCTTTTTTTCTCCCTTATTTAGGCCATGTATATACAGCTATTGGTGATTACCCTAATGCCTTAGCTTCACATAAACAGTGTGTGCAGCTTGTAAAGCAGATGGGTGATAGTCTGCAAGAAGCTAGAGAGATTGGTAATGTTGGTGCAGTTTATTTGGCCATGGGTGAATTTGAAAGTGCTGTTGATTGTCATACCCAACACTTGAGACTCGCACGACGGCTGGGTAACTTGGTAATAAATTCATGAAGTTTATAGGATGTGAATGTAGATTTTATTTTTGGGTCCTATAATCTATCATAATCCTAAGATTATGGACTATTTTGTGTGTAAACTATTTTGAGTAATTTAAAAAGATAAACAGCTATCCAATTAAACCTATATTTTAAAAATTGATTGTACTTAAGTAGTCTCCTGTTCATTAGGCAAAATAAAAAGTCATTAGTTTATTTTAAATGAAGATTTATAGTAATGTTATCACCTGCTATGATAATGACTTTTGATGTACACTTGCTAATAAAGAAAATTGTTGATGGTGGATGAGAGTAATCAAATTTGTAAAATATTGTAGTGTTAAAGGAAATGTCTATATGTTTTTTTAGCTAAAAGAAGAGAACTTTAAAAACAGTTTTCAGCTATACTAAGCGTATGAAAAGACTTGATATTTAATAATAATCATACTTGGTTTTGTCTTAAATTTAGTTGATCAATTGAAAAATCTAAATACTTGGTTGAAAATTACTTTGAAAATGATATTTTTATTACGTTACTTGTATTGGTATGATTTTGGGAAAAATATCTCCATCTTAATCCACAATATTCTCTAAAATGATGTCAACACATTTAATAATTATTAATATAAAATAAAAAAACTTCCATTTTAAAATTTGTTTAAAAAGTTTTTATTCCTCTATATATATATCATTTATTAAAAAAGATATATTCTAATAAAATCTGCGAAAAAAATCTTCTGATTGTTCTATATAATCATCCCTGAAAGAAGGGATCTAAAGTCATCTTTAGTATTATTTTTTGTAATCAGAGAATATTATATCGCCAATGCTTTTAATACAAGTTATAAAATAATAATATCATCTTGAAATATTTAAATTTGTTCATCCATAAATGATACAAATAAAATTTTGTTTTATAATTAGTTAATTAATTACCATTTCCATATTAAAAGCACCAGTATACCACTCCTGAAATAATTTGTTACCATGTTTTGATCATGGATATTACATTTTATAACTCAAACCAGACTATTTTTTTAACTGGGAAGAAATATATTATAGTTGATATAATAGAGTCATAATAGAGTTAACATCGTTCAAAATGTATTTCTAATAAGTAAATGATATTAAGAATCTAATTACAATAAAGTGTATTGATGGTGGTAAATAAAAATCTGCGAACTTCGGTTTCTACCTTTAACTTTTTCTCAGGGATTGATAGATATAAACCTGAGATTGTTAAGCATATTATAAATGTTATCATATTGTGAAGAAACATTGGGTAATAGAACTAACACACATATTTTATTTGTACCAACTGGTAGGTTACAACAGGTAGCAGAGGCCAACTTAATATACATATTACAACTTGATAACATAATACAAATAACATTTACTTCCAACAATAACAACTGTTAAATAATAGTTCACTTCCAAAGGAAAGTAAAATTTTGACAATTGAAAAAATAATTGGAATTAATTATATGATACTTGTGGCAGTTACTGTTATGAACATTTTTAATGTTAAAACTTTTAAATGACAAAGATATAAACAAAAGTTGACATTATTTAAAAAAAGTAAGAACTTTTTTATAAAACTATTGGGGCTCAACCTTCTTAAATTATTGTGAGTATGATAATAGTTTAAGGTTGGTGTGGAATGTGCCTGGACCTCACTCATAATGATGGGGGGATTAGTGTAGGAAGTGGGCCAATCCCCACCCCAATCCCCCAATAAATTCAATGAATACATATTTCTCCTCTGTGCAAAAACTGAACACTATAGTTTTCCGTATAAAATGTAAAAAAGAAGGCCATTTGTTGGAGAAAGCTTCATGTTCTACAGTGAGGGAACAGTATTTTAATATAATTCCTTTTTTACCATTTTCTATATCTGAGTGACCAACTGGTTATCCTACTAGTTAATAAATAAGCTCTGATTGCTTCCATTTTCAGCTATTAGTGAAGTGGTGTTTAAGAGAGGACTTTAACAGCTTTAATAGGAAGTATGAAAACCTCTTTATGCCCATACAGGCCCTTATTTAATTTCAGGTAAGTGTTCACACATGGGAATCCCTATTAAGAGCTGTTCATCTATACTTCTATGTTGAATTTTAGGTGTCATTATTGAAATGTATATCAAACGCATAAATAAGACTTAGATTCAAACCTCTGGTGATCCCCACAGCTTGTCTTATTTTTCAAATGGCGACTATACCTTACCTTTTAAGTATGTCAAAAGAAGACTCCCATTGAGGTTGTTATTAACACTTTAAAGGCGGGAGCCGTAGTACTACGATTTAATGTATTAATCCCCGCCTTTAATGTGTTAATATCAATATATTTCACATTTTCTCTAAATTAGAGTTGAATACCACAGAAATTGAGGTCCTGAAGTTGTGCAGCTTTTGCTTCTTGTTAAAGATGATCTACTCTTAGTTGGATTTACTGATAGTCGCATTTGAGTATGCCATCCCTGAATGAGGCTACATATGACTGTATGACTATTCATATATTGAAAAATTGTATTTATGAACAATTTAATGAGGATCATAATGAATGAGTCTCGGGTATGTACAAAGGCATCTAAAGATGTGAGTGAGTCTCAGGCACGTACAAAGGCATCTGAAGAACAACAAATGTTAAAAAGGAATATCCTAAGATGGGTTCCTTTGTCCGAACTGAAGGAAAGAACAAATAAGAAAGCCTACTCAATATGTTGGTTTAACAAATCCAATGACTAAGACATGTCCTGAGTATAGATGAAGCAAGGGAAAAGAGAAGGCTTCATTCTGGGAGGAAGAGTATTTGTCCTCCCTTTGATATAGATTGTAAAATATCCTTTTTGCCTAGGGCATTATACAGCTCGAGCTTCCTTATTGCTGCCTACTTAATGGTCCCATCAGTTACTATTGACTCCACTAAAACGCAATCTTATTCTTTAATAGTTGCCTTATTATTAGAATCCATTGGTGAGTTATATCTAAGTCAATAGTCTAACAACATGGGAAGTAGGTCTCCATTAAGTGGGACTAAGTGCCGCAGTCTTCAAGACTAGAGACTGGATCTACAAATAGTCGGTTTGGTTTAAGCCACTGCTGTCTATTATTAACTGAAACCTTTATTAGTGCGTAGGTTTCAGGCATATGTTAGATCTTCCTGCAAACCTTACATGTATACTGTAAACATATTACAGTCTAAGCAAGTACAGTAAAACTTCCTTAAAACGGACACTTCTAACAGGTGGACATTTCTCGTAAGAGGACGATTATATTTCCCTCCTCATAATTTTTAAGTTTTCTTTATATTTTTACTTCTGATATCCGGACATTCTCATAAGCGGATGCGGACAGAGATTTTATCAATAATTTGACGTAAACGGACAGTAGGGCAAAATTTTCGCGAACGGAACCCCACCAGTTGTTTAGTTTTCCGAATTCGATGAGTTTGAGGAATTGTTTGTGCTCGCTTCGCTATGAACGTTTTTCAACTCAGTCTACTCCTTGAAACTAGGAACATGTCTTCCAAAAGAAAAGTGCTAACTATTAAAGAAAAAGTTGATATTATACACGCGAGTGAACGTGAAAAATTGAGTGTCCATGATCTTGGAAATTTTAAGAAATAAAAAAAATATTCTTCAAAAATGAGTAGATCATGCTAATGATAATTCAAATAAAACATTTAAAGCAGAAGGGGGCTGATGATTGATAAATTTACGTATGAGTGGCTAGGCCGAGCGCGATCAAAAGCACATTGGAAGTTGCAAAAAGTTTGGGAAAGGACAAATTAAAGTAAGGCATGGAATAAAATACAGAACCTTAAGCGGTGAGGGTGCTTCCGTTGATTGCCCTCTAGTTGCTGATTGGACATCGAAAGTAAAGGAGCTTTGCACTGGACTTTCCCCTTAAGACATTTACAACTGTGACAAAACCACCCTTTTTTTTTTTTAGCATTACCGGACAAAACTATGGCGCTAAAAGCAGAGAATAGTAAAGGAGGAAAAATCTCTAAGGAACGTGTCACAGTTTTTTTGTGCACAAATATGGTGGGTTAGTTTGAAATTCCACATTTGATAGGAAAAGACAAAAAGCTAAGATGCTTTAAGAGTTTCGGGTTTAAAGATTATTAAGGTGGAATGGCAAGCAAATAAAAGAGCGTGGATGAACCGCAAAATTATATCAGAATGGCTAATTAATTTTAATAACAGAATACAGCGACATGCAAGGGCGGATCCAGAATTTTTTTCGGCAGACGGGCAAAAAATCAACAATAACTTAAAAATAAACTTGTATTATTTATAGAAAGGTTTATTAAAATATCTAAACAATAGTTTTATGCTACTTCTAACTCATGCTATTTCTGTTATAACATCACATGATTTGCCTATAAGTATGTACTCTAATGGATTCTCCACAGTACACAAAAGACCGTCTGGGGGGGCACGTGTGTCCGCGCCCCCTCTCAATCCGCCTATGGCGACAAGGAAGAAATGTTATTTTATTTATGGATAATGCCTCGTCAGATCCAAATTTCGAGTCGTCAAATATAAAAATAGTTTTTCTCCCAACATTATTATTTATTATTATTTCTTTGTTCGTATAAGTACACATTACATATTTTCTTTAGTAAATAATTGTTATGTAATAATTGAATGGTTGAGGAACCAGATACGGGCGTTGGATAAAGAAAGAAAAGGATAGAAAATATTATCTTTAGTTTAAAATAATGTAAGCAGCCTTTGAATAAAAATTGTTAGTCATGTACAAACATACACATTATTTTACTGTTTTCTCCCACCCTCAGTTTCTCAACAGTGGGCACTTCTTATAAGCGGACAAAATTTAATTTTCCTCCTGTGTCCACAGATTAAATAAATAAAGATTAGGACAAAGTTGAAGATAAGACTTGGGAATAGGCATCATAAATATGACTTCAGAATGATTTTACATTAGTAAATACCATAAGTAAACAGCCTGAGGAAATTAAGATGAATAAAACTGTCTACCAATTGGTTCTTGATCTGGAATTTTATTTAGTTTTTCTTTTTCTTCAGGCTTTTAGGCTTCTTGAATAAAATTCATTTTAGTTTCCTTTGGCATAGAAGCAGATTTAGCATGTTGGTGATTTAGAAATGTTAAAACTTTTGATTAATTTAAAAACATGTGTCCATAACATATCCAAATTCTTCCAGTACTGTTCATACTTAAGCATTGTTTAGCTTTTTCTCATAATTTAATTTTTAATTTTTTCATCATTTGCAAGTGTAGGCTTTTAACATAAGAGCTATTATTAGGGTTTTAGAGATCCTTTTTAATTTTTATAAATAGAAATCAAGTGTTCCCATTGTTCTTTCTCACTTTGTTTAATCTTTAGATACATTATTTTATTTTCTTATGTAAAGGAGATAGTTGGGGGGTGCAGTAAAAAAAAAAAAACACTGAATAAGTAATAAACTTATAATTGTGTGCCGACGTTTCGACCTACAGTGTAGGTCATCTTCAGGGCTATGAGAGAGAAACAAACAGAACAAAAAATATAAAAATGTACAGTAACAATAATATGGTGACAAGTAATGTAGAAAATTAAAAAAGTGGCAAATATGAAGATGAAAGATAACGAATATTAAAAAAGTGACAGAATATAATAAAATTAAGATATAGACAGATTTAAACAAATTAATGATAATGAAAAGAAATTAAAATAGTGACAGATATAATAAAATTAAGATAAAGACAGATATCGAAACGTAGGCACACAATTATAAGTTTATTACTTATTCAGTGTTTTTTTTTTACTGCACCCCCCAACTATCTCCTTTACATTAGATCATCCAGTCAACTATTTTCATCTCATACATATTTTATTTTCTATTTATCTATTTTTTCATGAATTAAGATAGTGGTGTGCTACTTCCAGGTTTGTCATAAAGATAAGCTGTTTCTACATCCATGTTAACCAAATAAAGATCCTTCTCTTCTAATCTCTCCCACATATAATAGAAGAAGCAAGCTTATTTTTTAACACCTGATTGTTTTAAATCTATTTTAACACCTTTAGGTGTTTTTTAGGTTTAAAACCCATTGATGTTTTAATTTTTTTGCATTTGCTGGTAGATCAACATCAAAATTTTTATTTTTAAGAATTAGTCTTCTTATTTATTCTTAATTATAAACTTCTTCACATAGTGTCTTTTCTGTCCCTCTTGAAACTTTTTTGAGTTCCAAATTACTGTTCTTTGTTTCTGCCAAGTAAAGCCCTTTCCGATTTTTCTTCATAATCTAAGAACAGGTCTTTACCACCCTGATCATTTTAGGCTGCCAATTTTCTGTCAGCTTAAAACATATAAATAACATTAGCCTTATTTTGATTTTCAAGCGTTTTTTGTCTTTGAGTTCTAAGCCCTCCTGGTTATAACTTATGAAGAAGTTTAGCCACAGTAAAAATACATTTAATTTAATTTACTTTCCAATATTACTCATTTTCTCATGATATATTTATATATTTTTCATGTATTTGATATATATGTTTTAAATAATTCAAAAATTCCCGCTAATGTATGAAAAATTGTGGTATAGAATATTAAGTGACTGTTAATTCAGTTTAAATTACTGGCACATGTGTCTATATCGCTATAAAACTTCATAAAAATTATAATTCGTATAATTTTTTCATTTCTTCAATTTAGGTGGAAGAGGCTCGTGCTTACAGTAATCTTGGCTCATCTCACCATTATAGAAGAAATTTTGCTCAAGCTATCATTTACCATGAAAATGTTTTGAAGATAGCTCAAGAGTTGGGAGACAAGGCTGTTGAAGCTAGAGCATTTGCTGGTTTAGGTCATGCTGCTCGGTGTGCTGGAGACTATATTCAGGTATAATACTCATTTGTTTTTGTCAAATTATGCTTGTCTGCTATAAGGAATATTAGACTATCAGTTTCAACATGGAGTGCAAAAATAAGCTTTTTTTGACACATTTTGCTTTTTTATTTTCATAAAGCACCTGAGACTCAGTAAGAGATGTGTGAAATTTAAGGTGTTGATTTTTCATCTGAATGCACATGTTAAAATTGGTTTAAAAATGTTTGTTCTGGAAAGTTTTTTCCTGGAAGATGACTTACATTCTAGTCAACCTACTAAAGTTGATAAATAAAAAATTAAAGCCATAATTGAATCGAATTGTCATGTTACTGTGCGAGAGATTGCAAATCAGATAAATGTCACATAATCATTTAAAATCATATAGACAAGGAGGGTACCCCATGCATGCATAACAGCAGACCAATTGTACGAATTATACAACTATTTATTAAATTGTACTACATTTGGTACTTAACATTTTAGTAGAGACCTCGATATTATTCTAGAAATAGTCCATTTTAGTACTTATTTTGTACTACCCCTAGTAAACCTATTAAAATATCATTACCCTCTTAGTATTGATTTGAGATATTAAGTGTTTTGCATGAAATATAATAATATATTTTTTTTATTTTAGGTTTCCTTTATCAATAAAAAAAAAAGTATTGTTCCTAAGAAAAATGTCTTAATCTTATTTCACTGCATGTATTGAAGTGTCAGTCCTGAAATTGAAATATTGGAATAAGATGTAGCTTGTTTAGGTGTAGCATATGCCTATTGTTGATTAATCAAACAGGAAATATTAATTATTTAAGAAGGGAATCATTACCTCATTTCTACCTATAAAATGAAAACTGCAGTGATTTCTTTGATATTCAATTTTAATTAAATTCTATATTCATCGGTTCAGTGCTTGGCCTACGCTGAGAATGAAGTATTGCATATTAACCTGCACAGATTTGTTGAGTCAAAATAAAGTGGCTTCTAAAAATATATACCAATTTACTAACTATACTTCATTTAATCATTTAATTTTATAATATATGGTAATAAAAAGGTTAAAAATTATTATATAGGTTCTGTTTTATAGCACATGTTGATTAATATAACAGGAAATATTAATTATTTATGAAGCTAATTAGAATCTCATTTATTTTTCAAACATGAAGTTGCCATGATTTCTTTGATTGTTGGCTATAATAATTAAACAATAGAATGAATAATCTCGATATATAAGGAATGATTATCACTTGAACAATGAGATCGAAAAATAAGTTTGGCAATGTAAGTTTTATGTTTTTTAAAATATTTACTGAGGAAAATATAGGGAAGTTTACAGATATAAACCATTCTCCAAAAAATCCAAAGAAGAAATAATTCTTGGATCTTTTTTACGGTCTGTCCCAACTTACCTGGGTAAAATATAATATAACATCACTATAAACTTTTTTATATAATATAGAGGCTTGTTAAGAATCTTGGTATTTAAGTTTACTGAGTGACATCAAAAAAAGATCATGCTTTTTATTTTATTATGCAATTTAGTGGAATTACATAGGTATTGCCTATTTTGAGCTGTTTCCAAACAACTGAATGATCCACTTATGAAATTGGAGGAAGAGAAAAAGGAAATGAAAATTTTGTTCGACCATGACAATTCGAGGCCTCACGCATCTTGGAAGCAAATAACTATTAGAGGTTGGATGGAAAATTATCAATTGTTGCATTCCCCATACAGCCCTGACCATTCCCCATCGGATTATCATTTATTTTGAAGTTTTCAAAAGTTCTTAAATAGTGATTTCAAATCACATTTAGTTGGTTTTTTTCTGATTAGGGCCTGCAGTTCTATGAGCAGAGAATTATGAAGTTACCAGAAAGATGGCAAATATTGAAATGGAAGATACTTGACTGATTAAAGTTAATTTTTTAATTAGAGATAATTGAGTTTTATTTTTTAAAAAAACAAAATAAATTTCTTGCCAATCCTTCATCTCAATGTAGATTTAGTTGATTACATCGCTCTATCTTTTAAACATATATGTATAACCTTCAAGTGATTCTATCACTTAATTCTGTTAAACTATCTACAAAAAAAATGTATTATAAATATATTATGTATCATATCACAATTTACAACAATTCATGATTCTTTCATTGTAATTAAAATAAACTTTAACATTTTCATAATTTAAAAAACTAATCAAATTTTTTATTGTAAAATTATTCCTCATCTATTTAATGATTATTATAATAAATTATTTGTTGTTAATTTCTTAGTTTATTATCTTATTGGTATTGCTAACCAATTACTGCCTATATAACTATTTAATTGTCATTGATATGATGTAGTTATTCTGTTTTTTCTCAACCCTGATGATGGCATATCCTAAAATATGTGGAATTGACTGACACAATGCCCCACAGAATACTTTAATGTTTTATTATTCCTTTGTTCAAATTCGTTACAGAATAGTCTAAACAATGCTAGGTTTTTTTTTTTAGAAGAAATTTTAATTAATTTGGTGATACATTAGTTTTATGGTTGAAATTCTGTAAGCGACACCATAACTTGTCTATTAACAAATATGAACTTCATAAGACTAAGCTTTTTTTTATATATAATATAATTTCTAATTTTATTTTGTACAGAGAGACAAAGTTTTGTTTAATTTTTTTATAATGTTTTATTTTTATATTTTAACAAAAATAATGGTTATATAGGCGAAAAAGTGGCATGAAAAACAGCTGGAAATGGCCCTTGGTATGAAAGATAGAGTTGGGGAAGGCAGAGCATGTTCAAATCTGGGAATTGTGTATCAATTACTTGGTGAACATGATGCAGCTCTCAAATTACATCAAGCACATCTGAATATTGCTAGAGCTCTTAATGATAAAGCTGGTATGGGTCGTGCTTATGGAAATATTGGAAATGCTCATAGTGCTATGGCTTATTATGAACAGGTATCTTGTTATTTTATATATTTACTAAATATTGTTATGTAATTTATTTCAATCAGATTTTAGTGATAAGATACATGTATATAATGGTGAGATATTGTAATATAAAAGTTTTTAGAATGTTTATAGACTAGAAATAAAATCTAGATTCAAAACTAGTATAGCTTCCATAATTAAATTATTCCTTGATTTTTACTTTCCCAATGTATGAATTATACTGTAAAGTATTTATTTGAAAGTAGACTCTTATTTTCTCTCCCAGTGAACAGAAGTCAAGATATGACTTTTATATTTGGCATTAGAAAATGTCGTATGATAACTTACATGTTTGACCTTGAAAAATAAAAATCATAATGTTATTACTAAATGGCTAATAAAATATTATGAATAATTTTAAATTGATATTATCTGAATCTAAATATTGTTTAAATTAACTTCACATATTTTTGTCCACTATCAAGATATTGAGAGCATGAAAAAAATTTTGTTTCTACGACCCTGCGACACATATTTATTTACTTTAATATTTCGGATATCATTGGTTTTGAGGTCCATTACTATGTAATGGAAGGTATTAATTATTAAAATATTAATGATTTTCCGTTTGTGAGCTCAAATATCAGATTTATTTATCATTTATCAGCTCAAGATTTAGTTTAAAACTGCATCAGTTATTAGGTCACTGAAGCTTAGTATTAAAGTACTTGATGTATCATATTGGTTCGAAAGTTCTTTTTCAGCATTTTATTGTTGTGCCTGATTGAACTAAGCAATATTAATAATAAAACTAAATGCACCCCATTTTGAAAAGTTAATGATTATCTCAGAAGCAGATATTTCTGTAGTTCTCCTCGGAGCAATGGTTGGCTATGAAATTTAGTTTTCTGTTAGACGAAAATTCTTGATGTTTCAGAAACAATATTATTAAATAAAATCACTTTTTATTATTTTTTAAGGTAATTCATTGTTTTCTTCATTTGTAAATATAATTATATTCAGATGGAAAGTTTATTTTTAATTGCATTGAAACATCCGTTATTATTAGTCTGATTCGTAACTTGTAAAGTTTAATATATAGGAACATAAATTGTTTATTACAAGTGGATTAAAAGGTCAGACAATTGTTTACTGCCAACGACGCTCTTCCCTATAAGACCAGTACTGTTTCAACTGTTGAGCGAGTAGGACCGTCCTCGCACGAGACCTCAATTGGCGAACATTTTCGCTGCCTGCTCTTTTTCTTCTACCTTTTTTCAAAATACTGTGATTCACCAAGGGTGTCTATTCGATGAAAAAAAGGAAGAATGAAGGCAACAAAACATTCCCGACTATCTCCCCAATCAGATCAGTCAGCGATTTATTTTCAGGCAGGTTTTTTTTCTTTTACAAAGAACAGTGATATAAACTTTAAAATTAAACTTTTTTTTTACTTATCTTTTCCTCAAATTAAGAATATTGCAAATCAACGCTTGCAATAAGTGATACATATTATGGATTGTAAATCTTATTAATTTTTTTTACATTGCTACATGCAAATAAATATTCCTTTGTTTTTATTCTTCTAGAAAATGGTTCCTTCCTTTCTTTAATGCCTCATGGGTAAAATTAATTTTGTATTTATGCTTAAATCTAAATCATAATAATTTTATTTTATTTGATCTATTTCTAAAATAGTTTTTTATTAACAATAAATAACTGGCGCATATAATCAGGACAGATTCAAATTTTTTAATGCTAAAAATTATCATGCTTTGAACATCTTATGGGGATGATATCTAAAGTAGTGGTTTATGACCGCTTTTGAGTGGTTTTCATGTTTCAAGAATGGAAAGTTTTAATAGAAGAACAACTTTGTTCTGGACACCCTCAACTTCAAGAACAGATAACAATGTTGAAAAAATCAACAACCTTGTTTGTGAAGATCATTGTTGAACTAATGATCAGTTCTCTGAGACATCTGGAGTGTCCTGAAGTTTAGGACAGTAGGTTTCATAACGGAAGGTTTCTTTCACCACGACCAATTCACTGTCCCACACTCCACTGTTTGTGAAAAAGTTTTGGACCAAAAATGTCTCAAAAGAAAAGATTGGAAAAGTGTATTTTATTCAATGGAACTTACTTTGAAAGTGACCGAAATTTGGTGTAAACATATTGATAAATAAAGTAGTTAGGATGAAATTCTCGTATTTACTGTGTGACAAGTGATATCAAAATACATTTGTGAAACCTCTTTTAGAGCTGCGAAAGATCTCTTAGTTACTTCTTAGTTTTTGGAAACCTTTCTGTATTGTGTTAAATTATATGGCAGTAACATAATTGAACCTTTTTGAATATTAACATTTAACATTTTTTTACGGTTGTTTCTGTCAGGTATCTGTGAATAGAAATCAGATTATGGCCAATTAACTATACATTAAAAGCATATTTTCTCACCTAGGCATTGAAACTGTATTTTTTTATTAGTTTTCATGGAAATGTGTTAGGAATTTCTCATATATATTCTGTTTGTGTGATGATTCTCATTAGTATATGATTGATACATATTTTGAATTCTGCATAACAACAGAGGCATTTTATATAACCTTGTCATTTGTTAATTTCCTGTATGTTTTAGGCTATTAAGTATCATAAACAAGAACTAATGATATCCAAAGAGGTAAAAGACCGGAGTTCTGAAGCCTCTACGCATGGAAATCTAGCAGTTGCATATCAGGCTTTAGGAGCACATGAAATGGCTTTGTTCCACTATCGAGCTCATTTGAATATAGCTCGTGAATTAAAAGATACTGCAGGGGAGGCATGTGCCCTGCTAAATTTAGGCAATTGTCACAGTTCTCGTGCTGAATTTGCTCAAGCTGTTCCTTATTATGAAAACTACCTTATGCTATCACAGGTTTTTATATTGTTTTTCTTTTTTCATTGTTATGTTTGCTTGTTTTTTATCAACTTATTATACAATATTTGTGTATAATATTTATTTTTAAAGTGATAAGTAAAATTATATCTCAATACTATGATTATAATTGTTGAATCAAAGTTCGAATGTTCACTTTTTCTTTTCTTAAAACGAAGTGCGATTTCGTCTTAATCAAATTTCGCTCTTGGTATGGACTTTATGGTATAATTTGAAAAGAGTTCGCAATAATAGAGAAACAATAAGAAGTAGTCTAAACCAATAAAATAAAATTTACTTACCAAATAAGCAAGTCTGGCAGCTTCGCCGATAAAACCTCTCTGCATCTCCGAGTGCACTCGTGAAAACAGAAAAGGCTTGTGGTGTCCTCCTAGATGTGAAACCAGTGGTCGAGAAATCTTCCCGGCGAATTTACACTTATTTGCAAGTGAACTGTGCATAAGACGTGTATAAAACCATAAATGAAAAAAATGTTCAGGCATGATAGTCTTTAGTATTAAAAAACTGATTCTGTCCTGAAAAGAATGCGTTTGCCAGAGGCAGCGGACTAAGGATAAATTTGAGGAAAAAAAAAGGCATTATTGTGAATAAGGTACAATTTATTTTTTGTATATCGCATAATTGGCTGGGCATCCCTCCTGGTGTCTGTCTTTCTTATCTCCGTGACACTTGGTGCCGATGGATGCGTCCTTCAGGAAGAGAATGAACACCGTTGCTTGGTGGTCCTGGAGGATAAATAACACCGCTGCTTGGTGCTGGAATGCTTCCTCATGGAGGATAAATAACACTGCTGCTTGGTGCTGGAATGCTTCCTCATATAAAATAGTTGATATAAAAAAAAATATTCTTCTTCTTCTTCTTTTTTGGCGCTACAACCCTTGGTGGGTTTTGGCCTCCTCAATGAGCCGCCTCCATTCGGCTCTATCTTGTGCGACCGCCTTCCAGTTCCTGATCCCAAGTAGGCTTCGAGCATCAGCTGCCACACCATCGGTCCACCTAAGCCTGGGCCTTCCAGCTCTTCGGGTTCGATGTAGTGTCTCCTCAAGTACCCTCCTCGGGATTTCTTGTTCATTCATTCTGGTCAAATGGCCTGCCCAACCAAGCCTTCCTAACTTCACAAACTCAACCACATCCGGTTCACCATAAATGGCATATAGCTCCTTGTTCTTCCTTATTCTCCATTCAGCCGCATCCCTGACTGGTCCAATAATACGACGTAGAACTTTCCTTTCAAAGATCATCAGATCCCTTTCGTCTTGCTTGGAAATGGTCCAGGTCTGCGAGGCATAAGTTAGTACAGGCCGGACAAGAGTCTTCTAAATAATCATCTTGGTTTGCCTGCTGATGAACCTACTGCGAAAGATCTTGAGAAGGCCAAAATAGCATCTGTTGGCTGCAGTGAGGCGCTTCTTAATCTCAGCAGCCATATCATTTCCCGAAGTAACTAGTGATCCCAGGTAGGTAAATTCCTTAACCTGCTGGAATTTGTAGGATCCCACTACTAAAGGACTGTTATCACTAGCTCCGGTGTACATGTACTGGGACTTAGTCTGGTTAATTGAAAGTCCCATAGATGACGCTGCCCTGATGAGGTTTGTAGTGGCTTCGACTAAAGCTGATCTGGACCTGGCTACTATATCTAGGTCATCGGCAAAACCAAGAACCTGCACTTGTCGGGAAAATATCGTTCCTTGAGTTTGGATTCCTGAATCCCTTACTACTTTCTCTAATGCTAAATTAAAGAGAAGACAGGCAAGTCCATCTCCTTGCCTTAATCCCTTATCAGATGGGAACTCCCGGGAACACTCAGATTGTATCCAGACCTGGCACCTTACCTCACTCATCGTTAACTTCACAAGGCGAATCAATTTTGCGGGGATGTTCATTTCCTCTAATGCTTCGTACAGTTTCCCCCTCTTAATATTGTCAAAGGCACTTCTGAAGTCCACAGAAAAGATGGTGTGTGGGTAGCTTGTATTCATGGCCTTTTTCCAGGATGGTTCTCAAGGTGAAGATTTGATCCACCGTGGATCTGCCTCGACGAAAGCCAGCCTGATACCCTCCAATCTCCTGCTCTGAGAATGGTGTTAACCTGTTGAAGAGGACGATTGAGAAAATCTTGTAGGCACATGAAAGTAATGAAATTCTCCGATAATTAGAGCATTCCAGCTGGTCTCCTTTCTTATGTAAGGGACATATGACAGATTTACCCCATTGCCCTGGGATTCTCTCTTCTATCCATATGCTCATGATTAACTCATGTATGGTCTTGTGTAGCTCCTCGCCTCCATACTTGAAAAATTCTGCTGGTAATCCATCAGGACCTGGAGCTTTGTTATTTTTTAGTTTTGAGATTGCCTCAGCGACTTCCTCAAAATCTGGAGGTTCTATTTCCCCATACCCATCCAGGGAATCTCCGTTTTCTTTTAACTCCTCTTCCTCCTCATTCAGAAGGGATCTAAAATGCCTTGCCCACCGGTCAAGTATATCCTCCTTGAACGTGAGCAGAGTGCCATCTTCCTTCTTGCAGGCTTGTATCCTCGGTCTAAAGGGTGTTCTTCCGCTATTAACCTTCTGGAAAAACTTTCTGCTCTCATTGGCATTTCGGAGAGGCTCCAACCCTTCAATTTTCTTTCTCTCAAAGGCCCTCTTCTTTTGCCTTATCATTTTTTTCTCTTCTCTTCTACTTTCTCTGTACAACTCCGTGGCTCTCCTTGTATAACGCTTGCTAACCATAATACGGTATGCATAGTTCTTTGCGTCATTGGCTCGCTTGCAGTCCTCATCAAACCACTCACACTTCTCCTGGGTTCTTGCCTACCAAGAATCTCTTCAGCTGAATTTTCCATAGCTATTCTTAGACTGTCCCAGACATCATTAACGTTTTCTGAGTCTGCAGATCTAAGTTCATCCCTAATCTTTAGGTCTAGCGTTCGCTGAAATGCTTCACAGTTATCAGAAGTTTTTAACTTGTCTGTGTTCCATTTTTTGGGCACCTGAGCCACGTGGTTCCTGACCTTTGAGATTCTTGCTCTGATTCTTGCAATCACCAGGTGATGATCAGAGTCGGCATTAGCTCCTCACTCCTCCTTATTGTGAATAAGGTACAATTCATTTTTTGTATATCGCATAATAGGCTGGGCATCCCTCCTGGTGTCTGTCTTTCTTATCTCCGTGACACTTGGTGCCGTCGGATGCGTCCTCCAAGAAGAGAATGAACCAAGTTGCTTGGTGGTCCTGGAGGATAAATAACACTGTGTCTTGGTGCTGGAATGCTTCCTCATATAAAATAGTTCATATAAAAAAAAAAAAAACACTATAAAATAGTGAATCAACCAGATTGAATTAATTTGATAGCCAGATCTATTCTATATTTCTATAAATCGATACGTACACAGCCTAGATTGAAGAAAATGTTCAAACTTCTTATATGAATTATTTCCATTACTATGATTCTTAAATTGAACTACTTTTGTTCAAATAAAAATTAAGATAGAATAACTAATCATATTATTATTACTGTACATCTTTCTCTTCTTTTTTTTTATAACAAAGGCTTCTATACATTTTTATGGTATTATTTTATTATATTCAAATTGTTGGTTTTATGTAATGATGATATTACCATATTGCTGTAATGCTTACCATTACCATTACCATATTGTCATCTTTTAGTTAAGAAATTTCGATGTTTATGGATAATAATTTCATTGAAAAAAAACAATAAAATGAATGATGTGCTTGTATATAGCGTAACTCTGAATGTGATATTAAAATAAATACAATTCTTGTTGTTGATGATATATAAATTCTAAAGAAAAAAGTAATGAAGTTTTAAAGTAATTGAAAAACATTCTATGTCACAGTTTCTTATAAAACAAAATATATATTGTTAAAAAAAGGTTTAAACTTTCAGTGGAATACAAATTAAGGCAATATTTAAATCAGTGTATGAGATTTTTTTTTACAATATAAACGTGGTTCATAGGTTCTTTAGAGATAAGACTTGGTTAATACCAACTGAGGTATGCTGATAACAATGATACGGTTTAAAGGAATTAAATACCCTTCTCAAAATCAATATAATGAGAACAAAGGTTAGAGTAACATTAAAAAGAGTAATAGCTGCTAATTATAATAGCTGTTATAACTTATAATTAAAATTATACAAACAAAATAATTTGATTAAAGATCAGTTGCTATGAATATTATATAAATTATATAGAGAAAAACTTTGATTTTATTATTGATATTTGTCACAATAAACTGATAATAAACTCCTAACCCGCTGTAATCCGGAACCCGGAGGACCAAAATGTTCAGGCGTGATAGTCTTTAGTATTAAAAAACTGATTCTGTCCAGAAAAGAATGCGTTTGCCGGAGGCAGCGGGCTAACGGTAAATTTGAGAAAAAAAAGGCATTATTGTGAATAAGGTACTATTTATTTTTTGTATATCGCATAATAGGCTGGACATCCCTCCTGGTGTCTGTCTTTCTTATCTCCGTGACACTTAGTGCCGACGGATGCGTCCTCCAGGAAGAGAATGAACACCGTTGCTTGCTGGTCCTGGAGGATAAATAACACCGCTGCTTGGTGCTGGAATGCTTCCTCATGGAGGAAGCATTTCTGTATTATATTATTTCTATCAATTAACATTGGTTAATTATCAAACTAAATGCCAATTATCTCAAAGTAAATTAAATCATGATTTTACAAATCAATCGATTTCTAATTAATTTCAGTCACTTATATTTATAACTATATAAGTATTTTCTAGTCATACTATTTACAATTATTATTTTGTTAAATTATCAAGTGTATTATTATAACTATTAGTTATAATTAATTATTTATAATTCACTGCTAAAATGCATTATGCTTAATTCTTTAAACATTTTGTGTCAATTCTTCTTTTAGTGGCGCGACAGATGCTTAAAGCGATCCTTGGCCTGCTCAATCTCCAAGCTCCATCTGCTTCGGTCCTGCGCATGTATGGAACTTATTCTCAATTTTTATAGATCTCCGAGGACGCTATCCTTCCACCAGCCCCTGGGTCTCCCTCTACGCCTCACTCCATCAGGGCAGTTCTCGAACACTCTTCTAGCAGTTCTTTCTCCTCCCATTCTCAGCAGGTGACCCAGCCACTTCATCCTCTGTAACCGGGCGAAAGCGGAGATCGTCATGTCATCATATCTTTAAAATAACTCTCTGTTTTTTCTTAAGCGCCATACACTGTTTTCCTGGACGGGCCCTACGATGCGTCTGAGGATACGCCTTTCGAATCTATCCACTAAATGTGCATCCTTCTTGTTTAGGGTCCATGTCTCGCAAGCATAAGTCACTATTGGCCGAATCAGCCATTTATAGAGAGTGATCTTAGTTTTGAGGTCGACATTTTTGCTTTTCAGCAAACTGGTAATTGCAAAGTATGCCTTATTCCCAGCCAGTACTCTTCTTCTGATTTCTTCTGTTTCATCTAGTTTGTCGTTGATGACAGAGCCAAGGTATTGGAAGCTGTTCACTACCTCGAAGCTATGTGTTCCCATTACGTAGAGTTGCTGCCGGCGAATTTGCTGATTTTGCCTTCCTCTTCTCAGAACCATCAGTTTCGTTTTTTCCTCATTTATTTTTAACCCCAACTTTTCTGCTTCAGTCTCGAGCCTTTGCAGGTTGTCCTTAATACTAGGTAATGTCCTTCCAATAATTACCACGTCATCTGCATAGGCGTGTACCTGCGCTAGTCGATTAAAAATATTCCCGCCTCCAAGTAATCCTGCTCTTTCCATAACTGCCTGCAGGGCAATGTTGAATAGTAATGGGGTAAGAGGATCTCCTTGTCTTAGACCATTTTTTATTTGAAACTGTTCCGACAGTCCCTCTCTAATGTTTACTCGACAGTATGTGTTTTTCATCGTGCATTGTACGAGTCGTATTAGTTTCCCAGGGATCTCCATCTCCTGCATGACTCGGAACAATTCTTCCCTTATAATTGAGTCATATGCTGATTTAAAATCTATGAACAGCATCCCCATTGTCTGGTCGTACTCCTTCATTTTCTCGCAGATATTTTTTAAGGTCCATATCTGGTCATTTGTGTCAATTACTTTAGGTCAAATATCAAATTAAATGTTAGTATCAAGACAGATTTAGGAACAATCAATGAATCACTTGAACTCATAATCAGTATATTATTTACATAATCAATTTCAAAATATTTCCAGCACTTATGTATCAACACAGAACACTGTACATCAATCACAGTTCCATCACAGCCCGTTAGCTACCTGTAACCTATCTCAGCGGCCAAAGAGGTCTCAATACTTCCGCTGTTTCTAACAAGCGTTTAAGGTAGCCTGAAAGTGACGCCGCAGCTTAGCACATCACGGTTCATCTTATCACCGTGCTTCGGTGACTTATTTAATTATCTTCACTGATAATTATTTTTCTCTAATCAAAGGGGTTCTCTACACCTCTCCGCTACCTCCAGTCAAAGCGTAGCGATTGTGACGTCACATCTCCGTACGTCACGATTTTTCACCCTTCGTCGGTACTTAGCTCTAAAATTTTCTATCTGTCTACACAATTATTAGCTCTATAAATAAATCAATAGCTCTATGAATAATACAGCCTATCGGTGTTTACATTCACCATTTGCATTTCATCGCACAAAGCATTATATAGTTTCAGGATCATATATTAACAGGGAATTAACCACTGTTTAGGCTTCTAAATTACAACTAGATATTGTTTTAACTTCAAGTCTTCAAATTACTGAATAACAATTTTTTTGAGATCCTTGTTGTATGAAACTCAATTTTTAATTTACAATTACACTTTTCTCACTTTTACACTCGATCTCGCTCTCGCTCTCTTTCTCTCTCACACACACACGCACACTCACTCACTCACTCTATCTGTCACGCTATTGTACAAAATAAAAATAAAAATTTAAACTATTTTCTTGACTGCATAAACCTTAAGACTGTATTGTTTTTTTAATTTAATATTAATATTTATTGTATTAATATAATTATAAGAATAGTTTTATTTCTTTAATTTATTGTAAATATTTTTATCATTGTTTTACTTAGGATTGGTTCAGCCTCTTTGTATTAATTGATAATGCCACTTTAGAGAGATAAATTTAAAGTATTTTTCAATTATATAACTGCATCGCATCAAATTATGAAAATATATTGATAATTTGTAATTCGCTACTAGAAAGTAATTTTAGTATTTAAAAATACGCAATATAATTTTTTGTGTTGCCATTATTTCAGGTGTTAATATTCATTCATACTGCTATACCTCTAACGAACCAATTAACCAAGTTATTTTGTTTATATAGCTGCATTCCTCATAGGAATATATAGATGTTTTTTACTTTTCCAAAAAAGAATATTTTTTCTGTCCTTAAAAGTTTTCACAATATTGTATGTAATAGCATTGAAGTTGACCTTGATAGTATTTCAGGTTCATAATATTTATTGATTAAGTTGGATCCTGAAGAAACAATTCATGTAGTCTGGTCACTTATTAAATCGCACAATTTATAGATTGTATTGATCACTTACAATTTTCTTGTTAAAACAAAGTTTACTCTACAAAATATTTAAAATATTTTAATTTTACATTCTTTCAGGATCTTTATATTCCTTGTCAATGTTATTTAATGAGGAAGATATAAATGTAATCTTCATTTATTTATATTTGTATCTTGCATCATCTACATATCATGTATCATGCACCTCTTAGAGCGTTCTCTCATGTAACTTCATCAGAAGGCATGGAGACTTGAAAATCCCAGGTGGAATTTTGGGGGGGTGTATGTTAAAGCAACAATATTACTTTAAAAGTAATTTCATTTTAATATTTTTATGTACATCTTCTCTTTTAACTTATTGCCATTCTTTAGTCATTTTATTTTATATTGTATAAAAATGTTATGTACGTAAATGGTCGGCCTGGGAACTCGTTATCACATATGTCACGTGACCAGGCCGCCCAAAGCCAGTCAGGTACGAGAGCTGGTGAAGGGTGGTCCTCTACTCGGCTCACTTTAGCAGCATGTTACTTTCCTTCTAAACACCTCCGTACGATACCGAGGGCACATCAGGGCGAGAAGAGGGCACATACTTCACTAGCCCTGGCTCCACAATAGTCTCCACTGGTCTGTACTTATATCACTATATCTGTTCTTATTCTGACGCAATATAAGCTCTAAATTTATCGACTATATTGTTGGGCACCATTTCCTGTTGTCTGTCTTTTCTTCAATTTTTGGGGCATTCTCATAACACCAAGCAACGGTGTTATTTATCCTCCATGAGGAAGCATTCCAGTACCAAGCAACGGTGTTATTTATCCTCCATGAGGAAGCATTCCAGCACCAAGCAGCGGTGTTATTTATCCTTTATGAGGAAGCATTCCAGCACCAAGAAGCGGTGTTATTTATCCTCCAGGACCACCAAGCAACGGTGTTCATTCTCTTCCTGAGGACGCATCCGTCGGCACCAAGTGTCACAGAGATAAGAAAGACAGACACCAGGAGGGATGCCCAGCCTATTATGCGATATTCAAAAAAAATAAATTGTACCTTATTCACAATAATACCTTTTTTTTTCTCTCAAATTTACCCTTAGCCCGCTGCCTCCAGCAAACGCATTCTTTTCAGGACAGAATCAGTTTTTTAATACTAAAGACTATCACGCCTGAACAGAAGGCAACTGCCTTGATCTAACATGTAAGGCAAGGGCCTTGAACAAATAAGTAAGTACATCTAGTCAAACCGGAAGCAGAACATAGAAGACGGGTATTAAGCAGAACAACAGGTGGGGTAAGAGATAAGCAGAACGCGCTCTGTCTCTATTTACGTCTCTTAATTGAAGTTTTAGTTACTACAATAACTGCTAGATAGGGTGTAGTGTTCGATTTCAACATTTATTTGATACTTTACCTTTTTTTTTTTTTAATGTATTTACACAAAGAACGCCTAATGGCGTGAACAATAATATATAATACATAATAATATAATAATAATAACATACATAATACATAATGTATAATAATGCATAATTATATATCATATATCATCAAGAGACCATTATGATATATGTAATTATAAGAAAGCCTAATTATATCTATTGGTTTGCTTATTGCGTTTTTTTAATGTTTATTTATTTAACGTCACTTTATGCTGCTATGGCTAATCGGATAGTGCTACAGAGAGAGTCCTATCCATTATTTTTATTTATCCAGGTATAATTAGGACCACTATTTTACATCCAGAGGATGGCATAACCAAGGATTGTTTTTCTCTTTAAGAAATTAAAAATTCCTAGGCCCATCTGCCAGGGTACGAACCTGCAATTATGAGCATAGTGTGAATAGCATAGTGAGTGACCCACAGTTTGTTTATCAAGTACTTTTTAGGAAAGCTAAAGTAATAACATAAAGTAATAAACTAAACTAATAACAACATATATTTTATTATTTTTTCCCTAAGTTTTCCATATAAGGGCACATATGGGAAAATTGCGAAGAAACAAGTATTAAAACTCTTATCACCTGGAGTACTAGTGTTAAACTCAGCCTTATTGAAAAAATTCAGCTCAGTGTATGTTAATCTTAGCTAGTATAAACATATTCAGGCTGGTCTCTGTTCGCTGCTGTGCTTTATTGGAGCTATTCAGCAAACTTCTTTTGATCGAGTGAATATCTTTCTCAAAACAAGACAGAAATCGTTTCTTTCCTTACACATGTCTGCAAAGTCTACTAAAATTGAGTATGGGAACTGATTGGGTTGCAATGCCTTGATCCCTGACGAGATTTGTTTTTCTTAGTATTTCAAAATATCTTAATTAATATTAACATCATTATCTTAATTATAATATTAACTTTTACATCATAACATCACTAATCTAATTTTCCTCTACACTGTAAAATTCCCGACAGTAGTCGATAATTAGCAGATGTAGGTCAGTTGTTTAAAGTGCTAAGTCTTTGCTATTGTATTTGAGAAATTTTTTAGATGCAGCATTGAGGAGAGATATCCATACATAATTCTGGCATGGCTGTTTATCTTCTTTATTAGGAATTGGGCAAATAAGGCTGGCACTTCAGTCACTAAGCATCTCTTTCTTTTTCCTCATATCTTCTATCAACTAGTATAATTGTTTTAATAAATAGTTCCTCACCTTATTTATTATACCTAACTCTTATTTTATATTTTGTACAGTTTCTTGTTTTAGCTGTTTGCTTACGTGATTCTCTTAGTTAATTTTGCTACATTTTCCAAAAACTGTAACATATTTACTTTATTTCATTTACTGAGAACTTTTGAATATCCTCATCTTTCACTTGACTTTAAATGAAGCCTTGGAGGTTTGCGAAAAACGATCTTGATGTTGACTATCATTTATCGTATAGCAGAATTGCCACTTAAAAATCAAAGTTTAAATTAACAATCAAATTGTTATTTTATTCAACTATACTTTCTTTATATCAACTACAAAACTGGAATTTCATCAGGGCCCCTCAGAATTATACCTATGTTAGGTAAATTGAAATGGTTTAACTTTTTTTCCGTAAAGGCCTACTAAGGACCATTTCATTTAAACTGTCATAAAAAGTCTTGATCTTTGCCCAGTTCTCCTTAATATGTAGCTGGTTTGATCCTTTTTTTTTTCTTCCATTTCATTTCCATTGTCAGCTTTGGTTTTTCCTAAGCATTCAGGAACATTTAAGTTATAAATATCCTTGGTGAGTTTTTATGCCATTTCCATTTTATTCAAGTGCAGATTGAAGGCTTCTTTCTCACCATCATTGGGTTCTATCCACTCATCAAGATAATTGAATTTTCCAGCCTATTGGATTTCCCCCTGTTTTATTCTTAGCTTGTTTGGTGCTGACTTGATGTTACTTATGAACAGTGTTTTCTCCAAAGAGATCAGTAGACCTGCTTTTGTTGCCTTGGGCAACGAAAGCAGGTCAATTTGGCTGTTAATTTGTTTTATGACCATGTTTAAGGAGTCAGAGGATATGCAAGATTATCTTGAAAAGGGAGGATATCAATAGAGAGGTTTTTTTTGTAAATTAATCTTACTCCATTTTGGTCACCATTGTCCATTCCCTTATACCACTCACTCATGAATGACTTGTTCAAGCACACAATTGAAGAGCAAAAGTGAGAGCCCATCTCCCTGCCTTAATTTCGAAAGAGTCCGAAATTACTCTTCTGAACTTGATTCTGGATGTTTTGGTAGTTAATATCTGCTAAATTATTGCACTGGTTTTGTTATCCAATCCAAAGTAATGGTGTTGCTTATAATTATTTTTGTTTTTGTTAACCTCTATCTCGGAAAATTCATTTGCATGTATTTTATATTTTCTGTTATATAACTGTACATACGAAGATAGTCGTTAATTATTATTTAATTGTACAGCTTAATTTAATTTCTCTAAAATGGGTAATTATTATTTTTTAAATGTAATTTTTAAAAATGTTAAGTTTTGATTTAAAAGAAGATTTATTTAATTTAATTCTTAATTTGATAATAGGCGTGTTTTAACTATTGGCAAACTTACCTTTAGTATTTATTTCTCTTATAAATTAGAATCTGACAGAATATCTTATAACTTATGTGACTCCCATGTTTTTTTAAATAACCTTAATTATAATGTTATAATAATATTTTGACTAAAATTTGTAGGAACTCCATGATGTAGAAGGAGAAGCAAAAGCATGTCACTTCTTAGGCTATGCTCATTATTGCTTAAATAATTACCGTGAAGCCGTTAGATATTATGACCAAGACCTGGCATTGGCCAAAGACCTGCAAGATAAAATGACAATGGGCAGAGCTTACTGCAATTTGGGATTGGCGCATTTTGCTTTGGGAAATTTAGAAACTGCTTTGGACTGTCAAAAATATTTTCTAGGTTTGTGTTACTTTGTTTTCAATGTTAAGTAAACATGTTAAAAAATATTATAATTTTACAAATCTTTCATCATCATAACTCTACTGTTCGCGTCTATATCTCTTTTTAAATTAGTTCTTTACATGATTTATAGTATTTGAAATACATAATTTATGTATTTCATATTTCAAAAACATATTTTAAAAGATGATTTTTAGAATAAATCATCTAATTTTATTAGAGAGGAAAATAGTTGACTGGATGATATAATGGAGAATGGAGATAGTTGGGGGGTGCAGTCAAAAAAAGTCAAGACTTATTTTTGTATGTACTGACGTTTCGACCTACAAAGTAGGTCATCTTCAGGGCTATGAGAGACACAAAAACAAACAAAACAAAAAACTATAAAAACAATTAGAGTACCAAGAATATAATAACATATAGTGAAAAGTAAAAATAGTGACAGATATATAATTAAGGTTAAAGAATATAAAATTACAGAATAAATGTACAGAAGGGTGATAATGTAAACATAATACAAAGAGAAAGAAGAATGAGAAGATAAACGGAAAGATACAAAATAAAAAATGATTAAAATATAAAAAGGTGAGATATAAAGTTATGGAAAACCTAGTTTAATTACAGATAAAATATAAATATAGATTCCTAGAGTGTATAGATATAAGTAAAGTGTATGAAAAATTATACAAAATATGATGTTAAAGAATAAATACAGAAGAAATATGTAGAAAGTAATGAATAGATGTCCCATTGAATGACAGGTAGAGATGTAAAATTTGAAAATATAAGTATGGGATGTAGTATAAATGTATTTAATTATATTATTATAAATTTGAAAATTAAAAATTAAAAAATGATGCTTATAAATATGAACTCTTTGATTACCATTTCTTTGATACTCTTTTCTCTTTTTCATACTCTTTGATTATTTCTCCCTTCGTCACTTTGGCAACCATCATATGTTGTAATCAATGAGTTCATATTTATAAGCATCATTTTTTAATTTTTAATTTTCAAATTTATAATAATACAATTAAATACATTTATATTACCTCCTATACTTATATTTTCAAATTTTACATCTCTACCTGTCATTCAACGAGATACCTATTCATTGCTTTCCACATATTTCCTCTGTATTTATTCTTTGGCATCATATTTTGTATCATTTTTTATACACTTTACTTATGTAACCTCTAGGAGTCTATTATCGTACATTTTATATTTTATCTGTAATTAAACTAGGTTTTCCATAACTTTTTATCTCACATTTTTATATTTTAATTATATTATTACCTTCTCATTTTTCTTTCTCTTTATATTATGTTTACATTATCACCCTTCTGTACATTTATTCTGTAATTTTATATTCTTTATCCTTCATTATATATCTGTCACTATTTTTAATTTTCTGCATGCACTCTATATGTTATTACATTCTTGGTACTGTATTTTTTTTGTTTTGTTTGTTTTTTCTCTCATAGCCCTGAAGATGACCTACAAAGTAGGTCGAAACGTCGACTCAAATAAAAATAAATCTTGACTTATTTGGTGTTTTTTGACTGTACCCTCCAACTATCTCCATTCTCCATCTAATTTTATTATTGGTTTTATCTACTAATTGATTTGTTTCATCTCTTAAATTTATTTAAATTAAAATTAAAAAATATCTTTTTACTGCAAATAATTCATTTTTTGTTGAATGTTTATGTGTATTTAATTTTTTTTTTTTTTTAGCCATTGCTCATATGACTAAAAATCTTTCTGGGAAATTCCGAGCTATTGGAAATATTGGTGATGTTTTAATGAAGATGGGTGATGTTGAAGAAGCCACCAAAATGTATCAAAGGCAACTTTCGTTTGCTCGGCAAAGTGGTGACCATGCATTAGAGTCAGCTGCATATGGGAATCTTGGATTAGCCCATCGAATGCTACGTCATTTTGATAAAGCTCTCGGATTTCATACTCAGGTATTTGACATCTCTCTGTTTAGTTTGTCTTTTTTTTTTCTTTTTGCATAATGCTGTATTTTTAGAGCAGTATAGTCATTCCATATCAAATCACCCAATATTTTAATGAAATGTCACCCACCATCTCTGATTTGTATGAAACTTTGCACATTTGCTTATAGAATAGAATAGAATAGAAAAATAATTTTATTCTGGGACCAGGTCCCTTCAGAATAAAAGAGATGAACATATTTAAGTAAATATTTATCTGGCCTACATCTGAATAAAACAATATTTACAAAATATTACTTTACTTGAAAGTAAATAACTAAACAGGTGTGGTTTGGTAGATAATCAGAGAATGTAATAAAAAATTAAAATAAAAAATAAAAAAACAGACAAATTTACAATAAAAAGAAATAGGCTTATGGAAAAAAAAGTGAATACACGATAGCTTCTAGTAACAAAAAAATTACATCATTATAAGTGAGGAATATTTACAGTAGGTCATCAACCGATCAAGTTGTTTATATCTATAAATTATTTATTGATTATAAATATGTACTTACGCCCTAAGAAGAACTGTGAAGTTTTATTGTTCTAGGATGTATACTTTTTTTTACTTCTTTAAAAAAAAGTTACAAGTGTTTTTGTTAACCCTTGTTTTAGTTTCGGAAACCACAATAATGTCATGCTATATGAATTTTATAATTTTTTTTTAATACTATGACTACTTTTTTAAATTTATTTATTTTTGATTTTTACAATAGTAAAATACAGAGAGAGTTTGGTTTGAAGTTTTACAAAAATAATAGTACATAAAAATAACAGAATAGTGATTATATAGAGAGTTTGGTTAGAAGTATATCAAAAGTAATAGCACATAAAAATAAAAGAATAGTAAACACACAGAAAAAGAAAGTAGATAAGTTTTATAATACTAAACATTCTTTTGGTGTATAAAAATACAAAAACCTTTAGTCCAAACAAGTCATTTGATTCATTTATTCATTATATATAGACGTTTCGACACACGAGTGGTCATTTTCAATATATATACTTTACATCATCATTCAGTCAGTATCAATCTCTATCTGCAAAAAAAAATCCAAAAAAAAATTCAAACAATCATAAAATTTAACATTATAAAATTTTTGGAAAATTCTTGAAATAAAACTTAAATACTTCAAAAGTACTATTTTGTGGGTAAACAAACGTATATGTATCAATGGGTCAGAGCTATTCTAATACTTAGTGCTTTATATAGGAAGTTACAGAGATTAATTATATTAGGGGGACCGGAAAGTAATGTCGTTTTCTTACGCTAAATACAAACACATACATTTTTAACGAGTCTTTATTTTTAATCAATGATGTATTCCCCATGATTGTCAATAACCTTTTGCCATCTAGTGAGTAAATTTTCAATCCCTGATCGATAAAAATTAATTGGTTTTTCGGCAAAATATCTAGAGATGGCATTTTGGATATCATCCAAATTTGCAAATGTTTTGCCACTTAAAAAGTGTTGCAGCGCTCGGAATAAGTGGAAATCCGATGGTGCAACATCGGGCGAATATGGTGGATGAGGCAGCACCTCCCACCCCAATTCATTAATTTTTTCTAGAGTTCGCCTTGCGCAGTGCGGTCTTGCATTGTCATGTTGGAGAATGACGCCTTTTCGGTTGACAATCGACTTTTCAATTAAAGATTGATTGACTCGCTGCAATTGTTCGCTGTAGAGGTCTGCAGTAACAGTTTGTCCAGGTTTCAGTAATTCAAAATGAACAATTCCGCGAATACTCCACCAAACACACAAAAGCGCTTTTTTGGGGTGTAAACCTGGCTTAGCAGTACTCCGAGGGATTTCATTTGGAGAGAGCCACTGCCTTTTGCGTTTTGGGTTATCATACAGGACCCATTTCTCATCTCCTGTGATCAAGCGATCAAAAAACGCTTCTGTGTTGTGTCGTTGAAGCAATAAGTTGCATGTGATTGATCGGTTAGCCTTATTCTGTTCGGACAGATTATGCGGGACCCAAACACCTGCTCTGCTTACTTTCCCAATCTGCTTCAAATGTTCTTGGATGGTCGACCAAGGTTGGTTGAGACTGTTTGACAATTCCTCGATCCTCTGACACGGATTTGCTTCCACTTCCGCCCTTAACACGTCGTTGTCTAACGCTGATGGTCTTCCTGATCGATACGAGTCGGAAAGATCAAAATTACCCGATTTGAACTTGGAAAACCACCTTTGGCATTTACGAATGTCCAGTGCATTTGGATAAACATCGCAAATGTTTTTGGTAGCAACTGTTGCGTTATTTCCCTTGCGAAACTCAAAGAGCATGCAATGCCGGATGTGTACCTCTTCTGGTATTTGGCTGGCCATTTTACCCAAAATTACAAAAAAAAATTGTAATTCAATTGTCTATAAGTAAAGAAATCACTATAACCTCACAATGTCTTTGGTACGCCTCTGAACCAAACAATGAGCTGACAAATGACAATCAAGTATTGGCATGCGCAGAAACGACATTACTTTCCGGTCCCCCTAATATCATTCTTTTGTTTAGGATTCAGTGTTGTATAAATATTGTAATCGTGTGAACTAATAAATTAATTTCTGGGTTCTGTATAAAATGGACAGTCGAAAAGGATGTGGTTTAATTCATCATGTGATTCATTTAAGCAAGAGGACAATTGTTTTCAGTATTAATTCTGTGGGTATTTTTATTGTAGTAAACAACTATTTGTTTACTGGGGAAAAATCTAATTTGGCTTAGCAGTCTTATTCTCTCAACAGGCAAATCTGATGTCAGGTATGGCTGTACTGAATTTCTACAGAATAATTGTTGTACAAAACATTGTACTGAGAGCAAAGTGCTCTATTTACATCGTGATCGTATAACCTTTCTTTGTATTTATTTATCACTATGGCTACTTAAATGAATGCATTTTTGTAAACTGTGAAAAAATTTCCAGATCAAAATCTTTATTAATACCTGAAATGTTATAGTTTTTGTAAATATTACTCATTTCCCGCAAGCAGTTCCGCAGAACCAAATTATCGCAATATTCATATTTTCAAAATTCTATTTAAAAAAAAAGTATATATCCTAGAACAATTAAACTTCACAGGTCTTCTTAGGGCATAAGTATAATGTTGTAAATGTGTAAGGTTTCATGCAAATCTAAAATAGACATGACCTGGGTGATTTCACATGGAATAATCCTATAGTAGAATGGTGTATTTTTTTTTTTTTTGTGTCTGACTCTCTGCATTTAGCTGAAAATCATATAATAAAATAATGGCTAATATTATTATAATATTATTTGCCAACTTCTACATACTGAGTTGTTTTGCTGAATAATGATATACAAAATTGAGAAACTGTATAATTGCTGGGGCATCATGCTGTTACAGTCTCGGGGATATGGGGTTGCCATTCTCTTCATCAACATTTAAAAAAATATATATATTTATTGAAATTTACCAATGTATTACAATATTCTACAAGTAAACGGTTTGAATGAAATATAATGACTAGGCAAAAAAGCAAGTAGAGAAACTACTCACTGGTAATTTTCCAAATCTTATACAAATAAAATCAGACACAGAAGGAATGTTATCAGAACTTATTTGATAAATCTGTTTTTTTATTTTCTGGTGTTCATAATTGCTTTGAACATAAATTTACTTTGTAAGGATGTTAAGAGCATTCTGAGATTTCTCTAAAATTTTGACAACTGGTGTTATCGACACAATAAACCAATAACTGTTTGATCGAGAAAGTGATAGGCATTCTGTTCTTAGGACCATAGTCTGTCAGATACCTGTACTTTGTTCTGTATAATTTGCTATGATGATGAAATAGCTTCTTAAGCCAACAATTTGTGAAGGTCAGGTGTAATGTTATCATGCTAAGAATCTTACAGCAAAAGAGATGTCTATTACATTGAAACCGTCACTGCTAAATCAATTAAGAGATTTTATATATATATATATATATATATATATCCAAATTGACTTACAGAAACAAATTGAGGTTCAGTAAAAGTTATTCTCACTACTGTTTACAAAACATAAATAATACTTGTAATGTAATATGTATGTGAATCCTTTGCCCAGCTGGAAATTCCTAAAAAAAGAAACTAGATACTACATACTGCTGTGATAAAAAAGTAAGGTGAATTTGTTTATAAAATGTAAATTCTTTATACATAATAAAGAATTTACATTTTATAAACAAATTCACCTTACTTTTTTATCACAGCAGTATGTAGTATCTAGTTTCTTTTTTTAGGAATTTCCAGCTGGGCAAAGGATTCACATACATATTACATTACAAGTATTATTTATGTTTTGTAAACAGTAGTGAGAATAACTTTTACTGAACCTCAATTTGTTTCTGTAAGTCAATTTGGATATATATATATATATATATATATATATATATATATATATATATATATATATATATATATATATATATATATATATATATATATATAAAATCTCTTAATTGATTTAGCAGTGACGGTTTCAATGTAATAGACATCTCTTTTGCTGTAAGATTCTTAGCATGATAACATTACACCTGACCTTCACAAATTGTTGGCTTAAGAAGCTATTTCATCATCATAGCAAATTATACAGAACAAAGTACAGGTATCTGACAGACTATGGTCCTAAGAACAGAATGCCTATCACTTTCTTCCAAATCAATTTCATCCCCTTCAAAGTAATCCCCATCCGATAAAACACGCTTTTTCCAATCCTCGAAACAGTTTTCTGTGTCAATTGTGTCAAAACGGCGTCCCCGCATTGGCCTTTTGAGTTTGCTGAATAGCCAGAAGTCGCATGGAGCCAAATCAGGCGAATAACCAATGCACTGTGTACCGGTGCATTATCGTGATGAAGGAACCAAGAGTTGTTCACCCATAATTCCGGCTGTTTCAGACGAACAGTTTCACGCAAACGACGTATAATGCTGAAATAATATTCATTGTTGACAGTTTGGCCCGGGAGAAGGAATTCATAGTGCACCACACCACGATATTCAAAGAAAACTGTCAACATAACCTTGATTTTCGACTGACTTTGCCGGTGTCTTTTTGGTCTTGCTTCACCTTTTGCACGATATTCGCTGGATTGGTCGGTGTTTTCAGCGTTGTATGCGTAAATCCAAGTCTGTCTCCAGTAATGATGCATTTCAAGTGGTCCTGATAGTCAGACAGCAAAGTTCCACACACATCAACCCTTTTTTTTCCAAAAAATTGAGCGATTTTGGCACCAATCGAGACTTGACGCATTTGAGGTACAAAGCATCCTTCAAAATGCTTTGTGCTGAGCCAAATGATATTCCAACACTATCAGCGAGGTCTTTA
Source organism: Arma custos (assembly GCA_037127475.1). Taxonomy (NCBI): domain Eukaryota; kingdom Metazoa; phylum Arthropoda; class Insecta; order Hemiptera; family Pentatomidae; genus Arma; species Arma custos. Next base: position 21,005,111 of record CM073761.1, on the reverse strand, counting down.
ATTGTCAATCGACGATTTTCAAGCACCAATTCTTTGATTTTTTGGACGTGGCCCTCGTCGGTAGACGTTGATGGTCGTCCAAGGCGCGGTTCGTCTTCAACGCGTTCTCGGCCCGCTTTGAACTCGTTTTACCACTTATAAACGTTTTTTTGTGCCATAGTTTGATCACCAAAGGCCTTCCGCAACATTTTCAACGTGTCCGCACAAGAATATTCGTTCTGCAAACAAAATTTGACACAAGTTCTTTGCTCAACAAAATCGCCCATTGTAAAAATCGAAAAATTCACTTTTGGTTGTTTTCAAAAACACATGTAACTCGGAGATAATAAAACCTTTTGACAAACAGACGCTTGGCAAATGTTATAGACAGTCCTACAAACCTAGGGAAAAAAATTTACCTGCCTTCCTAATGCCCGGGAGTTTTACGGCCACAATTGCTGAGGCGTGAGCCAGTGTGTTATAATGGAAAGGACTTTTTTGCAGGCTTATCCTGGGCATTTTTTTTGCACCTCAGTATTCTAACAGCCCATTAAAGATGAAAAATATGCATTTTTAATTGTTTACTATTTTATAGATCGTTGATTAGGATTATTCCTAGCGAATCTCAAAAGATAGTCATCATAACCTTCCCAGCCAAAGGAACAGTCTTCAGATTCCCCATTGTCAAACCATTGTTTAATTTGTTCTTTGGTCTCAGGAGTGTAGTGATGTATCCATGTTTCATCCACAGTGATGAAATAATGCTTAAAGTTCAGCAGATTCCGCTGAAAGAGCTGCAACACTTAACATGATTCTGTTTTTGGTCAATCATGAGTAATTGTGGCATAGATATCTTTTTCATGCCCTAATATTGGTGCAGAATATTATCTACCCATTCATTCTAGATGCCCAGAGCACTAGCAATCTCATACGCCTCCACTCTTCTGTTATCTATCACCATATCATGGATTTTAGAAAAATTATTTCTGGATTAGTGGCCTCACTAGGGCATCCAGGAGGTTCAGCATCATTTGTGCCCTTACGGCCACTCGGAAATTTTTAAACCACTTCTAAACTGTTTTAATCGCTGGAACAGACTCACCACAATGTTTATCAAGCTTGTCTTTAGCCTCTTGAGGAGTTTTGGCCTTCAAAAAAGTAATGTTTAATCAACACTCTATGACCTAAATTTTAAAATAATTTTTAAAATTACTAATATTAGGGCGCCAGGCTTATAGCCAGCTTCCCATTAAGGGAAGTTATATAAATAAATTAATTAATAAAAAGGAAAAGAAAATTAGGAAAATAAAACTTACCATTTAAGGCACATAAAAGCAATATACATAGATACATCTCCAAGCTATCCTGGGTGAGAAGGCTGGTTATAAGCAATAAATCAGAAATTGCTAGCTATGCAATCTTTTTACAAAAATGAGAGAACATATATACAAAATTTGAAATATATATACAAAGTAGTAGAAATTCATATACAAAAAAGTTATTTATAAAAGTGAAAAAAATAAAGAAAAGATGTTATTCAAAACTTATGTACAAAATGAAAACTGAAATAATACATATATAGACCAAATTAAGAAAGATATTGAAAAAAAATAGGTAGAAAGAAAAAAGACAAAAGAAGAGAAAGAGAAGACATGTGCACTTTCAAAAAGGTAGGTTGACACAGGCTGAGGCAATAGGCAAGTTTTCCCTATCCCCACTGCTCCAATGGTGCCAACTTTGGTTACAGCGCAAAATTTGTCTTCTTTCATTTTTTGAAAATCATTCAATTTCCTCGATTCAAACGAATGCCAATCCCAAATAAATAAACCGATCTGGCTGAAACTTGGTGTGTATTTTTCCAAGACATGCTACTAACTGAAAAAACCCCTCAATATGCAACTGTAGTGACATCTCCCTTACTTTGCTCATACTTTTCAAATGACCCTCGCAATGTACTGATTTCTCTTCACATTAACCGAAAAGTAGTCTTCTGATATGATTTTGTTTCTGAACTACAGCTACCAATGTTCCATGACAGTCGTTATGATTAACTGATAATTCAGGTTAAGGAAAGTTACTAAAACTTCAAACAATCACTGAAATCTGTTTTAATAGAGTACCTGGTCATCACAATATCCATGGGAATGAGAAAGCTAATAATAGGCTTAAGAAGGATGTGCAATGAGCAAGCTGTTTTCCCCTGTGACATATACTAATATGTGAGCAAACATCGCTCTGCTTGAAGAAAGCCATTATGGATTACCTGGAGGACAGCAGCAGTCTCAAAATATGGGAACTATGTCAAAATCTTATCCCTGTCCTGGAAGACTGCAATGCCCGTATTAAGGTTGGCAACAGACCACAGTTACTGTGGAGACATCCAAATAAGATGAACATAAAAGATTTCTAGACATGTCCCCTGGCTTCTTCTAGGAAAATTATTCTCGGGTTCAGCCCTTTCACTCTGCAGCACTGCAAGCCCACTATAGAGAGCAACATAGAAAGGTATCAGGAATTGGAAACAGCCAGAGATGGTCCTTGGCTAATAAATTAGTTGTTAAAAAAAAAAAATGAAATTTTTTTAAAGATAAGAGAATGAAAAACTTATTCTTTAAAGAGATGCTGTGGTGGCTGGTTTATGTATTGTTAGGTTTTTATGTATTTTTTATGTTATTTCCTGTGATAACCTAAACAAAAAATGAATTAATTAAAATCAAATTTGAAATTCTGGTACCAATACTATATTAAATAATGAAAAATGAAAGAAATATAATTCATTTTATGGATGAATAATCTGCAAAAACATATCAAGATAAAAAATAAACAAATCTGTCTTTATACTCTATGTTCATTTAGTCTAAGTAAGAACTAAGGAGAAACTAAAATAAATATAAAATTTGCATTTGAATAACAGCAATATTATTTTGAGTTTTATCCAATTAGATGACAAATATACATAAAATTTCTCAGCATTTACTAAAATAATTTGTTTACAGTCACACATATGAAAATAAAACAGGGTTCTTTCTCGTTTACTGTCCTGACTAAGAGAGATCTCCTTCCCTTAAATTGTCAATATTTATACATTTCAGCATAACCTCCAGAGAACATTATGAAGTAATACGTGTCATTTTGTTGAAAATGCTAATTTTTCGTCTTTTATTAATTTATCTTTCTTACCACCGAATTATATTTGTTTTATGTTATTCATTTATTTTACTTTTGTTTCTAAACAATTAAATATGAGACAAAATATGATACCTTACAGTATAATATACTCAAATATCTTTTATTATATCTTATTAATTAAATTTTAGAACTTATAACAAGTATGTAGTATAATTTTAATATATGCTTATCATTTTTTAAAGGAATTATCTTTGAGGCAAGAAATTAATGATTTGAAGGGTGAATGTCGAGCTCATGGTAACTTAGGTGCTGTACATATGTCCTTAGGCAATTATACTAATGCAATCAAATGTTATGAAGATCAGCTTGAGCGAGCTAAAGAACTCAGGGAGAGTGTTATAGAAGCTCAAGCTTTCGGAAACTTAGGAATTGCTAGGTTAAATATGGGTCATTATGAGGATGCTATTGGATTTTTAGAACAACAGCTTGCAACATTGGAACAGTTATCGATACCAACTGCTCTAGTTGATAAGGTAGTATATGTGTGTGCTTACTTATATATGTGTATATATGTATGTATAAATATTAGGGGTACAAATAAGTTTCCACTGTTTTGAGTAAAAATTGCGAATTTATTGCAAAAAAATTGTACATGATATTTTATTAAGAATATTTTTGAACACTAGGTACTCATTTTTCCCATCTTTCTGGCTGCATACAGATACCACATCAAAAAAACTCTTCACTTTTCAGGCTATCAAAGAATCAATCCAAATTTTCAGCTCTTCATATGATGTGAAGAACTGATCAGACAGACCATGTGCCATTGACTGAAACAAGTGATAATCACTTGGTGCAATATCTGGAGAATAGTTGCAGGTGGAGTAGGACTTACCATTTCAATGTTTCTAAATAAGTTTTATTTGCCACCGAAACTTGCGAACGAGCATTGTCTTGTAGGAAAGCAATTTTATCGTGCTGCTGGTAGTAATGGGCACGTTTTTCCTTGAGGGCTCTGCTCAGTCTCCTTAATTTTGTTCGGTAGAGAGCAATTTTTTAAAATCTAATATTGATTTTAAACTGGAATTACATAAAATTGATTAAATTATCATTATACCCATCCAATTTTTTAATGGAAAACTATAAATAAATATATGTTATTCATTTGTAGAACTTATACTATTGAAAAAGCTAACATTTTGTTTCTTTAAAGCTATTCCATTGATGATATAAATTTTTATACTACCTGGTGTTAGAAATGTTCTTCTATGTTTACATCAGTCACATTTTTTTTTATGCAATAATCTCCAAAGATTGAAAAAATGTTTATACAATAAATATTAGGATATTTGTTTGTTGATTGACGGTAATATTATCCTCTGTTTCTGTTGTCTTTTTACTTGATAGTGAAATTTTTACTTTGTTCAGCTATATTTGAATTAAAGGAAAAGAGCTTTTCTTTGTTGGACCAATCAGGTTATTTCCTAGCATTATTTTTATTTTCAAGCATTACTCTATTGAAACTACTAAAGAATAACCGAATTGCTGAACATTTGCAAGAATGAGGGCATTATGACAGCATTCCTGGAACTCATTTTTGCTTATAAAGACTTATGCTAGCTATGACCTGCAGATTTAAACTTTTTTTTCCTGTAATTTCTGGAGAGTTAATTACAACTTAGCACACTAGATGGTGAAAAAAAATGTAAATGAAGTAAAAGCAGTTGTCAGCAGTCCCTTCCAAGAAGTATTGACTGGTGGCTCCAGGAAACAAAGTTTTTAATGAAAGTTAGTTTGTATTGAGAGTGTGCATGTAATATTACGTAAATAACCCCATTTAAATATTAACAGCTTCTGGAGAATACCTTATATTATTTTATGAATTATCATAAAAAATAATTATCATATACGTACTTCGAAGTTTTTATAATTAACTAACCAATTATTGTGAATAAGTTCCTAATCTGTTTTTTTGATAAATAATTTTTCAGGGAAGAGCATTTGGAAATCTAGGGGACTGCTATGATGCATTAGGTGACCTTGAGGAGGCAATTAAGTGTCATGAACAACATTTGTCTATTGCTTTGAAATTGAAGAGTTGCAGAGATTTAGAAAGAGCATATAGAGGATTAGGTCATGCTAACAAACGTCAAGGAAACTTGGAGCAGGCATTAATTTGTTTTGAAAAACGTCTTGCAGTAGCACATGAAATGAACAATTCTGAAATGAAAATTTCATGCTTTGGGGAGCTTGGAAGTTTGTATTTAACTCTAGGAAATGTTGATCAAGCTATTTCCTGTTTGGAAAAAGTGATTTCTATAGCTAGGTTTGTATTCATTTATTAGCATTATTTTATGTAATTTTAATATTCCCTTGACTTATCAAGTGTAGAGTGTGTGTGTCTATGTCTCTCACACACACACACACACACATATATATATATATATATATATATAAAATTCATGCTAATTAATTTATTATGGTTAAAATTAGTTTTTTATTTTCTCCTTACTAATATTGATATAAGAATGTTTCCACTTCCAATTTATTATCCCCTTAACACTTTAGAGGCTTACTATTGATAGTATCTTTACTTCCACTATTTAAAACCTGCTTAAAAAAATAATTATTTACAACCTAGTTTCCATAAACAAACAAAAAAAACAAGCCTTTAAAGAGGAAATATTGCAAATCCGTGCCTATTGTCTAAAAATCATCTCCTGGTTTCTTGTCTTCAATTTCAAACAGTGAAACAAATTTGAGTACTATAAACTTTTATTATATTTTATCTCTTTTTGGTTGCACTTGTTTTCTATAATCATTTCTCATTTATTAATGAAAATTGAGTAGAGATAACATTAGAAGATATAGAGAACATTAAAAAAAAATTACATCTATTGCCCCCTCAAATATATCTTCCGAGGACTATACCCCTTTGGCACCCTAGATCTGGCTATGAGATGAGCCCCACATTTGTTGTATTTTTAAAATTGAAAACTATGAAACAGGTAATAGAAGAACTCATAGTCTGCAGTAATTTCTATCTGTGATCCAAAAGGAAGGTAATCAAAATCTGGATTAAAAAAAAGTACTATAAAAAAATAAAATATTGGAATGGTTTTGGTCACGTAGCAGCATCAATATTCCCCTTTCCGGTCCAATTTTACAGGGTAAAGCCATACCTTGATTTTTTTTTTTTAACCAAATTGTTTTATTATTTTCTCTAAGAAATTATGCATTTTTTCAGCTGGGTTCTGTGTAAAATGATTCCTGAATATAGATCTGATCTCTTAGAATGTTGTTCTCTTTGGCTATTGTTAGAATCTGAAGTGTACATTAGAATAGGACATATTAGCTTTTTATTAACAATATAGTTCGTGAGGTGTTTCTGCTTCCCGATATCTTGTGTTGGCATTGATGGTTCTTTTTTTTTTACCTTAGGGGAATATCACTTTCCCTACTCTCTACTGAGCCCAAATTAAGTTAACTTGTTAACCATTCGGAACAAATAACCAATCCCTATAAGTCTTTCAAGAAAATCTTTCTCTAGTGCAAAGCATGATGTAGCAACAATATCTATAACAATAGAACTCACTAATAAATTACAGATTAATAAATAAAAGATGTACTAAAACTAATAAATAAGTCTAATTATCTGTAATAATAAACAAAACCCCTTCAGTATAATGGATGGAGGCAATAATAAATTTGACCTTGTAGTATAAATAATAATGTTGAAGCTGGTAAATTACACAGGCCAACAAAAAAAACCTTTTTGAAAACTTTTTTAATTTTAATAGCTGATCTTGATAGATTTTTATGTGCTGAATCCAAATCTGCTCGTAGTTTTTATGTATCACCCTTAGTTTCCAAGCAAAATGTATTTTATTATATAGTCTAATACCCATTTACAGTATATAGGGAAATCAATGAAACACTGTAGAATCGTAAAAATGGTTTGTATTTACAGTAAAATACTTGGAATAGTAATTTTATGTGATGATACAAGGTTCACTTGTCAACTGGAATTGGTTTATATTTTCTTTCCCTTTTTTCCTTGAAGCTTCTTGTGTAGCTTTTCCTGCGATGAATAGCTTGCTGAACTTCCCGGTGAAGTGACCAACAGTAATCCCCCATCATGTTGGTATTCCAGCGGCCCTGGTAACGTTTTTCCATCACTTTAACGTCCTGGTGAAAACGCTCACCTTGCTCCTCACTAACATCTCCTAAATTTTCCGGGAAGTAATCGAGGTGGCTGCTCAAAAAGTGAACTTTCAGGCTCATCAAACATCCTAACTGTTCAAATTTTTTTAACATGTTAGCAACAATAGCCTTATATTCTGGGTCTTTTTCATTTCCCAAAAACTTGGTGACAACTTGCTTGAATGAAACCCATGCTTCCTTTTCATTTGAGGTCATTGTGGATTCAAAGTTAACGTCAAACATCATTTTTCTAATATCAGGCCCGGTAAAGACGCCTTCTTTCAGTTTAGCTTCTGAAAGGTGTGGAAACTTCTGACAGAGATATTTGAAACAAAGCCCATCTTTAGGCAAAGCCTTTACAAACTGTTTCATGAGACCTAACTTAATATGTAGTGGTGGTAGGAGCACGTTTTTTGGATCTACAAGGTTTTTGCGTAAAATGTTCTTCTCGCCAGGCTTTAAAGACTCCCTAGCAGGCCAGTTCTTTCTGCACCAATGTTGATTCCGAGCTCTACTGTCCCATTCACACAAGAAACATGGAAATTTGGTAAAACCCCCTTGCTGACCAAGGAGCATGCACGTAACTTTCAAATCACCACATATCATCCAACCGTGTGCAGAATAACCTATTTTATTTAACACTATTTCTAGATTTTCGTAACTCTCTTTCATATGTACAGAATGACCGACAGGTACAGAGGCATACATGTTACCGTTGTGTGCTAAAACTGCCTTCAAACTATTTTTGGATGAATCAATAAACAACCTCCAATCTTCTGTTTTGTATTCAATTCCAAACTCATTCATTAAACCATGAATGTCTGAGCAGTACACCAAATCACCCTCTTGTTCAAAATACTTCGAAAATTGTTGTTCTCTCTTCCTATACACATGAATGCTGGTTCCAGCCGCCAGCAAGTTCTTTTCTTTTAGCCTAGAGCCAAGCAGTTCAGCTTTTTCTTTTGTTAAGCCCAGATCCCTAACTAAGTCATTAAGCTCGACCTGAGTGAACAATTTAGGCTCTACATTTTCTGTAACACATTGGAATTCTTCATCGTGTTCATCTAACTCCGACTGTACATCAGAAAATACTTCTGTTTCAATAGAATTTAAGTCCTCTGGTGGTTCCGGGATTGGCAAATCTACACCGTGCCCTACTGGTCGGATGGCGGACGGAAGGTTAGGGTAGCTTATTACCTTCTTGTTCTTAGAGTTATGACCAGTAATATCTACACTGCAAAAGTAACAGTCATCGGAATGATTTTTTGGTTCCCTCCATATCATGGGAACAGCAAATTTAAAGTGTTTTTTCTCTTTTTTTGACCATTTCCTGAGGTCTTCAACACATACATAACATACCTTATGCGGTGCCCAAGGTTTATCCTGGTCTCCAAGTTTGGTTCCAAAGTATGCTAGATAAACCTTTTTCACAAAGTCTGTAATGTTTCTTTGGTGCTTTTTAATAACAAACTCACCACAAATATAACAAAAACTGTCAGCAGAGTTTTTACAGCCGAGATGAGACATTGCACTGAGCACATGTACAGGAAACGTAAAAGTGAGGTTATGTTGAAAATAAACAAAACATCAGCTGTTTAGCATGTGTTTCAGCAGTGCTGCCAACATCATCTTTGTTCATTAGACCTATTTTTTCATGTTATCTTAACTATGAAAAAGCTGTTAAATTCTAAAAATATTTCTTTATTTCATGAATTTAACTATAAAATGTGAATAAATGGTGGGTGATACAACTTTTTAAGCATCATATTTGGATTCAGCAACCTAAACAACATAAGAATAAGGTATTTTCATTAAAAAAGTTTTTTCATCGTTGGCCTGTGTTATTGTATTGCTACAAATTAAATGAAAGCCATTAGGAATTGACCTATGTGTTGGTAAACATCATTGATGGCAATTAGATAATGAAATAAAATTACTTTTTACTTGTTAAATAAAAGTTATAATCATTTTGGTCTGTTGTTTTTTAGAGAAATAAAGGATCATTTGTCTGAAGCTGATGCTGTGAGTGGTATAGGGCTCATTTACCAGCAAACTGGAGAATTTAGTAAATCATTATGTTACTTCCAATCTGAATTAAATATAGCCGATGAAATAAATCTTACTACATTGCAAGCTCGTGCTTATTCTCATCTTGGAAGTATTTATGAATCTTTAGGTAACCTTCAAGAAGCTATCAAGTTCCAAGATCTTAATTTATCCCTTGCTGTTCAGACGAATGATAAATGTGCAAAAGCTGTTGCATACAGTTGCTTAGGTGAGTATTATATTTAGTTGCTGAGAAAATATACTATATAGTTGTTTGAGTACATTTATTAACATATTGCATATTTTAATTTAATAAGCGAATGAATTCACTGAAAGGACAAATAAAATAAATATGTCTAAACCTCTAAAGGAAGGTCATGACAATTAAATTGTTATTATATTTTTGTCTAATGGTTTTATTTAGCCAATAAATTCTTATTAATTGGTTTGTTTATACATCACAGCCACTATGGACTTCATTTGTTTCAACTGTTCTTTCTCACTTTTCTTCTCTTTCATTTGTTCTTTGGTTTTTTTTTCTCTGTCAAAATTGTGCCTGCTTTTCTTTTCGGTCTTTCTTGAAAGCCTTGACCATTCTGGCTTAAGTGGAGAATGTCCTTCAATGCCATCTGGAGAGACCTTGAGCTCTTCAATGCTTTTTTTTTTCTTTTTTTAGTCTCCTTAATCCACGTGTTGGCTATTTTTAGTTTTTAAGGCAATTGAATAACCTTTTGGTCATTCTGCTTCAGTTCCTCCTGTATTCATAGAACTGAATTCTTTGTTTTCTTATTATGCCTAATTATTTCTTTGAGCGCATATAGTTCCTGTAGACTTGACGATGTATTATTATTAGTTTTTTTTTTTACTAAATATTTACAAATAGTAAATATTAGATAATTTATTAGACACATCGCTACCTTAACATTACAAAGTTGTATGACACACATATATGAAAATGAGATAAACAATATCAAAGATTCTGATCATTTTATTTTTGGTCTTTGGATGATACCTGGTCACGATTTTTTGACGTTTTGAAGATCTATGTTTAGTTTTCGACCCACAGAACCATTTGGTATCATAATATTTGATTTTTCAATTTTGTAACATACAACCTTGTAATACTAAGGTTGCAATACACCTTTGTATTTTTGGTCTTTGGATGATACCCAGTCGCGAGTTTTTGACGTTTTGAAGATCTATGTACAGTTTTCGACCCACGGAACCATTTTGTATCAAAATCTTTGATTTTTCAATTGTAACATACAACCTTGTAATACTAAGGTAGTGACATATAATTTTAACTTGTAGTCAAAGGTTTTTGTTGGTGTTTTTAAATTTGTGATGCCATCACATTTTTGTGTTTTTATCTTATTTCATTGTTATGAGGCCTTTTTAATTATTTTTTGAGAATAAAATTAGGAATTTATCTTTTGATTCATATTTTCTCTCATTGACATTATAGATTTATTTAGGAATTGTTCCAATGATGCAAATAAGGGGTTTGCTTTTGGGCTTGTAATCATAAATTCATATCATGATTTATAACAAGACTTATTATAAAATTGGTTTTATAGGGTCTTGTTAACCAGTTTCTGTACGAGCATCGACTATAGTCGGCCAGAGACGAGCGTGTATAGCCAAGTGTTGACAGCACATTATTAACACCAATAACCGACTGTCGATTTTAGTCTATGGCCAAGTACTTTTATTTTATAATTTATTTTTATTAGTTGTTATTTTGATGGTGATTATTTTAAAATATTTTTGTTGTGAAGAGAAAAGATTTTTCCTGGGATTCAAATTTTTTCTTTTTTTTCTTTTTTCTTTTGAACTTTTCACAACAAAAATAATCACCATCAAAATAAAAATTAATAAAAATAAATTATATATAGTATATTAGCGTAAGTCAACAAGATCCTAATTAAAGTAATACTCAATGAACATTCTTCCCTGTGTATCTCTCAGTACGAGCATGCTGTTCCTCCACATCGAGGCGATGTCTCCTAGGACCAGTTGAGTCAATGGGAAATGGGGTCCTAAAAAAACAAACAGCTAGGAAATTTTTTCCATCCAAAAAAAAGAAATCGCTGAAAATCTTCAAAACGCTGCAGGAGAGGGTGGTAGATAAACTTTTTAGGATGCAAAAGTTTTAAAAAAATAAAAATTTTCATTTTAAATTAAAAATGTTTGTAAAAAATTAAGGAAACATTTTTATTGATCTATATAAAGTTTACGATTTGTAACTAGAGAAATATAAATATATCTAGATGAATCACTCCTTGATTGTTTTTTTGGGATCTAGAAAGCAGATTTATTATGTAAGGACATAAAAAATCAAAAGATTTAAAAATGGTCAAGCAATCCTCATTGGATTACTTCATATGGATTGAATTATGTTGATCTTGTTTTTATAGATCTTAGACACATAATGGATTCTGATCCATCAAGTGAAGGCAGCATCTTTTTTTAAATGTTTGAAGATTACTTTAAAGATGAAGATGGCATTAAACTACTTCTATCTTTGAAATCAGAAGCACAATTAAAACAAAAACAAAATTTTAAGTGGCAACTTATTTTTTGGATTAATTAATTTTCCCTATTCTTGCTTTCTATAATATTACATATTTCTGTATAACATTCTGTTTGTTTTGTGTCTGATGGGTCCAAGTAGGTGAGAATCTGGATACATTAGACATATGCTTACATTACACACTTTCATATCTCCCCATTGTCAGTTGTAAAAATTTGGCAGTGTCCTGTTAATGTTTTTTTTATCCAATGTGGACCCAATGGCTTGATCCACTGTCAATCACCTCAATGGACTGGAACCTCTTTTATGTAATAAATAATTGGTCACTTGCAAATTTGGATTCACACATGCATGTCTGTTGATAAAGACTGCTGATTGAAAAGCAAGGGCGTAATAACCCCGCTGTTGATCGTCCCACAACCTGATCCTAATCCAAGACTGCTGAATCTATGCAGAAAGTATTAATAATTTGTTCAACATTTTTGATTATTTCGAAGTATACTTTTTTCCAGGATTCAATGGTAGATATTGTAAAAGCAAAGAACAACATTATTTTTAAAGTTCAGAAGACCAACTGAAAAATTCAGGGATTTATAATAATATTATAACTGCAAAATAAAAAAAAATATTTCGTTCCTTCAGGAATGTATGTATGAGCCTCTAACTTTTTAAAGGACAAATATTTTTCAAACAATACTTATCGTCTAAGACAAATATGTTTGATATAAAATAATTTGTTACGTTAAACCAGCATAACTTCTAAAGTGCAAATGTTTTTTGAAAAATTGGGTAGAACTGATAATATTGCGGTATCATTGATGTAACTTTATTTAGGAAATGGTTATCAATTATTAGTTGATAATTTTTATTCAACTCCTATTTCGATATTTGCACAGCTTGGCAAAAAACGTATGTAGGACAGTGAAAAAACATTCTGAAGGTATGCCGAAAATGCCAGAGAATTAGGAAAAAGAGATCTTAGTTTTAGATCATCAGAAAATTTACTCGCACTCAAGTAGTCTGAAACGTCGAACGGTTTCTTGTCTTTTAAGTCTTGTATGAGGATTCCAGGTTAATCGTTTGTCGAGGTGCAACCCTAAGTATCGGATCTGTTCTACAGGCACCAGTGGGATATTATTAAAGGATACTGAAGGGCAGGAAGTCATTGGTTTACGACGTAAGGTAAAAGTGATTTGATGCGATTTTTGAGAATTTATTTTGATTCTCCAGTTTTGACACCACTCTTCAAGATCAGTGATATGGGATTGGAGGCTTTGGGATGCAATAACTGGATTGGTGTTGACTGATAATACATCAGCATAATACGTGGTGAGGATAGTATTAGGATGAGTTGGGATGTCAGCAGTATAATCTGTATAAAGGATTGGGCCAAGGATACTACCTTGAGGAACACCAGCAGATTGGGGAAAGAGGGATGAATAGACATTATTATGGTTTACTTGGAAAGTTCTATTTGTGAGATAGGATTGAAGGATGAGAAAGTATGTAGGGGAATAAATAAAGATAAGGTGAATTTTGACTGAATATCTTAAAATATTAAATAAATTATTAACCATCATCTCTCTTAATCCAAAATGTTAATAGAGAAATTGTAACATACTAATAATAGTGTTCATACTTAATTGGCAGACAAATATTAAGATACATATATTTTTTAAGATGTTACTATTGTTGATTATTAATTATTATAATGTATACATCGTTATTGAAATATTTTTTTTGTTATTTAATTTACATTAAAAAAAAAATATTTACTTATAAATATCCAAAAATTTTTATGAATTTTGAATTATTTTATTTTAGGACGAATGCATCATTCATTAGGCAATTCAAGCCAGGCTATAACTTATTTGAAAAAAGCTTTACACATCGCTGAAGGTTTAGACTTACGGCATAGATCAAATTCAATCATTTGGAACCCTATTACTCAGAATGATACCTTTCAAGTTGAAATAGATAAAGCTTCACATTTACTAGATGATATTAAACGTGAAAATAAGAACACTGATTACAAAATATGCCATTTTGATCTTCAAACTGCAAATTCTTTTGAACAACGTCAAATAAATGAAGTAATTCATGTAATTGTTTAGTAGTTAAACTATAAGTTTTATTTTAAGATGTACTATTTGTATGATTGTTTTTCCCATGTAAAATATGAGGTTGGCTTAAATTTCATGAATTGAAATTTACAGATTTCACATAACATATTACACACACACACACACACACACACACACACACACACACACACACACACACACACACACACACACACACACGCTCACGCAATGCACATACCCACACCACAATACAGCACAAGCAATATACAATTTTGTATCAATTTGAAACATGAGTGTGATTTGGAATAGGTCTGTTGAAAATAGAAAGTCAGGTATGTTAAAGGGATTGTTCTTTAAGGAGGGAAAGAAGGAGTTTATAGGTGTGGATTCAGACAGGTGATGACAGAAACAATGAAAGCGTTTAAGAGTAAAAGTTGTAAAAAATAAAAGGTGTCAGAAACAGGGTTATTCCTGGAGAGGGATTGGTAAAAGATAATACCTAATTTTTAATAGTGGCACAGAATGCAACGTGTTGGTCATTTATGTATGTATCTTGAAAGTTGTTGATGGACACAGCTGGATCGATGTGATGATTGCGTCACCCACTATGGCAGGATATGTTAGGGAGTGGACCCTCAGACCAGAGACGAGTTCCGACCGCGCGGCCATAGCCTTCGGCCTCTCAAGGGATGAGGCCGACGAACCATCGTTCCACAGTGGGGAACAGGACTATATCACGAAAAGAGCAAACTGGACCGCCTCTAGGAGTCACCTGGAGGGGTTGCTCGTGGACGATGACTGGAAGCGGACGATGTCGGATCAAGAGGGAACAATAGACGCTGAAGTTTGTTGGCTCACCGACATCGTCAGGGGTATACCTTTCAGGGTCGCTTTGGGTAAGCTCTCGCCCATGCAGATGATAGCTGCCCTGAGGATTGGTGGGGAAAGAGCGGTCTCCATGGAGGAGGTCGCTCAGATCTTCATCAGGAGAACATACCCCAGGGAAGACCCTAGTCAGGACTCCCAGGAGCAGGAGATGATCCGGCGGACCACGGAATAGGCACTAGGACCTGTGCCTACCCTGGGACATCTGGGACCTCCGTACGGCTGTGGGAAAACACGCACGGGACGCGCTCCAAGACTGGACAAGGTGGACACCTCCATGCTGAAGGAAGCTATCCTTTTCATCGAGGAACGGCTCCTCAGGAAACACAATACCTGCTTGGATAAGGGATACTTCCCGAGGCAATGGAGGAATGCAGATCTGAGATTGCTCTACAAGGCAGGGGGAAAAGACAAGGAGCTACCTAGCTCCTACAGGCCTATCTGCCTTCTCCCTGTGATGAGTAAAGTCCTGGAGGGCCTCATGATGACCAGCCTGCGACCCACACTCAGCAGGGCTGGGCACCCAAGGCAGTACAGATCGACCAAAGGCAGGGGAACCGCTGACGCGCTGCTGCAGGTACGTAATGACGCTGAAGCGAGGGCCGAGAAGTATGTCATGTTAGTCCTCTTTGACATATCATCCGCTTTCGATAGTGTGTGGTGGCCGAGCATCCTGCAGCAGCTCCAGAGGCACGAGGCGCCGAGCAATATCTTTGCCTTGGTGAAGAGCTACCTCGAGGACAGACGAGTCACAGTCTGGGGTAGCTACCACAGGCATGAGGACAGGGTGGAGCGAGGATGCCCACAGTGTTCGGTCTTAGGACTGGCCATGTGGAAGCTAGTCTTCGACAAGTTGCTCAGCGTCCTGGAGGAAGAGCGGTTCCCTACCACAGTGTATGTGGATGACTTCGCTGCGATAGTCTACTCGAATAGCAGTGCCGGAGTCTTGGTGGAGGCCGAGAGATGTTCCAGCTTGGTAGGTGACTGGTGTGAGAGGAAGATGTTAAGGATGGCAGCCGCCAAGACAAGGCCCGTTTTATTGCGAGGAAGAACGGATAGGGCTCACCCTATCAGCTTCAAAGCAAATCAGAATAGAATCAGGGCAAGTGAGGTGGTCACTTACCTCGGAGTCAGGATAGGAAGAAATTTGGACGTGACCACTCACTTGGACCACCTGGCGACGAGGGTGAGCCTGACGATGAACAGCCTTAGTCGGATTGGGGAAGCCTTTTGGGGCCTCAGGTACCCAGTCAGCATGACAATATACAAAGGAGTCACTCTGGGTATCCTGATATACGTGTCCCCCTTCTGGGGCACAAACCTCTCACAGCGGCAAAGAAGAAAGCTGGCAACAGCACAGAGAACGGCTCTGCTGCGAGTGACCAGGACGTACAGGACAACGTCCCACGAGGCGGTGCAGATCCTGGCGGGAGGTATGCCTGTAGACCGCCTGCTGGGTGAAGATGCTTCTAAGCATGAGGTAAAGAAAAGAGGCTTGGCAGCTCTTCCGGAACGAATCCAGGAGAGGATCCGGACGAACCCGAAAAGATAAAAGGACGAGCTCAGGAGGGACTCACTGACGGAGTGGAATGGACGGTGGGTGACATCCGGAAAAATGAGCACCCTTCGAAAATACTTCCCCACCGTCGAATCAAGATTAAAGGCCAGGTAGGTCCTTCCTGATTACCGGATGTCGCAGATCCTCATGGGGCATGGGGGGTTCAGATGGAAGTTAAGCCAGCATGGATATGATCTGGACCCCAACTGCCCCAGCTGTGGAGTTCCGAAACTGCCGAGCATGTAGTGGCATCTTGCACCGCATACGACGCTCTGCACGCGAGGTTATCCATAAAAACAGGTATCTACAACATTACCGTGGACAAGTTTCAGGGAATACGTATATGGATGGAAGGAGGCCGTGGGCCTGGCCAACTTCACGATTACACGGAGAGGACAAGCACCGGGACAACTGCCGGACCAACTCTGGAACAAGGAGGACTCTGAACAAGATGAAAACAATTAAGCCGAAGGAAGTAGACGGGAGCTGAGGATAAGGTGTAACTCTAAGGTACACATCCATGCACCGGGCTACACCATAGTTCCAGAGATGTTTTTATTAAATAAACAGAAAAAAACAGACCTAAAATCCTGAAAATAGTACCTCCAGTAGTGAACCCCCACTGGAGGTTAACCATGTATTTCTCACAGACAGGCATTTTGATGAGACGCCCAACAATTTCCTTTGCGAAAAAATTCTCGATTGTGGTAGCTAACAGAGGTAGCAAGGATAAAATATGTCGATTTGATGATTCTCCAAAATTTAAGGATAACCTACCACGCAATTTGTAGGACAATATGACTGTTAAATTATATAAATATTAACTAAGTAAAAAAAAAAAAAAATCAGCTGGTTAGTAATCATTTTTGATGACCTCATTATTGATCAACATGTATCGATTGTTAAATTATATAAATATTGACTAAGTAAAAAAAAAAAATCAGCTGGTTAGTAATCATTTTGGATGACCTCGTTATCGATCAATATATATCATTAACGAGGTCATCAAAAATGATTACTAACCAGCTGGTTTTTTTTTTTTTACTTAGTTAATATTTATATAATTTAACAGTCATATTGTCCTACAAATTGCGTGGTACGTTATCCTTAAATTTTGGAGAATCATCAAATCGACATATTTTATCCTTGCTACCTCTGTTAGCTACCACAATCGAGAATTTTTTCGCTAATGAAATTGTTGGGGGTCTCATCAAAACGAAGCTATTCACGAAGATTTAGCTCAAAGTGCAAAAATGTACCATACCAGGGATCCTGGACTAATAATTGTATTTGGTAATCATCAATATAAAGGCGATGGGATCATTGGGGGAATTGATTTATAGATCATTAATATAGTAATTGAAAAGAATAGGAGATATACTAATGCTCAGGGCAACTCCTGAAGACGGGATTAAGAGATATACAGCTTGGTTATGTTGGTAGAGGAAAGATCGAAAGCAAGTAATACATCTTTTGCAAAAGGATGTTTTCAACTTTTAAAGTTTTTTCATGTATGAGAGGAAAATAGTTTACTGGATGATACAATGAAGAACAGAGATAGTTGGGAGATGTAGTCAAAAACTTTTGACTTATGAAAAATTTTGATTGGCATGACCCGATACATACTCTAAATTAAAAAGAAAATATTAGTTGAGATTGAAAGTTACTTTGAAATGGTAATAACAAGTGTTTACCTTAATTAAACCTGGAAGCAAGTTACTAAGGAGGAAAAAGAATTGCTTTTTTTTTAGGTGGTGAACAATATACTAGAAGCAAGTTTTATCAATAAAGTACACAGTTTAGAAATTATGGATGGAAAAGTTCTGGCTGTGGCTTTGGGATAGTTGACAAAACTTATTTTACTTAAAATATATACTTCCATATCTTACATTCAAACTTTTGCCTATTATAATTACACTTTTTGATTCTGGCTTCAAGGTTATAGTATATTGTGCACAATAACCATTTTCAATTGTCTGCAGCTTAAACACTATTATAATAAAATAAAATAATATATATATATTTTTTTTTAATTTAGAACACTTACAAAGATACATCTACTAAAGGGCGAATTAATGAAAAGGAAATTATAGATTCTCATAACAAACCTGATAGTAATGTAGATAAACAGGACTGCAACAATGACATGTCAAAATCTCTGTCTGGTTCTAAAGCTGGTAACTAATTATTTTCTATCATTATAAACTTCCCTTCATTTATTACCTTTTTCAATAAATTATTCTGATATTTGTTGTTAACACTTCGCACTAGTATTTCTAAAGTGACGTAAGTCAAAAACTTACATTTTTGGAAAAACTGGAAAAAGTATTAGTGAGCATTGTGAAACTGGGAGAAGTATTGGAATAGCATTGGGACACTGTGAGTGGCATTCTGGCAGACCAGCTCTGAAGCTTGATTGATACAGTTTGATGAGTGATTAACCCATTTCTTTCATGGTCATAATTCATCACCGAAAAAACACAGATTTCGGAGTTGTCAATTTAGAAATACTACTGCAACTTAATGCTTTTACATAACTAAATTGAAAAGCATTAGATACTTTTTTTTATTTGGTAATTTTATATGACTTTTACTGAACTGAATGTGTGTTTGTCAGAGTGGGTCCAAGCGCGTGTATGTGGTAAGTTGTATGACATTTAAATTATGTATTTGAGAAAGGTATATATCTGGAATGTTATTACAATTCTTTCACAAAACTAGAGTTATTGAAAATATGACTTTGTATTATAGATTTGTTTTCATTTTTACTATTTCCTCGCAAAAGGCTCAAAACAAGTTGATTTAATTTGCATCTTCATTAAAGTATAATTGAAATTTTACAAATGCTGCACAATTTCTTTCTTTAAAGAGAATTTAGTGTTTACAAATATGGCCTCCCAATACTTTGTTTAGCACACGTTTTTACTTTAAATTTTATAAAAACAAAGTGATACTAATAATAAAAAAACAAATCAATTCTATTATAGCTTATTAAACACATTGTTCTTTTATAGGCATTGCAGAAGAAGTTTCTCTTCCTAAGAGCTTAAGTGTTGCATCTACCAGCTCAGCTGAAAGTCTACCATCTTTAGAGACAGAAGTCGAACGAGCAGCTGTTATATTAAGAAACAATAGAGTATCTGGTGCTTTTACGAGTTATATTAGGAGGAGAGGAGAACCAGATGGAAGAACAGCTTCATTAGACACATCATGTGTCGTGAAAGTAGGAATTTTGCCAACAATTTTTCTTATTATCTTCTTGGTTCTTTCCTCTTGAATAATAAACTCAGGAATTAAAAACACTGAATATGTTTTATAGATTAAAACTTACTGAGTTAATTTTTATATTTATACACACATATATAATCTCTTTATCCATTCTTTCCTCAAATGGTCAGGTTTGGTTAAAATTAAGACCTAAATGCCATCTTGAGATCTTCTAAACCACCATAGAACTTGGTTACCATGTTTGTTGGGTTTTTCTAAAATGAAGATGGGCTTTCATCATACTATGAACTGTCATGAGTCCAATGAACAACTACTTGTTTCTTCCTGCTTATTGTTTAGTATGCATCATTTGGGTTATGATGTGGGTGGACATGTTTCAATTTTTGCCATTTAGCTACCTTGTTTATAGGAATCACCATCTTAACGAGTTTAATATAATTTGTTTGAGGGGATGTTGTTCCTTCCATTGGAACTATTCCACAAGTGCAGAATCCATAATCCATCTGAGGAGTTTTTCAGATTGTTTGTCGTGAATGCTGCAATATAGTGAATGAAAACATAGAAAACTGTGTGTAAGAGTAGATTGTGGGAGATGGAGGGGAGGAGAATCATCAGGTACTGCAATAGATTGTTCATCATATGCCCTGGAGAAGTCAAAGTCCTTTTGCAGCTCGTTTGTTTTATCCCTATGCTAGCATAAAAATGTACATGAAGTCATTAGTGACCAGAGTGTCTTTGTCAGAAATATTCGTTGATTGAAGAGACAAGAGCTTATTTAGACAGTAAATAAAAAATTGCATGTGGCAGTGCTCTATTTGTGCTTTGTAATCTTTTATATTGCTTTCTGTGCTTTGTGAATGTTCAATTGGAGATATTTATTTTGCTGAAAAGATGGATTAAATCATTGTCAATATTCCCCCCCTTGTTTTTTTCTGAAATTTTTAAAAGCCTCTGATCCCAAATCTCAAGCTGGGGTTTAGATAAGCCTTCAGAATGCAAATAATATAGTATTCTTCTTCTTGGATTCTCTTTGCTAGAAAATGCTCTTTAATTGTTTTCAGTCAGCATTTTTAATGCCCTCTGTCCACTGGTCCTGACGGTATAATAAGAGAAGCTGTTACCACTAGTAGCTTCAAGATGGACTCTCTGAATAAGGACTAGGTTCTCTTCTGCCTGACTTTACGCCTACCTTATCATACACTGAGTAGAAGGGTATATTTAAACCTCTAATCTGCTATCTCCACCTTCGATTGACTTTTCTGACAGGGGTAGATTCCTCCACAGTTCAACAGTTTTGTAGTATCTTTTCTTCTCTTAATAATTTTTTTCAAAAATATGACATAATGAACTCATGATGATGATTCTGTTGTGACGGTTAATCATACATTCTTTATTCAATAATCTAAACTGTATTTATTTACTATATTTATACCCCTTTTAATGAGGTCTAATTACTTTCTGGTTGTTAACTGTTAAGTGTGTCCTAATCTGATTTGCTGTCTGTTGCAGGTACGAAGGCCAGGAGGAGGAGAAAGTGATGCTGCTTTTACTCCGAGTCCCCCAGTTGCAGCTCAAGCATCCACTGAACAAATATCTGGGTTTAAAGTTTCACAACAAACAAGGCTGAGAAACATTTGCTCATCAATGGCTGATACAAAACTTGAAACTTCAACACAGCAAAGAAGTCCTGATTCCTCAAGTTCTGCAGGATCAACTCCTGATTGGGAAAATAATGGTCATACGACCATTCTTCGACGTTTACCTCCTGTTCCTCCGATTTCTCGTAAACCCCCTCCTCCCCCACTTTACAATCAACTGACTGAAGATTTTAACCTTCTTACTTCTCGACCTCAAGACTTATTGTTAAATAGAATAAACTCTAAACATATTCCACGAAATGCAATGGAAAAACATTCTGGTAATATTTATACTGAATCACATTCTTCATCAAGATTACTATATTTCTCAGAACAAGAACAAGTTCCTAATTCAAATGAAGGTAATACTGTATCATCTGGCATTCAGGACCAAATAAGAGCAACACAATTAACTAGATTGAATAGAGATTTAACTCCTACAATATCTGAAGTATATCATGAAAGAAACATTGGTTTGGGATTAGCTCCCCCACTTACTAAGTTGCTTTTGCCTCAAGGTGAAAAAGCTGATTTAACAGAAACTCATAAGGAAAAGCCATGGTTTTCTACTACAGAACTACAAAGATTCTACCCATCTGAGATGGTTGAAGAAGGGAAAGGTAGAAATACTTCACCATGTAGTGAACTTTCTCGACGTGATGAAGGTGATGGACGATCTATAGCTGATTCACAGTATAGCACTGGCAGTTATAACAGAAATCCGAGACCTTCATCAAAAAACGACTTTGACGATAATTTTACTAAGGATGAAAAGCAAGATGAAAAACTAGTTAACAAAGTTCAAAAGGCTAATCAAGATTTACGAAATTCATCTCTTTGTTGAATAAATGATATAAACTTTTATTCTAATGTTATTAATATGAAGAAAAGTTTATGTCAGTAACAATAAGCAACATAATTGTTGCTAAGCTGTTAAATGTTGATTGTTCGGTTTGGATTTACACGTGTTTGATTTATAAAAATTCAAAGATTTTGCTGTTTGCAAATTTTGACATATTGATAATCTAAAATATAAAACAGTATTATTATTTATAAGAACATATATATCTTTGTAAGAATCTAGTGAGCACTCCGGTGCACTATTTTGTTGCTTATATGTTTTTTTTTGTGTGTGGTATGTGTGTGTACACTTTCTTGTTGATGCAAATAGTTTCTTAACCAGTTAATGGCCAAAAGAAAAAAATATCAAGATATATTTAATGTTTGTTAAAAAGGTTTGGTTAGTGCAAATTATTGAAAGCTTTTGAACACACAATATAGATTTAATTGAGTTTTCAAAATATTAACCTTCAGTTTTAATATGAAAATGGGTTTCCTCGCATTATTGATGTAAATTAATCTTATTTCGATATTTAACTTTTTATTTTCAATAATGAATACACAGGACGTTTACTAATTTTACAAACAATTTTTGTTTTGTAGTTCTTTATCTATGTGTCAATCTCTGTTCTATGATATTCATTGTTGTAACTTAATTTTTTACTTAGTTTATCTATGACCAATATTTTTATTTTACTAGATATCAATGTCTGTTGATTCTCATTTTTCTTTTTGCAATGACATTGTCTTTAAGTAGAATTTGTTAAACAAAATTTACATACTTTCATTATCATTGCTAGAATACCACAAAATAATTATACATTTCAAGAGTTTGACAATATTATTAAGTATCCAATGTCCAAGGTAGATATAAAATGAAATGAAACCTTCAGAAAAAAACAAAGCAAATGAAATTATTATGTATGATTATATTTATGATCATTTTTTTTTCCATGACCTTTAAAGACATTGTCATTGTTTAATAATTTCATCAATTTTAATAATTGCAAAATGTATTTCTAGAAGTCAATGTAGATATATTCTGAGTTGATAAGATGGAAAAAATTATACCGATGTCACTACTAAAAAATATTTTATAGGGTCACCTAATAGCATGTTAAAGAAAACTGTGAATTTTGTAATTTTCTTTTAAAAAAAAATACAAGAAAAAAAATTGATCACACTTGGTGGATCCTTCTTACAGTGGTGGTTATTAATGGGTTAAGTGCTTTTATTTATAAATATTGTATTATATTATTTTGTATAGTTTTACTTCATTTATATATTGTGTAATATAAGGTCAAAATTATTAATTATGTATATGAATACATATTTGTTGATAAATATAAACACAAGTATATAGCTAAATTTTTGTATATGTAGGTGTATACATACATATATACATATACATACTTCAAATAAAATAGCACCTCTTATTTTGAATGTTTTTTTTTGTTGTTTTTTTCCACTATTTACTTTATCACTTGATATTCTTTAAGTTCTAAAGAATTTATGCTAAAAGTGGTAATCAATCATATTTTGTTGAAATTGAAATTTAGCTACTTCTAAAGCTAGAAGGTGAGGCAAATTTCTTCATGCTAAGTGTCAATCGTCCTTATATAATATTATCCTTTCCTAATTGTTGGTCTAGTAATCTGATACAAAGCTGTTTTATTCAAGATAAAAGTTTAATTAGCTACCACCCTTTGAAACAGAATTTTTTTAATTTCTGGCTGTTATAATAAGCATAAAATACCTGAACAAAATAATAGAAGGCCTCACATATTTTAAAAATCAGTCTTTCCAAACAGATGGTAAACTCTTTTCTGTTTTTATAACCTAATCTACTATTTTTATTTATGGAAACCAAGTTGGTGAACACATCTCAAATGATTGTGGGGGGGGTTGGTTATTAATATTTTATTACATAAAATTATTGTGGATACGAAATAAATAAGACTTTATGTTTTTTAGAGTATATTGAATCATTTTAGAATACACAACTAAGACAGGCATGGTTACACTCCAGACTAGAATCACTTCCCACTATGCTTCAGTCCTCCTCTCCAATGCCAATGCCTTTTTGATCATAACCAATATACAACACTCCTTCACCTTTACATTTTTTTAAAAACAATTTTATAATAAATCAAAGTGCTATCAATACTACTGTTAAGGCCTAATAGTTTATTTGGTTGACTAAAAGAGTACTTATCATTAATCATAAACAAAACAAATATCTTGTAAAAGAAAATAACTTTTTTCCTTTTATTTTAATTTTCATCTTTTGTAAATATAGTAATATAAATATTTATTTTTTTATATTGTTATTATTTGTTTATTATTATTGTTTAAATTAAATAGAATAACTTAATTTTATTTGTAAATTTAAGAAAAAAAAAGACATCCCGACGGTGGATTCGATCGGCTATTGTTTATTTCGTCGATGTAATCCAAACAGTGTTGGCCCGAATGAGTGCAAATTATAAACAATAGTATAGTTTTTTGGTGGACTTCAACTAGACTAATTCGCTGCCCCTCTGCAGTTGGGAATTAGTTCAAGTTCAAGCACAGGAAACAGTATTGGTCTGTCGAACCGACCCGATATTTTGACCCTCGCTCGCCCTGTTGGAGGAGGAATTTTGTGGACAGTACAGTATTGGTCTGTCAGTCGGTTCGACCACTTCGAACCAACCCGATATTTTGACCCTCGCTCGCCCTGTTGGAGTGAGGAATTGTGTGGACACAGTATTGTTCTGTCAGTCGGTTCGACCACTTCGAACCGACCCGATATTTTGACCCTCGCTCGCCCTGTTGGAGCGAGGAATTTGATGGACATTTTCTCTCGCCCTGCGGAGAAAAATTACTTTGAGGTTACGCCCGCCCCGCCGTCGAAATCTACGAGTCAGATAAGGAAGATTTTATTTTATATTATTCCATTTGGCCAAATAGACAAACATTATTAGTGTCTTGATAAACATTAATGTTCTCCTTTTTCTTATTTGTTTTAAGTAACTATTTTCATTTGCAAAACTATTAAATTTTTAATTTAATTCAATTAGTTTATTTATCGAAGTTTATTTATATTTTGATATATATGAATACAATGATTTTTATTTTTAGTCTAATAAAAGGTTCTATTAATATGGCATGCGATCTGGTAATTGAATCAGTGTGTATTTTTTCATATATCCATTTCGGAGCTCTCATCGAAAGGTCCAACAACTATTTCGAGGTTGCTCAAACAACTACTATTGGGAAGTTAAAGATAAAAGCAGAAGCCGTTTTGGGGGACTATCAATGTGGGTTCCGCCCTGGAACACCTACTGTTGACCACATATTTACCATATGTATGCTTGAGAAATGTAAGGAATGTAACGTTGATCTGCACCATCTTTTCATTGACTACAAACAGGCATATAATAGCATAGAAAGAAATGAGCTCTACGAAAACTTGATGTGTCTTGGGTGCCCTAAAAAAATTGAAGATTGATAAAAAGATTGATAAGGATGGCACTGTAGAATAGAAGCGGGGTAGTTAAGGTCCAGGGAGAAATTTCCAGACTTCCCCATCAAACAAGGAGACCCTTTATCTCCAGTGTTGTTTAATTTGGTACTGCAAAAAATAATAATGACAAAGAAAGCAAGGAGAGAGGGGTGTATTTATAACAACATGATAAACCTCGCATATGCTGATGATGTGGTCATCACAGCAAGAAATGAAAACGTGCTCTTGGAAGCATAATGGGAATATGAAGAGGCAGCTAAGAAGGCAGGGCTCATTATAAATAAAGATAAAACAAAATACATGCTCTTATCCAAGAAACTGCCATCCAGTGGATATCTCCAAGGAAGAGGGTGCAGTTGTGGAAATGTTAAGAAATTTAAATTACCATTATTACAGATGATAACAGACTGGAACTTGAAATAAAGGCGAGGATTGAAAACGGTAACAGATGCTATTGGGCCCCTCAGAAACGTGTTCCGAAACAGAGTTATACCCCGTAGTCTCAAAATAAGGGTATATAAAACGATAGTTCGTCCTGTCGTCGTCTATGGTGGGGAGGTGTGGACTAACCAAACAGCATGAGAGATTATTGAATACATGGGAGAGAAAGATTCTTAGAAGAGTGTATGGCCCAACCAAGGAAGAAAAGGAACCAAGAACTTAAGGACCTATATGGAGAACCTGACATAGTTTCTTGTATTAAAAAAGCAGAATTGATAAGCTTGTTGAATTGCTGATGAGGGAGTCGAGAACCCAGGCCATGATCCAGAATGACTTGTCAGAAGTATTCAAGATAGCTAGGAGTCTGAGACAAGAGGATGGACTCTCGTGCCTGTTATTCAATTTCGCACTTGAAAAGGTCATAATAGACTCAGGGTTACAAGTCACAAGTACGATTCTACTAAGTCCATCCAAATAATGCCTAGTAGTACGAGTAGGAAAAATTATGGTTTACTCTGTAAAGAGAGTGAAATAATATAGTGAAGGTTATAAACAGCCGGGTGACCGATGAGGTTTTGTGTGAAATGGATTTGCCACTGCCTCAACCATTTAATTTATTTTATTGCATTCAATAGTTATTACTTGACCAACATTAATTAATATTCATTTTTTAGTTCATTATTGCATAGTTTTTATTTATTTGTATTACAATGGCAAATCCACGCGTAACCTGCCCCCGGCCGTTGATAACCTTACATATACCCTACTGAAAGTGTAACGCTCACCTTGTATTAACATAAGAAATTAAAAATTGTTTTGCTGTATTGTATATGCCGACATAAAGAGTTGTATTGGAAGCTTAGTTCTTTAAAACTTTAAAGGTTCTATTATTAAAGGTAGGAACTGATAATAAGGAAGTAAGTAGAAGGTAAGAGTTTACGGAGTTTGTACAGCAGACCTGGATGCCAGAATCGATCAAAAGCATGCTCTACATCGAGAACAGCTCCCGTTCAGTACATTCCGCGCTCTAATGCGAATGAGACAACGTCCACCACGTGATGACATTGCTGGATTGTGGAGTGCGATGTTATGAAACCAAATTGGTGATCTGGGATTATTTGGTTGGATTCTATGATAGGATGAAGACTTTTCAGAATGAGTTTTTCAAGTATTTTGCTTATTATGGGCAGGAGAGATAAAGGACGGTAAGAAGATGGGAGTTCTGGTGGTTTTTTAGGTTTTGGTATCATCTTAACTATGGATAATTTCCAGGAATAAGGAAAGTATGTGGTGCGGAGTACGGCATTGTATATAGAATAGAATAGAATAGAATAGAAAATAAACTTTATTCTGGGACCAAGTCCCTTTAGAATAACAGTAATGAACAAATAAAAAAAAACATAAAATTCATCTGGCCAGAAGGCTACATAATAACACAAATAATGAAATAATCAAGTGTGAACAAAACATTGTAAAAATAGAAATAGATAAGAAAATAAATAAATAAAATACAAAGAACTTGACTGCTTTTTAACTAATTGTAGAAAATAAATATATTTATATTAACAAAATAATGATTAATAATATTAATACAGTAGTTGATGACGAAATTGCTAACTAAAATAATTGATTAGCATAGTATGCGATAATATATTTAAAAAGTCGGTATCAACATTGTTGTTGGAAAAATAAACAAAACAAAGGGTAGCGGGATCGAGTTTACAATACTGATATATTCAAGCAGACATTTGACCTGCTTGGAGAGCGACTTTTTGAGATGCCAAGAGATGATGGAAAAGCAGGGATTTAAATGAAGCTAGTGAAGAGGAATGGCGAATGAAAGGAGGGATTGAATTCCACACAGTGGTGGAGCGGGCGAGGAAGGAGCGCTCGAATGCCTTAGTTCTGTGGGAAGGAATGTAGAAATCGGAAAGGCGAGATCTTGTTTTGTGCTGCTGGACAGAGGATTTGAATGGGAGGAGACTATAGATATATGAAGGGTGTTGCGAGTTGATGGATTGGTATAGAAAAACGCTAAGGAAATATTGTCTACGGATGGGAGGGAAGAGCCACTTTAACTCATCATAGTGATGTGACACCCGGGATCGCCTCGGAGTACCAAGGACAAATCTTAAAGCGCAGTTCATTATTCTTTTTAAGCGGCTCTCAAGCATTTTCGAGAGGCCCCCGTATACCACACTACAGTAGTCGAAGTGGGGGAATAGGATATACATGTAAGGAGTAGGATCGCTTTCCGAGGAAGGCGTTTTAGAATGTGGGGTGTGATTAGGTCGTGCTTTGTTGACGGGTAATCTGTGAATAATGTTTGTTATTTCGGAAGGATGGAATGCTTTAGGCGGAGGGGACAACTGAAGAGGAATACTTAATTCTGCTTCAATGCATTCAGAGTGTGTTGGAATAAGGATATCTGGATGAGGGTTAAATGTTTTGAACAGGTGCTGGCCGAAAATTTGTGATTTTTCTTCATCAGATCTTGACCAGGTTTAGGATTCGGTTTAAAGTGGATGGTTGGAATTTTTATATTTTAGGAGTTTTTTAGTGGTGTTCCATAAGAATTTGTCAGTAGTACTTATATTTTCTGTACGGTAATACAAATTTGAATGTTCTGATCTTTGATTTTAATTTGTTGGCCAGTTTGGTAGTCTGGTAAATTAATAAAATTAATACATAAGTATAAAATTGTAATATGTCTTTAATTATACATATTTTTATTAGTCTAGCAAATAAGTGGTTATCGGTTGAATGACTATAAATAATTTTGTATAAAAATAAGTGAACTGTTTAATTTACTTAGAAAGCTGCTTATATTATCTTAGAAAGCATTTTATGATATTAAGTAAAATACTCTGATGTTAATAAATAAGTTATTGAATATAGTTTTCCATAAACATATAAGAGATATGAAATAAAAAAATTAATGTTTCCAACCCTAAATCAATTCATGACAAGTAACTGAATAGTTGTTAACAGTTTTTCAGGCCCTCAAAACCAAACCCACTTCATGTTTATCAATTATTGTGCCAAGCAAAAAGTAGCAGTTTAGGCAAGTGTCCAATTCATAGGCTATTTTTACTTTAGTAAACAGTTATTCTTTGACCCACCTACCAAGTGTTTCATTAAAACACTGCTTATATCATCAATAAACAAAACATTATGTAATCGATAATCAATTGCGACAGCTTTATGTGACTTATGAGTGCTTATTAAAGCTCGTTACAGTTTCATCATTATTGAAGAATCATCTTTCATCACTTGAAGAAACGTAAATAAGAGTGCAGGTTTTTTCCTTTTTTAAAGTCTGAGATTATGATCATAACTTTATATATGTATAAAATGTGCGTTCTCGAACTTTGTTTTACTCGCTTAAACATTATTTCTCAATCGATTGCTGAATAATTTATTCATAAAAACCTTAAAGTGAACAAATGTTAGGCAATAATTGCAACTGAAAAAAAATTGTAAGACATCATAAATGTTAATGATCCAATTCATAAACATATTCGGATAGAATATAAATCATTGAAAAAACTGTTTATCATCCCGTCTCGATGAATTCATCTGATACGTTATTCATATAATTATAAACAATAGATTTACAATGTAAAAAATTATATTTTATTCCATGCCCAATCTTTGTTCGGTGAAAAAAATTTACTCTTTTCTTATAATTTTAGTTATTATTAAATTTTTCGAGATTCTTTTGGTGAACGAAGGAGAATATTATGATTATCAGTTTACATTGTTAATATTTAACGAAGAATCTATCCTTTAAAATATTCCTTCTATATTTTTAGTATTACAAGGAAATACACCTAGGTTGTTTATTATTCTTAATATATAATGAAACTAGAAAAATATGATACATTGATCGATTCAACATAATACAATGTTCATATATAAAAAAGTAAAATAAACAGTTTTACAGGGAAAGTAAAAAAGTCATAAGTTCCTATATTCCAATTTTTTTGTCTGATCAATAAGTAACGATTGAGAAATTTTCTTAACAGATTACAAATTATGATTTGTACTACTAGGCATTATTTGGATCGACTTAGTCAGAATCGTATTTATGACTTGTAACCCTTAGTTTATTATGGCTTTTTCAAGTGCAAAATTGAATAACTTGAATACTTCTGACAAGTCATTCTGGATATTGAACTGGCTACTCGACTCTCTCATCAGCAATTCAACAAGGCTTATCAATTCTCAGGGGACAGTCATTTCTTCCATACCTTGATACAGTTTTCCCTTGATGATAATGTCATAGGCATTGCTGAAATCCACGAAAAGGTGGTGGGTCCGTTATGTTGTACTCTGTACACTCTCACTAGTCATGGGGGAGAGTTTTGTTTAACCAAACAAAATGTAGAAGATCTTGGATCACCTTTATCACTTCATTTCCACCTTTCTTCAGAAGTTCAGCTGGTATGCCATCACATCCTGGCGGTCGATTATTCCTAAGCTTTTGAATCGCATCCTCGATTTCCTCATCATCTGGTGGGTCAAAAAGCTCACAATTTTTATAAGGAGTGTTTGAATCTGAATCCGAGTCATCTTCTAGTGAAGGATTCTGAACATGAGGATTCGGAAGCAAACTTCCGAAGTGTTCAGACCACCTTTCTAGGATCTCTTCTTTATCGGTGACCAATTTACCACCCTTACCTCTACAAGTATTGGTTCTTGGTTTGAATCCTTTTTTCTGGGCATTAATTGTCTTGTAGCATAGCTAAGATTGAAATCTGATATTTACGAATCATTTAATTGTATCTGATAACTTTATCCCTATGTGCACTATAATCAATTTTAATCACATGTTCTTTTAGCTATTGTTACGAAATTAAATAGCAAAACTTAAAACTTATAATTTTAAAAGGCTAATTTTTCTCTTATTTGTGTTGATTTCAGATGAGTCTTTGGAGTACGGCTATTTATACAATTCAAAATCTAAATATAGCTTCAATGTTGAACAGCCAGTTCACATTAAACAATTTAATAAGAGTTTATTCAGGTAAATAATATAGAATACAGATTTATTAAGTCTAAAATAACAATGTTTTTTATTGTTTCTAAAAGTCATTTGAAGTTAGGCTTACATTAAAAGGCGTTGTTTTATAGAACCACCATTTTTACTGTGAAGTAATACCTCTTTAGTAGGTTTTATCGCTGGAAACAGTATTTCAAATAGGGAATAAGAAAGGAGGCCACAATAAAGTTTTCACAGTTATTTTTTATATATGCTCATAAATACGATAATACATACACAAACGCCCTCCCTAATCTTTCATCTTTTTAAAAATCGGTGCTGACCAGTGTTCAATGAAATATATAAGTCCAATAAATTACATGAATATTAAATATATAATTATAATAATATTAATAAATAATGAAATTACTAGACTCCCTTTATCTTATATAAAATCGCACTATAACAGAAAACTAGGAATCTGGTTATCATAGAGGAACCATAATATATTATTTCTTCTAAAAATATTAGGGCTAATTTTTCTAAAGTTTTAATAAATTTACCTCAAGGAATGACTTTGTATTTTTTTTTTTTGAAATAACAGCGTCCGGGGGCGACCTGTGGTCTAGTGGTTAACATAACCAACTACTAAGTCCAAGATCGCGGGTTCGAAGCCCGGCAGGTGGCCCTAGGACTTTTTAAAGGGATTAAAAAATCGTTGGTTATGCCGTCCTTCGGAAGGGGCGTTAAATAGGGGTCCCGAGCCTGTAAGATGTCAGGTACTCGTTAAAAATCCCTATCCTAATTAAACCTGGATAGACAACAAAATTTAGAGCTCCCACTGTAGCATCGTCCGATTAGCCATAGCATAAAGTGAAGTTAAATTAAAAAGTTAAAGTTACGTTGAAAACTCCCGCGAAAATCGCCGTAACAAAATTTGCCCCAAGCTCAGTGGAGAAGGGTGGGATTCAATCCTATGTGCGGGGATATCGCCAAAACAAATGAAAACCCCAGTAGGTTAAAAATATTAACTAGAATAATTCCGTAGGTAGCTACACCTAAATAAAATGATAATGTGTAACAAACATAGCTACTCATTAGCATCACCTGGACGCCACGCTATTTAAAGAAAAGTAAATAAAAATAAATGAATACCTAATAAAAAAAAAAAAATTAGAAAATTTCTAAAGAAAACGCTTGAGATAAATAGCGAAACCTCAGACTGTTTAAAATAGAAATAAAATACTATTTATTAATTTAAACATTTTCTTCCTTATTAAATTGAATTTTGATAAAAAAAAGAGAGAAACAAAGATAAACTCTAAACTAATATACATAAAGAAAATTAATAGATAAAAATATACCGCAGTTCAGTCAATGAGGCAACGGGGCAGACCCCCGCAAATGTGGTGTTCGGCAGAGAACTCCGTTTGCCTTGTGATCTGAAATTCGGGTTCAAGCCTGACGAGGAAGTTGCCGGAGAAGAGTACGTCACTGATCTACGGAGCGAATGGATAATGTCCACGAGAAGATTCGCACAAACATCCAGGGATCAAGTGACAGAATGAAGGAGCGTTACGACATCAGGGCGGAGAAAGGTGGCTTCCAACCTGGATACTTGGTCTGGCTACATGATCCTCGATGAAGGCGGGGTATTCACCTAAACTTCAGAATTCCTGGGACGGCCCGTTTGAGATCGTCAAGAGGATCAACGACGTCATCTATAGGATCAGGAAGCAGCTTAAAGGAAAACCCAAGGTAGTCCATTTCAATAGACTGGCCCCATACAAAGGAGACCATGACCCGACAGAAGACCAGCAGATTAGGTACCTAAACAACGCGGAGACAAATAATGACTCAGTTGCACATACTAAGGTATTAGGGTCCGTGGAGTAACTCAAATAATCTACAGGGATATCTTTTTGTTGCCAGTGGATTATTCTTTGGCCCATTGCGTTGGCGAGGACCTGAGGACTTCTCGAGGGATTGCAACGGTCTTCAGGAAGAAGTTCGGCGGAACTTAGGAGCTGGAACGCCAAGGACCAATTGTCGGGAATGCACTCCACCACACGCACGAAGGTCGACATCTGTTTTACTTGGTTACAAAGCGTGCCACTGATCAGAAGCTTAACATATGACGCACTGCGGCGAAGCCTCAACGACCTGCGTAGTAAGCTTCTGAACTGAAAAACTGCGTGTCACCAAGCTCGCCGAAGTTGGGCTGTGGATACGACGGAGTGAAAGGTTGTCAGGGACATTATTGAACAGACATTCGCCAACTCTGGAGTTGCCATATTGGTGTGCACATTCAACCCTTGGAAAGAAAAAGCGTCTCCATCAGTAGAAGCTCATAACTGCCCGGATTCTCCGGACTATGCTCTGGGGCAGAGCACTTTTAAGGAGGGGGCTGTGCTACGGCCACAGAGAGGAAGAACGGAAACAAGCGATTAGCAGCTTAATCCCGTCGGCGGGAGAAGTTAAGATTGGATTAGAACCTTCTCGAACGCCTCATTTTGTCGGAAGGTATTAAGAAGGTTCTAGACCCTTCCAGACCTTTCCCCATACTTCCGTGTTCTAGAATGTTCGGCCTTGCCTATTTAAATACTCCCCTCGCCTCGAGCGAGTCAGTCGTAGAGCAGACAAGGCACTGTGATGAACTAGTGATATGTGAGTGCCAGTGTAATAAACCGTTTCTGTGTATTAATGTGTGTCAGTTTCTTACGGTCGGTGGACTTTAATTAGGGAACTGTAAGTGTTAATTAGTAGTAGTTAATTAGTTAAGTAGTAGTTGTAATTTTATGGTATTCGAACAAATTTATGTTAATAGTTGAGCTATTTAGAATTAGTAATATCTTATATTATTGTTATAATTAAATAGGAGTTAGGCCTAGATAATAAATATTTAGAATATTGTTATTGCAAATTTATATCAGTTTAATAATTTAATCATTTCATTGTATTCTTTTTATCACTTTTGTTAATAAATATTAGTATCTTTAATTAAGGAGTAGTTCTTAATCGAATAGTTGACAATAAACGATTATTCTCCATCATTCCAAAATCAAATCATTAAGGTCCATGCTTGTTCATGTGAGAGGATTGATTTTTAGGAATAGAGCTACGGAGTTAGGTATAAAGTCTATTTACAAAAACACACACACACACACACACACATACACACACACATATATATATATATATATATATATATATATATATATATATATATATATATATATACTATAGCAAATAATGTACAAAAGATACATAAGAAAAGAAAATGAAAGTAACTATAAACTATGTACAAATAACATAAAAAACTGTTTACAGGTCGAATGATATGATAAAAATAATACTTATCACTAATATTTCCAAAAAGATAATTAAATTTCATGCTAGAAAAGTATAGAAAAACAAAGATAATGGAAACATGACATTTTGCCTATTTTTCTTAAAATGATTCGTTGAGTAGTGGACTTTTATAATTATTTTTAATAAAGTCTTTATTTTTTCTGGGATAAGTTCGTTTATAATAATAATACAATAAATAAAATATGAACAATAATGTCTAAAAGTAGAATACAGTTACAACTCAATTAATAAATGTAAATGAAAATAAATCACGAGTTAACTGCAAATAAATTAAAAGAAAGAAAAATATATAAAAATATAGTGATAATTATAAAAAGTAAAACAATTAATGCTATTATATCTACAAATTTTATGAAAAAAACAAACACAAAAAGCCAAAATAACAAAAGAATAATGAAAGAAGAAAAAAAAAAACTATAATAACTGGTTTTAAAACGGTGCAACTGGATGTGTGAACAGCCATGTTGGAAAACTAAAATTAGGAACCATTCCTGGAGACCATTGTATACTAAACATAAACGGGCAAAATGTATTGTATTTGCTTTGCAGCGTTTAACAAGAAATGTAAAATTGGCATTTATAATGGAGCTTTATTTGTGCATGATTAAGCCTTATGTAGGAGCATGAGGTTTCTCCATACCACTAGATGGACTATCAAAAGAACAGGAAACTGCTTAACATGTCAATTAAATTTTAACATATTAAACAGTATCTGTAGGTAGATAATTATAAAGTTATAACTTTCTCTTTCACTTTGATATTAAACACCTCAAGGGCATTGTATACAAGTGAAATGGATTTTTCATGTAGTTTAATTACTTCAAGAAGTTTAATAACATATATGACCAACAGTAAAGTAACAAGAAAATCTGACGTGAACTAAATTTGCATTTTTTTTTACATCCGTTTTGAAATTTGGTACTTTTTTCATTGTTTTGTAGCACTTAGAATTTGGTGGTAGAAGGATATTTTGATGTAGTCTGCTATAGGTGGCCTAGGCCAGGTAGAGTAAAATGATCCTTAGGGTTCATTACTTTACTTTCAAGAGAGGGGGCAGTCGCGCAGTCGTCGGCTTGTTATTGCCTTTATTGTTTGGTTGTTTGTTTATTTATCGTCACTTTTTGCTGCTATGGCTAATCGGACGATACTACATTGGGAGCTCCAAATTTTGCCTATCCAGGTTTAAATAGAATAGGGATTGACTATTGACTTTGATGTTAACCTTTTAAATAGGTAAAAAGGTTTAGAAAATCTTTCGAAAACAATTTATGAGTATTTAAAGAGTACTGGTAAGCACAATGCTTCAAAAATTATTTTCTGGTTAATTAAGGGTTATCGATTTTTATCTGGCATTAATCCTTTTTCATTTTTTTTTTGTTTCAGTTTGTTGGCTGCCACTGTTATATTTATTTCCTCACCCTTCCAAGTTGCATTTTTTGTTGATTATTGGGGCTTGCTTTCTTTTTATGAAATTATTTTATGTCAACCCTACAACTGCTTATCAACAACTAGAAAAACAGTTGCAAGGTAAGTAAAAATATTTTTATTTTTTATATAAATGTTGCTATACATTTACTAAGTTTGTTTTATGTCTTTATTAACTTTGCGGGACAAATATTAAATAACTGACGTAGTCACTTGAATATTGGTGTAATGAAAATCATTACATTCTTTTTTTTGAAATAGGAAGTTTCGAATAAGAAGGTACAAAATACTCATACCGATATAACAAAAAGGCATGTTTGTTGTATCCGAATGATTAAAGTACCTGTAACTGAACAATTATTTAGTTCTAGGTTCGCTCAATGAGTTCTTTGTTTTGTTTAATTACATATTAAAGTTTATGATACAAACATTTTCAAGGAACAGGGTTGAATTGAATAAATTTAATGTTATATATAAATATATATATATATATATTTGTCATGAAGAAATATTTCTAGTTCGTCACGGTGATAGAGTAGGCCATTTAGTTTCCGCAAAAGGATAGTTAAGGGCTTTATAATCATCGTGGAAGATTAAGTGGAACTTCAGTAAGAAGTCTTGTGAGTAGGACGATGAGTGGTTTGATGGTGTCCTGAAGATCTCTCAGGAAGGAAGAAAGGATAAAGTTTATGCCTGTTGGATGGTGGACTGGATATATATCCGGAGGTTGGGATGGATAATTTATCTGGAAAGGAGGGTTGTCTGGGAGTTGAATCTGTGGAGTTTAATTTATTTTTGTTCTATTTTGATTTAGGGAATTTGTTTGAGGGTTCTGACTGGATGGGACCGGATTTTTTTGTTGCGGCGGCAATTTGACTCGTAATGGTAGATGATAGTGAGGAATTTGCTGACGTGGAGGTTCAGCTGTAGGATGGGATGTCTGGAATTGAAGTTGGGATTCCCGGAGCTTGGATTGGGAGGTCTGAGTCTTGTTAAGGGAAGTCTGAGGCTTGAGTTGAGAGGTTAGAGGCGCCCGACTCCGAGGCTGCTGCAGATTAGTTGTAGGCTTCGTCTTTTTATGTACTGCGAGTCCGTCTCACTTAATAAATTAAAATTTTAGAATAGAATAGAAAAGT
The DNA here is from genome assembly GCA_037127475.1 of Arma custos. Taxonomy (NCBI): domain Eukaryota; kingdom Metazoa; phylum Arthropoda; class Insecta; order Hemiptera; family Pentatomidae; genus Arma; species Arma custos. Next base: position 20,968,123 of record CM073761.1, on the reverse strand, counting down.
AACTTTATTCTGGGACTAAGTCTAATGTAACTTTATAATAACATATATGAACAGAAAAATAAAAATAATATGCATCTGGCCAGAAGGCCATAATAATACAAATCATAAAGTAAGCAGGATGTAAGTAAGCAGGGAATTGGAACCTTTAACAATGGCCTGAGTTTTCATAGCGTTCAATCCCAGTTTATTCAGCTTTCCCCAGGCACTGTCGTATCTAGGTCTTCCTAGTTAACGCAATTAATAGCTCGGAAGGAGGAAAGTACTAATAGATTTGGAAGTCGTCAGCATATAAATGGTAGGAACAGTGGTGGACTTATTTAGGAAGATCATTGAGGTAACTGTTGAAAAGAAGAGAGAGATACTTGAGCCCTGGGTCAAACATAAGGACAATGTGAGGAAAGTTGATAAGTAGATTAGATATGGAAACTGGAACAAGAGAGGAGCGAATTGAGCTATTCGAAAATGACAATGATTTTTATTTAGAGAAAAGGATCAAAAGCGTTAGAAAAATCAAGTAGGATTAGCACAGTTAGTTTTTTATCGTTCATAGCGGTATATATGCAAGTATACATGGTCTATATATTTAACGCAATGAAAACTCAGGCCATTGTTTGGTGGGACACCGGGGGTCCATGTGTGATAATTAACCGTCACTTCAATTTTTCAGGGTAATTGCGTAATCATCTAATCAAACAAATTATCAATAGAAATTAATTGAAGAACCCCCTTCCTTCACTAGGTGATGGAAGTGAATTTATTCTAATATATAAAACAGTTTTGACAAATTGGACATCAACCCATTCGTCTGCCAAAATTTAGGAGGGTTGATTAACTCCTCAAGAGTTCATTTTATCATAAGGAAACATCCATTCCATGATTTATTAATATTGGCCGGATGGTTCAAAAGTTCTCATTTCTTCAATAAAGTCCAATTGATTAACCCATGAGGAATCGTTAGTTCCTAAATAAGGAAAATGTATTCTAAGCTACAACTTAGTCAGACAATATTGTTGTTATTTTCAAGTTAACCGATCTGGAATTTAAGTGCTAAGTTTTATCCAACATCCAAAATTGCTACCATTTTTTGTCAATTTATTTCGTTAGAATTTGTTTTCAACTGCCTCTCAATAGACATATGTAATTAGCATAGGATAGCTGAGAAAGTTTCACGTTCTGAAACAGGGGAAAATAAATTCTTCAACTACTGTATATAATATGATTTTTTTCTATGCAAACAGTAAATTTCGAACTATAATCTTATAATTTTCTGATTCTCAGATCCCTAGTAATGTAAGTAATTAAAAAATGAGAAAAACAGAATAAATAACATAACAACAAATTCTATATGTATATATATAATCATAGGAACATGATCCATACTTGGTTTTGTTCATTAAAGAATATCTCATATTTTCAGGATACTGGTTGAATTTTATTGTACGGGCAAGGCGATTTTTGGTTCGGGTATATGAGCCTTTGGATCGACTAGAGAAGTCATTCATGGATTTACACAATCTTGGAACAATGCTCAATCAAGTAATGAAGTTATAAAAACTGATCTTATTTACATAGCAACAACGACACCTACTCTTATATTAATCATAATTAGTATGACTTAGCTTAAGGAAAAGGGATTCCACAGATAGTATATGAACGAGTACTTCGGATACTTCTTACTACCTTCTATTGCCTAGATTGGTTCTAAAACTGGTATTGATAATAACTCTGGCCAATAGTAATAATAATAGTATTATTATAGTATAGTAATAGCTTTAACTATTCAACGAAACCACTCTTAGATATCGCCTATTTGTTTTATTGTTCAAAGGTACAGTCAAGTTATACCATTATATTCGATCATCTTCTTCCACAGTGTATGTATTGCATTACAGTTTATCTATTGGATAATAAGATATTGAGATTAATTTCTTTAAACAAATGTTTTACAATTTTGATTGATACATTCATAAATTCAGCAGCGGAAGTATCAACTTGTTAATTCATCACTCAATTAAACGCTAATATGTGGGTGACAAGTTTGAGGACAATTCATATCTGCATCAACCTGCTGCAATTCATTACCTAGTCCTCTGATCCATTGACATCCAACAAGAGGATCATTCCCTGTAGGATCTATACAGGGTGTTTTGGAATTGCACGGCACTGTTTTAGGTATGTGTTCTCTAACACAAAATAATCAGAAAGTACATATTAACTTATAACTCAAACTTATTTATTAAACTAAATATTTATTATTTATTTACTACATTAAGACTGACTGTACATAGCGTGTTTAATACTATTACATGTTTTAATCACCTGATAAACAAATGAACGATAATAATGCACACGAGATCCTAACTTCCTGTACTGCATTTTGGTTACTGATGAATCTTGCTTTACAAGAAATGGGATTCTTAATTTTCGAAATACCCATACTCGGGCTGAAAAAATCCCTCATACGACTGCTGTTGCACATTACCAACATATTCCTTTTCTTTAAATCTCTGGTGTGGTCTTCTAGGCGACAACATCATCGGCCCATTCTTTTTGCCACCTAGGCTGTCATGTACATCTTACTTGCATTTTTTGCAAAATAATCTTCATGAACTCCTTGAAGATATTCCGCTAGGCATTAGGCAAAGGCTGTGCATGACGGTGCTCCAGCTCACTTTTCTCATAGTGTCACTGATTATTTAAATGCAACTTATGGAGACCGGTGGGTTGGTTTAAACGGATCTGTTAAATGGCCACCGATCTCCGGATTTAACGCCATTAGATTATTTTGTGTGGGGCTGGATGAAGACTATGGTTTATTCTGCGGCAGTTGGCACGCAAGAAGAGCTAAGAAATCGGATCGTGGAAGCCGTAGTAACTTTTTTTTTTTTGGTCCCACTACCTGCCATTTCTGGCATATGGGGTTTCGGCAGTGGCGGGTTAGTGCGTTAGGTTTACGCATGCCGACCACTGCCAATAATATACTCTCGCCGTAACTTTTTTTTTTTGTTTTCCTCTCCCTTCCTGCCATCACTGGCATACGGGGTTTTGGCAGTGGTGGGTTAATACGTTGGGTTTACGCACGCCCACCACTGCCAAAAAGCAACTCTTTATTCAAAACCATTCTTATTATACATACTCGGGGGGCTTGTATAATTTACTGGGAACAATTTTTTTGTGGTGCTGCCCGGTGCACGGATGTGCACCTTACTGATGGGGCAGCACCTTTTAAGCCTCCTGGCCGGTCTGCATCCGTCCGGGTGCCGTCCAGCCCTCCTGGTCCGCCGCATCCGTCCGGTCCTCGTCCGGCCAGTCTGCATCAGTCCGATCCTCCATCTCCTCCGGGGGGCCCTCCTCGTTTGGCTCCTCATCCGGTGGCTCATCTGGTGGCTCACCGAGAGGCCGGGTCCTGCCAAGGGTGAAGTGTGCAGGCCCGACCAGGTCCTTCCACCCGTAGACAAACTCCCTGAAGAAGGGATAGTCCGATTCTTCCACCAACCGGGGGAAGTCCTCCTCGGCGAGGGTGTATATCCCGGTCTTCGCCGACAACCTGGAACGGTGTCTCTCCATCGCGATGCAGGAAACGATTACGTCTTCCGCTGTCTCGGGGAATCCGCAGGTGGGGCACAGGGGGTCGACCACAATCTTATGCTCACAGAGCTTCCCCCGGAACTCGCCATGGCCTGTCAGCATCTGCGAGACCCAGTAGTCCGGGAGGACCCATGTCGCAGACAATCTTGACTGGACGGTGGGGAAAAACTTCCTCAAGGTAGAGCCCTTCTGGCTTCCCACCCACCGTCCATTCCACTCTCCTATGGTATCCTCCCTCACCATCTTCTTCCATCTATTGGAGGTCTCGCCGATTCTCTCTCGGAGTCCCTCCGGGAGCGCCGCCAGCCCCTGCCTCTTCACCTCATACATCAAGGTATCTTCCTTGAGGATGAGGTCCAGGGGCATCGCTCCCGCCAGCACATGCACCGCCTCGTGCGACACCGTTCTGTACGCCTTCGTGACTCGCAGCAGGGCCAGTCTCTGGATGGTCGCCAGTCCCCTCTTCTGCAGCTGCGTGAGGTTTCGGCTCCACGCCGGGGATGCATACCTCAGGATACCCAAGACCACGCCTTTGTAAATGGTCATCGTTGCCGGGTATCTGAGGCCCCAGAATGCACCCCCTATTCTTGATAATCCATTGAGTGACAGGGTCACCCTATCCTTCAGGTATCCCAGGTGAGGAGTGGCGTCGAAGTTTCTCCTAAACTTCACGCCTAGGTACGTCACCTCCTCACCTAGCCTGACTCTCTCACCTTCTATGTCCATTATAATAGGGTGAGCCCTGTCAGTGGAGCCTCTGAGGAGCATGGCCTGGGTCTTGGCAGCGGCCATGCTCAGTTTCCTCCTCACGCACCATTCTGCAACGATCCTGGCGCATCTTTCCGCTTCCGTCTTCAGTCTGGCCTTGCTGTTTTCAGCCACGACGACAGCCAGGTCGTCGACGTAGGCCGTGGCATGGAACCCTTCACTTTCTAGCTCCCCCAGTAACTGATCGAACACCAACTTCCACATGGCCGGTCCAAGAACCGACCCTTGTGGGCATCCTCTCTCGATCTTCTCCTCGACCTCGTAGTAGTTCCCTCTGATCCACGCTATCCCGGTCGCTTGGCATGTCCTCGCCGGGTGGCCATACGGCATGCATTTAAGACAGAGTAGGGGTTCGAGGTTGTCCTTGATGGCCAGACACCACCAACCTCCACTCAAATCTCTATATCGTATATTGAGGACTATATCGTATAACTTCCCAACATGGTTATTGATATAGTCCCTTTTTTCCTTCGAAATCGGCTTCTTTGGATACCCCGCGCTTGATCCCCGGACTACCATCGGTGTATGCTTGGGGGGGGGGTACTCCCTCTCCTACTAAACTTCCTCTTCTTGGAGTGGGGGCTGGACTTAGTGTCCCCTTCCGACTCCTTGGGCTCATTGATTTCGCTCTCGCTGGTCAGCTCTCTCCTGTGAGGATCGAGCATCCTTTCAATGAACCCCGAGAGAGTGCGTAATCCTGGCTTCGCTGGCCGCGCTCTACCTTCCCCTTTTTCTTCCTGCGCGGCTACTCCTACCGCGACGATTAGAGCATGCGCTCCGTCCTCCAAATGCTCCTGTTCTCCTTCCTCCATTTTCTCGTCCGCTTCTTTGCTTGATCCCTCTCCTATGGCCATCACTTTATCCTCCTGAGAGAAACTTATTTTTAATTTAATTAATATTACGTAAAATAAAATAAAAAATTTTAAAGTTAAATTATTGTCTATTTTTCTACTTTTAAATTAATTAATTAATTAATTAATTCGAACCCGAGGGTTCTCCTGTCGTATTGGGGGTCCCGACTCGCAACTAGTGTCCCTCGGGACCTCAACCAATCACAAACACAGCCGCCAGTGCACTTACCGGGAGACTAATAAAACACGTCTTACCTTCTCGGTGGCTGGACGATGACTGCACTCTCGCCGTAACTATCAAGCACAATCCTGATGCTATACGAAGAGCCAGAGAAGCATGGATTCGTCGTGCTGAATGTTGCATTCAACGAAACGGAGGCCCCTTTGAACAGTTACTCTAAATGTTGTAATAATAATACATAAACACTAATAATAAATTATAAATTTTTAACATATGATATATGTTTAATAAATGAGTTTGAGATATATTTTAATATAAACTTTTTTGTTAATTTTAGTGTCGTGCAATTCCGAAATACCCTATATACAGATCACCCATCGCTTGTTTCCCATTATATCCAAGTTGACATTAACTTTAACTTTCGATTGAATAATATTGCCTGAGCAAGAGCGAAAGCTAGAGTTGTTGGTTAAACTGGAATACTAAACCAAGGCTATTAAAATTATCTTCTGCCAATAAAGAGAATTCAGCACCACTCTCAATGTCAAAACGTTGTTTTTTTTTCCATTTAGCAAAAGAGCAATATATTTTTAAGACAGAGAAATTTGTCTGTCTGGTATTGTTCCACTTCGAATAAATCAATAATACTATGAGGCTGATCAACGGTTTCAATCTTATTAAGACCGTAGATTGGAGCTTCTCTGCGAATTTTGTCCCGTGTAGCAATCTGGAGGTTATTTGTTGAGCTTCTTGAACTGTTTTTTGGCATTAGAGATGTGATGCAAACCCTGGCGACGTGTCCTTGTTTGGAACAACGGTCACACTTTAATTTTCTCTTATCCACCTAGCATTGAGAAACCCGATGATTTGCTATACCGCAAGACAAAGATTTTGTATGCCTAGAGTTTTAAAGTTAGGTTGGTTTGATTTAGGTTGATTATAACAATTAGAACTGTGTGAATGTTCTCTGGATCGCTACCTGGAACTCGTGATTTTATTGATATCCGAGGAACCAAATGATTGACTGGAGCTAGAACGTTGAGTAAGCTCTTTGCATTCTATTTTCGATGCTTCTAAAGTGGTAGGTAGCTAATACAAGTATTTCCTCAAAACTTTTTGTCCGAATGAATCATCCTGCAAGCCACGGATAAACTGTGCTCTCGAAACTGTTTCATCATACTCGCATTTAACTGTGAATTCACATTCAGCCAGAGCACGCTGCTGTACAGCCACATATTCTGATATATATTGGTTCTTTTTCTGGTAGATATTTAAGAAATAATGTTCAAATACCACTTCATTTTCCTTCGGGATTTATAATGTTCTGGATGCCTGAATTAAATCCTCGTAATTAAGGCCGTAGCCAAGGATAGGTTAGGGGGTCATACTCCCTCCCCCGATTAATAGTATTGTTACGGGCTACTGGGTATTAAAATGAATTAAACAATCCCTTAATTAAAGATACTAATATTTATTAACAAAATGATAAAAAGGATACAATTAAACTATTAACAATTAAATTATTGAACTAATATAAATTTATAATAACAATATTCTAAATATTATCATCTAGGCCTAACCCCTATTTAATTATTACAATAATATAAGATTTTACTAATTCTAGATAGCTTAACTAGTTACAATAGTTTCTATGAATATTATAAAATTACACTACAATTTATAACTAATAATTAACACTTACAGTTCACTAGTCCACCGACCGTAAGATTCTTCAAGTATCACAAACTGACACACAGTAACAAACAGAAACAGTTTATTACACTCGCGAGACTGTCACAGTTCACTGATACACTTATTACACGGGCCGGTTCAACACTGACTAGTTTATCACACTGACACTCACTTATTACACTTATCACAGATCTTCACTGGTCTACTCTCAGGCTAAGACTGACTGACTCGAGGTGACGGAAGTCTTTTTATAGGCAAAGCCGAACATTCTAGAACTCGAAGGGGCCAGATAATTCTGGAATATTCTTAATCCTTTGCCGACAAAAGAAGACGATCTAGAACCGTCCTAATCCTATTTAAACGTCTCCCGCTGACGGAGTTAAGCCGCTAATCCCCCGCTTCCGCCTTCCTGCCGGCGCCCGTAACACTGCCCCCTCCTTAAAAGTGATCTGCCCCAGAGCAAGTCCGGAGAAATCGGGCAGTTATGAGCTTCTGCTGATGGAGACGCACTTTCTTTCCAGGGGTTGAACGTGCACACCAATATGGCAATTCCAGAGTTGGCGAATGTCTGTTCGATCATGTCCCTGACAATCTTCCACTCCAAGCCGTCGTATCCACAGCCCAACTTCGGAATAGCGAGCTTAGTGACACGCAGTCTCAGAAGCTTACTCCGAAGATCATCGAGGCTTCGCCGCAGTGCGTCATATGTCGGCTTCTGATCAGAGGCACGCTTGGTAACCAAGTAAAACAGGTGTCGTCCTTCGTGCGGCTGGTGGAGTGCCTTCCCGACACTTGGTCCTTGGCGTTCCAGCTCCTCAGTTCCGCCGAACTTCTTCCTGAAGACCGTTGCAATCCCTCGAGAAGTCCTCAGATCTTCGGCAACGCAATGGGCCAGAGAATACTCCACTGGTAACGAGAAGATATCCCTGTAGATTACCTGAGTTACTCCACGAAACCCTGGTACCTTAGTATTTGCAACTGGGTCATTATTTGTCTCCACATTGTTTAGGTACCTAACCTGCTGGTCTTCTGCCGAGCCATGGTCTCCTTTGTACGGGGCCAGTCTATTGAAATGGACTACCTTGGGTTTTCCTTTAGGCTGCTTCCTGATCCTATATACGACGTCGTTGATCCTCTTGACGATCTCAAACGGGCCGTCCCAGGAGTTCTGCAGTTTAGGTGAGTAGCCTCGCCTTCTTCGAGGATCATGTAGCCAGACCAAGTCTCCAGGTTGGTAGCCACCTTTCTCAGCCCTGATGTCGTAGCGCTCCTTCATTCTGTCACTTGCCCCCTGGATGTTTGTGCGAACCTTCTCGTGGATATTATCCATTCGCTTCCGTAGGTCCGTGACGTACTCCTCTCCGGAAATTTCCTCGTCAGGCTTGAAACCGAATTTCAGATCACAAGGCAACCGAAGTTCTCTGCCGAATACCACATTTGCGGGAGTCTGCCCCGTTGCCTCACTGACTGAACTGCGGTAGGCCAGCAGGAACAGGTGAAGATACTGGTCCCAGTCTCGCTGATGGTCGGAGACCACTTTGGACAAATATCGACCCATAGTCCTGTTCATGCGCTCCACCATGCCATCGGATTGAGGGTGAAGAGGTGTCGTCCTGGTCTTCCGTATTCCTAGTGCTTCGCACATCCCGGAGAAGACTGCAGACTCGAAGTTTCGTCCCTGGTCAGAGTGAAGTTCCATGGGTACTCCAAACCTACTGACGAGCTGCTTCACCAGTACGTCCGCAACCGTGACTGCCTCCTGATTCGGAAGGGCGTAAGCTTCCACCCACTTGGAAAAGTAGTCCATGGCCACGAGAATATACCGGTTACCTTCATCCGTCACAGGGAAAGGGCCAGCGATGTCAATTGCTATCCTCTCAAACGGTGCTCCCATGTTGTACTTCCTCATTGGTGCCTTCTTTCTTCTTATGGGTCCGTTAGAAGCCGCACAAGTCGCACAACGCCTGCACCAGTCCAACACATCGTCCTTAAGGTTTGCCCAGTAAAAGCGTTCACGTACCTTTTCCAATGTACGGTGAACTCCAAGGTGGCCGCCAGATACTCCGTCATGAAGTTCCCTGAGTACTTCGGGCACTTTACTCTTTGGAACGATGAGCTGAAATCTGCGCTGATCTCCTTCCGTGTTCTCCAATGCCCGTTTCAGCAGCCCATTGTCCACTAGAATGGAGTCCCATTGGGCCCAGTAAGTCTTTACGTTCTTCGACATTGGAGCAACATCCTGCCAGGTTGGTCTTCCTTGCCCCGATAGTTTCCATTGTTTTATTTGCTTCAAGTCCGAGTCCTTGTCCTGTTCCTTTGACACCTCTGCATCCTGCCAACTATCCATGACCACCGTTGTCCTCAACACTGATGCCTGCTTCTGTTCTTGTCGAAAACAATGCCCGCAGTCTTCGCCACAAGGCCTCCTTGAGAGCGCATCCGCATTTCTGTGACTCGTTCCAGCACGATCAGCAGATTCAAAGTCATATTCTTGAAGACGCTCTATCCACCTCGCCACTTGTCCTTCTGGTGACTTGAATCGTAGCAGCCACATTAGAGCCGCGTGGTCCGTTCTCAGGAGGAATCTTCTGCCGTATAGATATTTGTGAAAATGTTCTATAGATTTCACCACTGCCAGAAGCTCCTTCCTTGTGACACAGTAGTTGCGTTCCGGAGCTGAGAGCGCTTTACTGAAATATCCAATGACCCTTTCTTCTCCATCTTGGAGCTGAGAGAGGACGCTCCCAATAGCGGTGTTGCTGGCGTCTGTATCAAGTATGAACTTGCCCTCGGGACGGGGATAGCTCAGAATAGGAGCACTACTCAATTTCTTCTTCAACTCCTCAAAGGATGCCTGACACTCGTGATCCCAAAGGAACGTCCGTTTTTCCTCGGTAAGCCTGGTAAGAGGTTTTGCAATGTTAGCAAATCCTTTCACGTACCTCCTGTAGTAGGTGCAGAGGCCGAGAAAACTTCTTACTTGGTGCTTATCTCGAGGTACTGGCCAGTCGGTGATCGCTGCAATCTTCTCTGGGTCAACGGCAACTCCGTTGTCTGACACAACATGCCCCAGGTAGTTGACTTGCCTTCGGAAGAGATGACACTTCTTCGGGTTCAATTTAAGGTTCGCTGCACGCAGTCGTTCGAAGACCTTCTCCAGATTGTTCAGATGGTGAGCGAAGGACTTTCCCAGCACAACGATGTCATCTAGGTATACGAGGCAAATTTCCCAAGAGAGACCTCTTAACACGCTTTCCATCAGTCTCTCAAATGTTGCAGGAGCATTGCAAAGCCCGAATGGCATTACCGTAAATTGCCAGAGTCCAGTCCCAATCGAGAACGCTGTCTTCTCTTTATCTTCAGGTTTCAATCCAACCTGCCAATATCCACTGCGGAGATCCAAGGTAGAGAAAAGTTCACACCCCTCCAGGGTGTCCAGCGTATCATCAATCCTAGGGAGCGGATAACTGTCTTTCTTGGTGACGTTGTTCAGAAGGCGGTAGTCTACGCAGAATCTCGTTGTGCCGTCCTTCTTCTTCACCAATACAACAGGAGACATCCAGGGGCTACTCGAAGGCTCAATGACACCATCTGTCGCCATCTCCTTGATGATCTTCTCGGCGTCCTCCCGTTTGGCTAACGGCAGCCTCCGCGGGACCTGTCGGATGGGCTTAGCATCCCCGGTGTCAATCCTGTGCTGGACGATATCCGTTCTACCCCGTGGCCCTGGGCTGATCTCGAAAACGTCCTGCCATCGGGTAATCATCTTCTTCACTTCCTCGCTCTGTTCAGGCGAGAGTTCCCGGCATGATTCGTCCACAAATCCTGTTAGTTCTGCCGGCAATCTTCGCAGCTCGGTGGGTTGAGGTTGCAGCTGACGTACCACTGAGGTAGCGGTTGTACATTCCCCTACCGGTGTTCCTTTGTTCAGCGTTACTGGGAAGCTGTTCAGGTTCATTAGCCGAATCGGAGTGGTACGTCCGACCTTGATGAGGGACCTTGCAACCATTACGCCGCGTCCGATCTCCTGTTCTTCTTGCCTTCCCGGTTCAAGTAGCACACATTGACCCTCAGGTAGAGGCCCTTCGATCGTCCCATGCGCTATGATTTGGCTCCGTGCAGGTAAAGTGGTGTCTTCCAGTAAGCGCACTCGTGCGTAGATGTCCTTTCCCTGCCGCAGGATGACTTCTTCGTCTCCCAGCGTCATCACCCCTCTTGCCATATCCAGCCTGATCCCGCATGTGATCATCAAGTCCGTGCCTAATATGACATCTTCATCAATATCTGCCACGAGAGCGCGGTGCTTCAGATGTTTACCACCGATGATGAAGTAGGCAACTGTCTCCCCGTAGACCTTCGCTGGCTCTCCTGTGGCAGTCCGTAATGTCCAAATCGTTGGCAACATCTTCTCAGCAGGAACTGTCTTTGAGCTCAAGATTGTCTTGGTTGCGCCGGTATCCAGTAGCAGACTTCGCAGCTGCCCGTTCACCTTCCCATCAACGTAGAAGCTGTTCGTTCTGCTCCCTAATGACGCAACTCTACTGGTCTTCCTGGGGCCTCTGACGTAACGGGCTGATAGTTGTTCCATCCCATCAACCCTACTTCGTTCCTGTGGCTTTTCTTGCTTCTTGGATGGACATTTGCTTCTAGGGTGTCCAAGTTGGCCGCAGCTCCAACAGCATACCTCCTTCTTACGGGTCCTTAGAGCCTACAAAACCTTTGACAGAATATCTTCGACGCTAGGGACCACATTAGGCTCCGCTTCTGCTGCTCGAATACGTGCGTGGCCCCGTACTGACTGCCTGACAGCCTCGAACTCCATGGCCTGAGATAATGCGTCTCCCAATGTTTTTGGCCGGGCGAGCTTCACTGCTTGTTGCGTCTCGGGGTCCCGAAGTCCATCCAGGAATTTGTCGACAGCCAGGCTCTCGTAGACATCATCGGTGACCGATGGGTAAGCATTCCTCACCAGCCGTGCAATGTCTGCTTCAAATTCCTGTAGAGTCTCGTTGGTCTTCTGGATCCTGCTTCTCAGCTGTGAGCGATATAGCTGGTCCATGTGGCGGTGGCCGAAACGCATCTCCAGTCTTCTAACCAGCTCCCCGTAGTTAGACCGCTCCGACAGTGGCATCCCCTGCAGTACTCCCAAGGCGTCTCCCCGCAAGGCCAGGCACAAAGCTGAAGCTTGGGTCTCTTTCGACCACCGGTGGATCGAAGCCGCAGCCTCGAAGAGAGTCATGTAGTCCTCCCACGGCGTCTTTCCGTCGAACACTGGAATGGTGTTGTGAGTTGGTGGCGTCCCTGAATTGGCGGGCATAATGGTTTTATGAAGGCTGCCCTCGGAGGAAAGGTCAGTGTCGTTCTTCGGTGGGTTGCTCATACGTCCCTCGAGAGCCTCGACTCTTAGCCTAAGTTCGTCTTTAATTGAGTTCAGTTCTTCCCCTAACCTGGATTCTACATTAGCCACTTTATTATTTACATCGGCTAACTTATTACCAAAATTAGCTACTTCATTATTTACACCGGCTAACTTATTATCTACATTAGCTAACTTATTCTCAACATTTTCCATTAACTTATTCTCTAATATGCCTAACTTAGACTCTAATGTATCCAATAAATCACTTTTTACAGTACCTAGCTCATTTTTAACAATGCCTAATTCATTACCTAGCTCATTTTTAACAATACCTAATTCATTACCCAGCTTATTCTCTACATTGCTTAACTCATTACCTAGCTCATTTTTAACATTGCTTAACTCATTTTTAACAGTACATAATTCATTTTTAAAAGTTGCAGATAACTTGCTTAAATCAGTTTCAAATAGAACGTCATCTGGATTTTCCCCAAAATCTACAAAAAATTGACGCAAGCGCTCTTGCAGTACACTTTTAGTTCCGGAACAATCAAGATCACGTTCCTCCAATTCACGTTTCAAATCCGCAACTTTTAAATCAATTAATTTAACACTTTTAGAAGCCATTCTTCATACAGTAGCCCAATAATTATAAAATGCAAAATAATAGCAATTACACAATGACCCCACACCTGACACCAATTTGTTACGGGCTACTGGGTATTAAAATGAATTAAACAATCCCTTAATTAAAGATACTAATATTTATTAACAAAATGATAAAAAGGATACAATTAAACTATTAACAATTAAATTATTGAACTAATATAAATTTATAATAACAATATTCTAAATATTATCATCTAGGCCTAACCCCTATTTAATTATTACAATAATATAAGATTTTACTAATTCTAGATAGCTTAACTAGTTACAATAGTTTCTATGAATATTATAAAATTACACTACAATTTATAACTAATAATTAACACTCACAGTTCACTAGTCCACCGACCGTAAGATTCTTCAAGTATCACAAACTGACACACAGTAACAAACAGAAACAGTTTATTACACTCGCGAGACTGTCACAGTTCACTGATACACTTATTACACGGGCCGGTTCAACACTGACTAGTTTATCACACTGACACTCACTTATTACACTTATCACAGATCTTCACTGGTCTACTCTCAGGCTAAGACTGACTGACTCGAGGTGACGGAAGTCTTTTTATAGGCAAAGCCGAACATTCTAGAACTCGAAGGGGCCAGATAATTCTGGAATATTCTTAATCCTTTGCCGACAAAAGAAGACGATCTAGAACCGTCCTAATCCTATTTAAACGTCTCCCGCTGACGGAGTTAAGCCGCTAATCCCCCGCTTCCGCCTTCCTGCCGGCGCCCGTAACAGTATTATTTATTATTATTATTATTATTATTTTAATAGTATTAAAAATTAATACTAGGTTAAAAAAGTGCAAATTAAATTAAATACAACACACACAACAGAGGATCCAACACATTTTACATCATTGTGCATTGCAACAAGCATACTTATATTTATATTTCCTTGAAAATGTTCTCCAACAACTTCACAATAATTAACAATCGTATCGAAAATCAAGAATTGAAGTATTGTTGTTGTTGCATATTGTATTTAAATCATTCATCATCCAATAATAGTTTATATGGGAAAGTTTATCCAAATTTTAAAAATTATCGTGAATAATGGTATTAAAATCCTCGATCCTCACCTGACCCCCCCCCGAAATGTTTTCCTGGCTACGGCCTTGCTCGTAATCAAGGTTTGTTTAGAGGTTTCTCTGGACCCAAAAATGCCGCCAAGTTATTATAATGTGCAGACCCGATTGAAACACAAAGTAACTGGGCTATTTTATTTTAGTTTCTTCCTTCATCGTACAACAATTTTCGAATCTTTCCATATAACAAATAAATTTTTCTCTTCGAGAATCGAAATTTTCAAAAGGGGCTATGCTTGAATAATTAGGATTAGCTTGTACCTCTGGACGAATGTGTGATGTTAATTTATTTAAAAAATCTTCTTGTTTACAAAATGCTTGTATGAATTGAGCAAACTGGGTATCATTCATCGGAAATTATGTAAATTAAATCACCTTTGTTTAGTTCTGTATTTGATATTTAGGAAGTCTATTTTTTTTATATATATAAACCCGGGTCAGTCTATTTGTTCACTGCCTACTAAATTAGTCATTTGTTAACCGCTAAAAAATATTGTCATATGTTGTGAAAAAAAAAAATTGAATTTGTTTTCCAGTTCGTTAGTTAGTATCCCGCTTGTCCTATACCCCTTTATCTTCTTCTTATATCTTTCCGAATTGAGAGGACCGGCATTGACGTAGGCTACGGTGAGCTCACCTACGAGACGTCAGTGAAGAGAGGAAGGCAAGTTTTTCGGTAAGTTTTATTTCCTTTGATTTTATTTCCTTTCTTCATTGTCAAATTGTCCGAGGACGACTTATCGAGTAGTACCGTATTAGTTTAATATTGTTGTTCATTAGAAAATTTAATTTTTTTTTTAATTTTCAATTTTGTTTTATCATAATTTTTCCTACTTTTTTTTCCATTTTATTTTTCAATCGCGTTTCATACAAAATGTATGGTCCTCCGGGGCCGGATTAATTAATTAAGAAAATTAGTTAATTATTTTCTCAATTCGGAATTTAACCAAAATAAAATTTTATTTTCCATTTCTTTGATATTTCGCATAGCAACCACGAGGCCGTTTGCTTTCGCCTGATCTAACCTCACCTCACGCTGCTTCGTTTAGTTTCGGGAAGAAGCGAACTGCAATTTTTATATAAAGTTGTAACAATTTAGCAAACTCATTTTTTTTCTCCATAAAATAGTACAATTAGCAGTTGAGATTTGAATTTAATTTAAGTTAAACGTTGTTTTTTCTGAATATTTTCAGTACTATTTTCGTCACATTTTTATTTTGAATTTTCAAGATGGCGGAGGATAAAATTAAGTTATTAATTCAGAAAAGGGAAAAATATTTTCATAAAATTCAAACTGTTTATGACTTATCCAAAAATCTTACAAAGGAAAACTTTTCCATTTTTTTATCCCGAATGGAACAAATTGACATGGATTACAAATCGTTTGATGAAATCCAGGATCAAATTATGGAAATTGCTTCTAAAACAGAATCTCCCGAAAATTTCGACACGGCCGCTAGGTCTCAGGATTGCGACGAGTTGTACTATTCAGCAAAGGCAGTAGCCTCGCAATATGCTAAGCCAGCTACTAGTACTAGCCTGTCTACTAAAAATGAGAGACCAGATATAGGGCCTGCGAAACTACCAAAAATCAATTTACAAATATTTTCCGGCGATCTTCAAGAGTGGCCCAATTTTTACTGTCTGTTTCGGTCCCTTATTCATGAAAATCGACAAATAGCCTCATCTAAAAAATTTTACTATTTACGCTCATTTTTGAGAGGGCCACCTTTGAAATTAATAGAATCGATTCATTTGTCCGATGATAACTATCAGATTGCATTCGAAACATTAGTTGATCGGTACCAAAACAACCAGTTATTGGCAAATTTTTACTTGGAAAAAATTACGAATTTTAAACCGCTTTCCCAAGAAAATCTTCAAAATTTGCAAAGGTTATCTGACGTTTTCCTAACAAATGTTGCTGCACTCAAGGCATTGAATCTACCAGACTTATCTGATACACTTCTGCTTCATTTTGGTCTTCGTTGCTTGGATTCGGAAAGCATAAAATTATTCGAAGCCAAGTATTCAGGGGTTCAGTATCCAACGTACAAACAATTCTCGGAATTTCTAACCGAGCGTTGCAAAATTCTCGAACTAAGTTCTACTGGTAGAACCGAGTCTAATCCTAACCAACGGGCAAATTTCCCACGAAAAGCCGCTCTGATCACGACTAACCCGCATCACTTCTTCACCGCCATATAAATCTGCTTCCACCGAATGTTCCACCGCTCATATTGTATGCCCGCTTTGTTCAGCTTCACATAAGCTACCTCATTGTGAAACATTTTTGAAGCAAAATGTAGATGCCCGCTGGGAGACAAACATGACCTTGAGAAAATGTTTTAATTGCCTGGGAAACCACATGTTGTCAAAATGTAACTCCAAAGGTAAATGCATCTCTTGTGGCTCCTCGAAACATCATTCACGTTTACACCGCTCTACTTTCACAGCCCCACCTAGGGAATCACTTGAAAATCCGCCTCCTACACAAGCACTATCCTGCAGTTCCCGTACTTCCCCATCCAGTACTGCGTACTCCATGGTATTGCTGGGCACAGCAGAGGCTTTTCTTACAGCTTCGGATGGCAGGAAGGTTCCTATACGCCTTGTTGTGGATCCTGGCTCTCAGGTGTCGTGCATAACCAGGGAAATGGCCCAACGGTTAAATTTAAAGCTTCGTATTTGCCCACTGAACATCACAGGCATTGGTAACCATGCTACGACTAGCAAGACGAAAATGGTTTCTTGCACGTTGACCCCTAAACATCGGCGAGCCAAATCTATTTCCGCAGAAGCTGTGGTACTCCATGACATTTGTGCTGAGTTGCCGGTTACGTCGCTCTCAAATGATCTCAAAAATCGATTTTCCTCCATTTTATTGGCCGACCCGGCATTCCACGTAAAGGGGAAAATAGATTTTCTTCTGGGTGCAGATCTCTTTCCCGAAATCCTTTCCGGCGACAATAATTCCGTCATCAGAGGTAATCCGTCAGCTGTGAAAACTTCCTTTGGATGGATTTTATTGGGGAAAATTACCGAACCAGCAGAAAATAGGGTCGTATCGCTTTTTGGTAGCACCTCCCCGCTTGACATTGCACTTCAATGTTTCTGGAAGACTGAAGAGGTCACACCTGTAGCACTGCAGAACCCTGAGCTAAATTTTATGAACACTTACTGCAGAATACTCTCTGGCCACTATATAGTTTCTCTTCCTTTTAAAAACACCGAGGCTCCAAGGCTGGGAAGTAACCGCGAAACCGCTCATAGACGACTCCTGAATATGGAGAGCAAGCTCCAGCGGGACTTGAAGAATATAAAAATTAAGGCTAAATTTAGAGTCGTCCCCCTTAAACCAAGCCTTACTATTCCCAGATTGAAATTCTGTACAAGTTTGCTGATAGCCCGCCTTATTGAATCCCTCGAAGAGTTCCGAACCGCTATTACCATCACTGCGACGCATTTATTTAGGGACTCCACAGTCGTTTTCTGCTGGATCCACACTCCGCCACACCGATTGAAAACATTCATCGCCAATAGGGGAACCGCCATTGTAGAGATCACACCACCTGACCTGTGGGGCCACTGTTGCAGTCAAGATGATCCAGCAGATTGTGGATCCCGAGGTCTGATGCCTCGCACTCTGATGCAGTTTTCTCAGTGGTGGGAAGGACCACCATTTTTGCAATTACCTCTAAACAGGTGGCCAGATTCTGACTTTGATCAGCTAGAAGAAATTCCTGAAATCAAGGATGAGACTACTGTGATGTTAGCCACGGCCGAACCGAACGAACTTGTTACTATTGAAGTTGAAATTTGTACTAGACGAAGAAGACAAAGATGAACAGATACAACACATAATAAATCAACATTGCGGAAAGACATGCCATCGTGGAATAAACGACGTATATAACGCCCTTCGAAAAAAATTATACTAGCCTGGAATGCTAACTGACATTACTAAATACATTAATAACTGCACAATATGTAAAAAATATAAATACGACAAGAACTCTCCTAAACCTAAATTCCAAATCACAAAAACCCCTTCCAAACCTTTTGAGCAATTACAAATTGATGTTTTATTTTATAACAACAAATCCATACTCACCATAATAGACGCATTCTCAAAAAAATTATATGCTCATTTAATACCAACTACCAATGCCATTTCTATCGTTAAAAGCTTACAAAAATACCTAAGTCTTTTACCAATCCCCAAGGAAATTCAAATGGACAATGGAACAGAATTCGCCAATAAATACAACAATATAACAATATTCATATACATTTCACCACCCCTAATCATTCAAATTCCAATGGATTAATAAATCGCGCACATTCCACTCTCATCGAAATCTTAAACATAATCAAAGACCAAGAACCATCTCTACCTCTTTCGAAACTTATAGAATTATCCCTTATTGCATATAACAATACTCCAAATTCTTTAACAACACTATCACCTATGGAAAAGTAACTGATAACCCCACGCTAGAACCTTTAATTTATGACCAACTCGTTAACGACTATCACAGAGAAAAACAAATTATTCATAATACTATTATTATTATTATTATTTATGTGTGACTCTATTTACTATGCACTTCGGCCTAAAAAGGCCCATTGTGCTTGAGTCCTAAAGATCCCTAACATAGGTCTAGACTTCTGAGAAATTTTAAATAGTCTTTAAACCTCAGTTCTTGAAGTTCCTTGTATCCACCGGGGCCAAGGTCAAATGTCCTCTTTCGACTTAGTGCTATACAATCAAAGAGAACGTGCCAAGGGGTTTCGTCCTCCTCTTTGCACCATCTGCACCTAGGTTCTTGTTCAATGCCCAAACGATGCATGTGTTTCCTGAGTTTACAGTGCCCAGTGATGGTTTCAACCATACTTTTGAGGTCGGTTCTCGACAAGTGAGCGGCTTCTTTCTTGATTTTATCAGAAAGATTATCATTGGGATCCTTTATGAAAAGTTTAGTATGCCTTATCTTGGCTCTATCCCAACGTGTTTTTATCTTCCTCTTGGCTAGTTTGTTAATTGTATCCTTAGCCAGGGGAAGGGGGACCCCGCACCATGGTTCTGGTCCAATAGGAGCGATAACTGCTCCTTTCTTCGCCAATTTGTCGGCCCTTTCATTTCCTGGAATATTACTGTGCCCAGGGATCCAAAATATGTTAACTCTGTTATGTACAGCTAGTTCATCTAGTCTTAGACAGCATTCCTCCACTAGTCTGGAGTTTGTTACTGCATTTTGTAATGCATTGCATGCTGCCTGACTGTCTGAAAGTTGATTACCTTATTCTTGTGGTCCTTCATAGCAAAGGCACCTGCAAGTATTGCCCATATTTCCGCTTGGAATACAGTGGGTGTCGTGCCCAGAGCTAAGTAATGACCCATGCCCTGACAGCCCCTAAACCAGAATCCCGAGCCGGCACCAAACTCCCCTTTGGATCCATCCGTATACACATTTAGACCATTGGGTGGATTAAAGCAATCATTCTTGCTTTTACAAATCGCCTGTATATTAACGTGAAATCTTTAGTCAAAGTTATATTTGTTCAGCATTGAATCTGAATGCTTTTTTAGATCTGCATTTTGCTCGATTATATCGAAGACACTTCTGTGTCCAAAATCGTTGGTGGGTTTTTTGACCCCTCCTGTTTTCACTAGCTTGTAGGCTGTCTTCAATGCCTCTGCTTCAATTAGAATATCAAGAGGAGTTAAATCAAGTATAGTTTTCAGTGAAGCGGAAGGGGTGGTGATCATGATGCACCCAAGCCGCTGCACCTTCTCCAGCCTTGATCTATTTTGTTGGATACCAGCTTTGTGCCACCAGGCTATTGAGCCATAGGTTAGCACAGGTCTGACTATTGCTGTGTACATCCAACGAGCCATCTTGGGGCTAATTCCCCACTTGTTGCCACAAAGGCTCTTACAAGTCCACAGAATTCTTGTGGCTTTCTTGGTAACATAATCGACATGTTCATTCCAGTTTAATTTACTGTCCATAATAACACCGAGGTATTTAACCTTCTTGCTGCATTGAATACTCATCCCTTTCATCCTAGGGGGGTTGAGTTCCCTCAATATCCTTTTGTTGGTAAAAGGTACAATTACCGTTTTATTAGGATTGATGTTCAATCCTACTTTCGTGCACCATCTCACCACCATTCTTAGTGCCATTGTCATCAACTCTGAAGTAGTTTGCTGGTCAAAGCCCTTGATGATAATTACTAAGTCATCTGCATAGCCTATCGCTTGGAAACCCGCCTCAGTTAGGAGGTGTAATAGTTCGTCCACTACCAGGTTCCATAGGAGTGGGGAAAGGACACCTCCTTGGGGGCACCCTGCGGCTGCTTTAACCTTTAGGTGATAATTGCCCATATTGGCTTGAATGACCCTGTTCTTTAGCATGGCAATAACCCAATTAGCAATGTTTGGTCCAGTGCCGTGCCTTAGTAGGGCATTAGTTAATATATGAGTAGGGGTATTATCGAATGCCCCCTCTATATCTAGGAATGCTCCGAGCGCGATATGTTTCCACTGCACAGCATCTTCTATTTGGTCCACCACTGCATGCAGCGCAGTGTCGCAAGATTTGCCTCTCTGTATGCATGTTGATGCAACATTACTGATCCATCATTGAGATGTTTGTCCGTGATATATCTATCAAGAATTTTCTCCATTGTCTTCAGCAAGAATGAGGAAAGACAAATGGGGCGATATGATTTGGGTTCATCATATGTTTCTTTCCCTGGTTTGGGAATAAATGTGACCCTAACTTCTCTCCAAGCTGTTGGGATATAAGGCTTTAAGGGGGATTATATGCCAGACAGCCCTTGAATAGAGTGGAGAGCCTGCCTAAGATGATTTCAAGACCCTCTTTTAGCATGGCAGGATAAATTCCGTCAAAGCCTGGTGTTTTGTACGGCTTGAGGTTTTTAACTGCCCATTTTATGGCGCTGGTATTGAAGATTTCACGGACTGATGTCCAGTCCGGTTTGCACCTATCCTAAGGGAGGTAGACCTTCGTGTTCGAGGTTGTAAGCTTGCTCCCGGGAAGTGCGATTCCAGCATAGCAGTTATAGATTCTATAATATTCATGGGATCTCCATTTGGTTTCTTTAGGGAGCCCACGGTATTACAGTAGTTGCTCTTAGAGAGTATTTTATTCATGCGGGCGCATGTATTCGTATTATTAATTCCCTCACAGAACTGTCTCCATGAGTTCCGTTTGGCTTTCCTAATGAGGTTATGATATTCAGTTAGAGCGTGTCTATATTCGATCCATTCACCAGTCCTTTTTGCTTTATTGAAAAGTATTCTGGTTCTAGATCTTGACTTCTCTAACTGCTTGTTCCACCAGGGTGCATTGCAGTTTGACCCTTTAGTGGTTGTTCTACAGTTATCTTTGAATGCAGTGATAAGTGCCTTAGTCAGTAGTTCATTTAAGAACTCCAGCTGGTAGGTATTAGAAGCCAAACGGGGACATTCTTTAATTAAGTCTTTAAGATTTGTCCTAAAGCCTTCCCAATTTGTGTTTCTGGGGTTTCTATAGGTTTCAGGCCTTGAGGTTGTGGCCTCAAGTTCCCACCTAATATATTTATGATCAAAACTGGAAAAGTCTTTAGAGACATGCCAGTTTGTAATATTTATCATTCTAGTTGATTTAAAACTCAGAGTGAGGTCTATGACCTCCTGTCTGTTAGAAATTTTAAAAGTTGGTGTGTTACCTTTGTTAACTATATCTAGATTATTAACTAGCAAATATTCCAGAAGGGACTCACCTCTACGGTTAGTATTGCTACTGCCCCAGATTTTATGATGGGCATTGGCGTCCGCCCCAATAATTCCCATCGTTTCCTGTCTTTTGAGATAGTCAACTATACTCTCAAGGCAGGTCGTTGGGACTTGTTCCTCAAATGGTAGATACGATGAGGCCAGGATAACTTCCTGGCCCCCTAAATTGATCGTTACTGCTGCAGAATCTCTGGAACATAATGACCACATTGGAAAACAATTTAATTCTATTTTTGCAAGGATGCAGGCTCTGGGCCTTGGGCAGTTTGCTTGGATAAGTCTATATCCCTTCAGGCACAGTCCCGCAATCCTGCTATTTTTGTTAATCCACGGCTCTTGTATAAGTATAATATCAATGCCATGACTTACCACATATTGCTGCGGTGTTCCACTGGCTGCCCTGCAGTGATGGAGATTTATCTGCAGCAGCTTGATCATCATAGTGATGAGGGGGGATCACCCCCGGGATGTGGTGGAGTTTCCTCCTTTCCACTGCCCGGGGACGGTTTGCGGCATACGGGCCCGGCCGCGCCCACGGCCTGACGCCCCATCCCGCAATCCCTCCTGCCCCCGTGCTCCGTTCGCTGCCGCCTGGTAGCAAGCTTGGCAGTGACAGATGCACTTTGGCCCGAAGTGGATCCGGGCACGGTGACGCTGGCCGCCGACACAGCCGCACCCTCACCGCCCATTGTTTTTCCACCTCTTCACCAGTCTTCACATCATCCACAGCTGCTTCCGGTGTGGGTGCGTCCTTTCCTAGAAAAAATTTTACCTGTAGGTTGTGGAACCCATGGTAGATTCTTCCATTCTTTTCTTCAATGGCTTTAGCCACAGATTCAGGTATGGATGCCACAAAGTACATCCCATGTTTATGGGTCTTGTTGCCAAGAATCTTCCATCTTTCAGTCTGCAGGCCCGTATTCTGTACCTGCAGATTCTGTAGGCATTCCTTAATACCTTCCACTGGGTTTGGTATGAAGATGCCCATCTTCCTGAAACCCTCAAGTTCTTTGGGGTCGCAGGTTTTCAGCGGTACTCTCTGGCCCCCATGGGGAGAGCTCCGCAATATTGCTAACGAACCACTCCCTGGTAGACTCGTCCTTGCAGTTTACCACGAGTGCTTCGTCTCTCAGGGAGTAGCCGTTGAAGCCAACAGGGGTTTGTTCAACCTTCCTCTCTCTCATTCTTTTCAGGAGCTTGAACATAAGGCCCTGAAAATCTTCATCCTTCAGTTTCTGATGAGGGTAGTCTGTGTGGGCAACTGCAACCTTGATGCTTGCGGCTGCTCCACTATAATCCATTTTTGGTTTCTTCACCGTTTTGCAAGGTGAAGGAGTCTCCTGCTTCTCCCTGCCTCTCTTCCTCTCATCCTTGGATGTTGAGGGTTGAGTTTCGGCGGGAATCGCCTTCTTCTTTTGCCGTAGAAAGTTCTTCCTTTGGCTATGCGTCGTATTCTTCCAGGCTTCGTCTGGAAGTTTGTTTGTATTGATCTCAGAGGTGGTTGCCAGCTGCTGTGCAGGTGGTTCCCTTTCCTCTGCGAGGTCTGAGACCTCATGTTCTAAGTTGGCCATCAGTTCAGAGACCGATTGGCTAATTCCTGATGAGTCAGTCATATTGGACTCCATGGAGTCCTCATTTGTTTTTAGATTTATATAGATTGGGTTTATTTTGTTCCCACGAGTATCAAAGGTAATAAACGGTCACCTATAGCAGAGCCTTGTTACTATAGGAAGGCATTTATTGAAACCGGAGGTCGCCCCGGAGTTCGCATAGTAGGACTGAATCACCCTCAGCCATTCATCCAATACCCTATGCAGTTCCGCCTGGATTGGGGGATGTTTATCGACTTCCCAGTCTAGTTCCGATGGGTTTCGTCAGTGAGGAGGAACTCCCCACTGTGCAGGGGTACCACGTGCAGGACGAGGCTCTTCACCTCGCATGGGTTCTGGTACTAATACAAATTTCTCAGAAGCCAAGACCAATCGGACAGAGAGATGCCTATCTCCCTGGGTGCTTTGTAGCTACCCTTCACCCCCTTCATAATACTATAAAGACATTAATCCAAACAGAAAAGGAAGACAGAACTAATAGACTAAATGAAGACCGAGAAATTTTAGAAATACCACAAGGACAGATCTATATTAAAACTCATACTAGAAACAAATCTAAACCCAAATACAAAAAAGTAATATATAACCCCGCGACACAAAAAGCCCAATCTAATAAAAACAAATTAAAATTCATCCTAGTCAGTTAAAACGCCCATCTAAATATGAACGACATGATTTCAGGAATGAACTGGAAAATGATTCTCCCGCTTCTCCTACACCTGGGACTAGCAACACCATATAAGATAACAGGCTTATCCAACGTACCTGGCATTGTTCCAATTCAAATACAGGACTCATATATGTTAACGGAATATCACACGTACATGCATTCCATCAATTTAACTATGATCCAGGAAGAACTGACTAACATTGCCCTTACTTTACCGCTATACAACCCCTATACTAAATCTATTAAACAACACTGCACCGAATCGATTCAGTCACTATTGACCAATTCTCAAAAATTGATCTTACAATCCCACCTTAATTATGCACAAGACAAACTTGACCATATCCTTTTTAACTCTTTTCCCAGACGAACCAAACGTGGATTATTTAATGGATTAGGAACTGCTATATCATGGATAACAGGTGACATGGACGCTAATGACAAAGAGCGATACGATACTGTTATACGCACTCTCGAAACTAACGAACGACACTTAGAACATAATATCAAAACTCAAGTCTCACTGAATTCTAAATTGATACATGAATTTAATGAAGAAATGAAATTTATTAGAACAAATAATTATAAAATAAAAAAATTATTAATTGCTAATGTCACACACGACATACATAACAACCATTATTACTCCTTATTATATTCCACTTTAACTCTTTTAATAAATAAGATTAATGACATCGATATATCCTTAGAATTTTGTAAAACAAATGTAATTCATAATAGTATTATTTCCACCTCCGAAATCCAATCACTTATAGACACCCAACATTTACGGTTATTATCAAATTCACCATATGTTCGATGGCAAATAGGAAAAGTACATTGCTCTTTAACTTCTACTCACCTTCATTATTTTGTAGAACTGCCCTTAGAAACACCTCTTATAGAAATTTATTTTTTATTATCTTATCCATATATGTTTAATAACTCTGTACTTACTACTTATGTACAACCTTCTTTTATTTTACGTACTACTAAGTTGTATACAGGAAATTGTATCCTAATCTTAGACTACTACTATTGTACAAATGTTTCTACTACTAATAACAAATGTATCAATAACCTTATGTATCATAATAATAACAGATATTGTAATCATTACCAACTAGCTAATCCTAAATCATTTATTACATACATTCCTATTGTAAACCAATACTTAGTTTTTAATCAATCTCTCTTAATTATTGTTAGACATAATGTTAGCCTTAATTTAGGTTTACGCCCTACTTCCCTTCTAAGCCTACAACTCTCTGAATCCATTCCTGAATTCTCATCTCCATTTTCCTATACAGAAAATAATTTACCCTTAAGTATATCCAATATGTTATCCTTAGATGAACCCAAAGCCTTGAATATCACTTTTGACGAACTACACACTATCAACCTGCACCAACTTTCTCTAGAAGAACTTGAAGATTCTCCATCACCTGAACATGATTCCTCTACTATGTTAATTCTACTTATCTTCATTATTTTCCTCATCTTCATTTTTCTTCAGTATCAAGCTACACTCCGCCGCTGTTTTCTTCACTTGTATCACCGTCCAAATCAACTGGCTCATTCTCCAGAACAGCAACCTGAACATATGGAGGTCGATGAATCAGCTCCGGAACCAGAACCTCCGCAAGAACTTCGAGTTTACCCCCAGATTATATCTTCTTTTCTGATCTCGTGAGGAAACTTCAAACTGAGCCGGGAGGAGTTATGGCCACCTGCACTAAGATTCCTAGAATCCTCTCCCCACTCCTACTTAGCCTATATAAATCCCCGCCTATCCTCAGCAATTAGTCTTAAGAGTTCAATTAGTCGTAAAGCTATTCTTGTATAATCGTTTGTTCAAGTGTTAAGTTTTTTTATTCAATAAATTCCTTTTTAAAAAAGTGAAGTTCAGTGTTACTACCATAACTCCCGTGCCCTCCCCCCTGGATCCGCCTATGCAAATAACTACTGCACTGTCTAGACCCAGGGGCAGGGCAAGGGTCGGCAACCTTTTTTAGCCGCTGGCTAATATCAAGCAAAATGAGACTACTAACGACACGATTCGTTTTATATCTTTGTAAATAAACACGCATTTGATATTATAATATTACTGTATTGGATAACATAATAATTAGCACTAAAGTAACAACAAACCACTCAAATGGCATCCATGTCAACAACAGCCAAATAAAGGCGCAAGTAGTCTGCGTAAATGCAAACCGACGGCGGCTGTTAAAGACACTACAATTGGTCAGAGATGTTTTCTTGTTATACAGTCTTTTAGTAAATAATGGAAAATATTTAACTAAGGAAGTAATTGCAAACATACTCAATTGAACTTATAAACATTAACTTTAATATCAAGTTTTTTTTAAAATAATTTATGTTTGTATATTGTACTTTATTTTCACAACTAAAGTGGTTCACTTTAAATTATCAAATGAGGTCCACGACCCCTAGACCATGGTCTTGAGCAATCTAATTTATTATTAATTGATTTTCACGTGTTTCAGTTAATATTCTTTGGAAGTTGCAGTTCTCTACTTCTTCCGGGCCAGCCAGTCACTGGATTATATACTTTAATGTTTTACAATGTGTTTGCTTATTGTGTGGCGTATATAAAAGAATTGTATGAAAAAGAGGATTGGTCACCGTACGTTAACGTTACTGAGCACTCAAATTTAAAACATCTTGCAATGACTGCTACTAAAATTGCATTAGAATGGACAAAAGCTGTTACTTTCATCATAACATTAGTGTTTATGCTTCTTGTGTTTGGTTTGGAGCAAGGATTACAACATTATAATCCCACAGTATGTTACACATTACTGACGTGGATTTATTATGCTTCCACAGAGAAAGTCTTTGTTGTCTTGCTTTCATACTTTGTTAACTATCTCCAGCTACCAATATTTGATAATCTTGAAGCACTGTGGCTGCCTGTAATTTTATACTTATTCACAACCTCAATGTCTTTCATTATTGCTGTTTTATCAATGATGTTTGGCAGATTTAAGTTTGCAATAGCAGCTTTATATTTAAACGTGTACATAAAATTGAAAGAACTTAATGAAAAACAGTTGAAGGAATTGTGTTCAGAAAGAGCACTTTTGTTGCAGTTCCGTAATGCCAGTAGAGAGGAACTATCTTCCCATGAAGATGTTTGTGCAGTTTGTTTAAGCAGTATGACATTTGCTCGAGTAACGCCTTGCAATCATCTTTTTCATGGTGACTGTTTAAGGAAATGTTTAAAAGCATCCAATAAATGTCCGATATGTAAACGTATTTTAATTTCTGTTCATTAAAAATTACCTAAGATTGCCTCTAGTAATAATCTCTTATTTTTTGTTTTTAATTTATAAGTACTCTAATTGTTTTTGGAATGAAAAAACTATAACTTATTCCAAAATTAATTAGAAATGTCGATTTATTTTTCATTAGTGTCACAGGTTTATTTAATTTTGATTCATGATTTGTAATTAAATATGAAGTTGTTTCAATAAAAATATTATTTACAGTTTTTATACTTTCAATACAAAAAAAAAGTTCTGAATTGTATTTTAAATGAATGATATTATACCAAAAACAAACAATATTATTTTCAACTTTGAATTATGTATCAAAACAATTATCAAAAGTTGTGCCCATTCAGCTCTCTAAAACACTTGCTGTAACTTACTTTGGTTTAAAAAAGTGGAGATTTAGCTTATAATTTATTAATTTGTCTTCCCTTATAGTAAGAAACTGTAATATACAATAACATAATATAATAGCTGTCCGTAGAAACTAAATGGAATATTTGAGATCATAAAAGGTAATATTGAATGTTCATACAAATAAAATCACCGTTGTATTTACAGAGTAATGAACGTTTTACTACTGTAAAATTTTAAAATTAATTTGGTGGATTTGGGTATAAGTATAAATATTTTTAGTCTCCAAGAATATTGGTAAAAATGTTATAACATGAATTATTCCTACATCAATTATGTATGTTAATATGTGTGGGCTATTTTGGTCCTAAGTGTAAAGGCCTCATCTTAACAATGTTGAATCTGGCGCGGAAACAGTTTGATTTTGGACTTGTGAGTGAGTTAAAATGTGAATTTGGTGAGTAAATCGATTTCATATTAAATAATTTTATTTACTTTATATATAACTTATTTGAATCAATAAAATAGAGCCAAAAACTCACAAAGAAACACTATATTTATTATAATGCAATTGGGAAAAACCACAACGCAAAGCCTAATGTATCAAATTTCTCCAGTAATACACCCACTTACCAGTCGACGTTTCGCCTATTCAGGCATAATCAAGACACAAAAACAAAAAAAGGTTATGTGAATCACATCTCGAAGATAAGGTGCAATATATTCCAACGATCAACAGCCCAAACAGGCTCCAAGCATGAGACAGCAAGTAGTATGGTGAACGTCTTGGTGGTGGGGTGCTGTCTCATGTTTGGAGCCTGTTTGGGCTGTTGATCGTTGGGATATATTGCACCTTTTCTTCGAGATGTGATTCATATCACATTTTTTTGTTTTTGTGTCTTAATAATGCCTGAATAGGCGAAACGTCGACCGGTAAGTGGGTGTATTACTGGAGAAATTTGAAACATAAGGCTTTGCATTGTGGTTTTTCTCAATTGCATTACAACTTACTTATTTCATATATATATATATATAT
This sequence comes from Arma custos, assembly GCA_037127475.1. Lineage (NCBI taxonomy): Eukaryota > Metazoa > Arthropoda > Insecta > Hemiptera > Pentatomidae > Arma > Arma custos. The sequence goes on along the minus strand of CM073761.1, from coordinate 20,939,148 downwards.
ATATATATATATATATATATATATATATATATATATATATATATATATATAACATAAACGGTATTTATTCCTAAATGAATAATAAATATTCACTTATGCAATTCCATTCATTTTACTGCAATCAACTTGGTAGCCATCAGGGTTGAGTATTTTCCATTTCCAAAAATGTTCACCTATAAAAATAAGATATATTACAAAACAGCTTATATACAGGGTGTCCCGAATTTAAATGACAAAACTTCAGGATCTTATAGGGGACCGAAAAACTAAGACAAAAAGTCCTTTAGAGATTTGCTCGTTTTTGCTTAGTTTTAGAGAAAATCGCAAAAAAAGAAACAAAACAAGTTTTCACTTTTATACTTATTTATTTACATTTATATTTATGTTATGTTCTTTTTAATGTAAATATTGCTCAAAATGTTGTCCCCTTGCACCAATGCAAGCATTACATCTAGCACTCAATTGATAAATTACAGATAAACATTGTTCTGATGATATTTGGTGCACTGCATCTATGATTCGGTCTCTTAATTGCTCTCTTGAGTTGATTGACACCGGATAAACTTTCTGCTTAAAGGTTCCCCATACGAAGAAATCCATGGGTGTCATATCAGGTGATCTGGGTGGCCAAGGTACTACTCCTGCACGTCCAATCCATCATTGTGGATAATTTATAACCAGCCAAGCTCGAGCAACTCTGCTATAATGAGCTGGACATCCATCGAGTTGGAACCACATTTCAATGTGGTTCAACCGCTGTTGTAAGGGAATGCCATCTAAATAATGAGAAAAGTCGTTCTCCAAAAAATGTGTAAATGTGATACCATTCAATCTTCCAGGTAAAAAATATGGTCTCACCAGTAATCCGTTCCAAATTCCAAGCCAAACGTTAATAGCAAATTCATGCTGAAACCTATTCTCTCTAATAGCTCTGGGATTTTCAAGAGCTCTTACATGATAATTTCTTTGATTAACAATTCCTCCTCTTGTAAAGGTAACTTCATCGGTCCATATAATTTTTAATGGAAATAAATTATCATCGCGAATTTTTTCAAGAAACCAGTTACTAAAATTAAATCTCTTGACATAATCTTGAGGTAATAAATTCTGAACTTTTTGAAGATGGTATGGGTAGCGATTATCACCTTTCAAAGTATGCCATATTGCTTGCCGCGATATTGCTAATGCAGCAGATGCTCTTCGGATGCTAGTCTCAGGATTGTTATCGAAGTGGCGTTGGACACAATTTCTTCTCCGATAATCTGCTTTTACTGCTGCCTGGAATTGGTCGCCTTCATTGCGTATTAAGAATGACCCAGTCTCTCGTAGTCTATTAAAAGTTAACGAAAAGACTCGTCGATTAGGCACTCTTCTATTTGGAAATCGGCGCGCGTACTCCCGCACCGCTTCTAAAGCATTACCGTTACAGAAACCATACACAAAAATCATATCAGCTTATTCAACATTAGAGTATGTATTCGGCATTGTGGCTGATGCTATTCACACAAAAATATCTGAGTAACTGACTGAAGACTGATTTAGGAATTATAATCCTAGAAGGAAGCCAAAATGTAAACAAATAAAAGAATGTAAAGGATAACATTAAGTGTTTACATATCTAACTTCCTAGCCTGACGAACTTTGAAAGGTGATAATCGCTACCTGTAACATTTTTGTTTTGTTTCTTTTTTTGCGATTTTCTCTAAAACTAAGTAAAACGAGCAAAACTCTAAAGGACTTTTTGTCTTAGTTTTTCGGTTCCCTATAAGTTCCTGAAGTTTTGCCATTTAAATTCGGGACACCCCGTATAGTATATATTAAAAATTTTATAATATTTAAAAATTATGATTTCATAAAGCCATTATGCAGGTTTCAATACCAAACCGCTACTTATTTATTTAAAAGGCTACAGAGTTATTAATTACTAGATTCCGAAGGAAGAAATCATTGGTATGTAGAGAAGGTGTTGGAATCTTAGGTGGCAAAGTACGTTGAGATTTCAACTTGTCCTGGGTTCAGAGCTAAATGTTATTACATCAAGTAGCCGGAAGGGTATGTGACATGTGAAAACATTTACAAATTAATGATTTCCTTTTGATTTAGTAATCTGATATGAATCGAGTATATATATCGTCGCTGTCAAAACAATACTGCCTATGTACACTTTGGGCGATTTTACAGGAGAGAAAGAAAAACTGCGCCAACTGCAGACTTGGCAATTTTTTTCTGAACTATTGAAAAGAAGTATCAAAAAATCATACTCTGCCATGTTACTGACCTCAATACGTTCCTTCCTTAGTGTGTAATTCAACCTGTAGAATGCGTTACCGTTACTAACTTTCATAAAAAGTTGTAGATAGGCGGCATTGTTTTGACAGCAACGGCATGATATTGCTATATCTATTTAGTAATTTTTAAACTGCTCAAAGATGAAGAAATTTCATGATTTAAGTACCTCAGTATAAGAAGACCTTAGTTAAAAGAATAAATATTTATATTATATTTTTAAAATAAAATCTAGAGATTCATTTTCTCTTACGAAATCTAGTTTTTCTATTCTCTACCACAATGTTATTCATTTCTGTATTTTTTAGTTTGGCAATTTACTTTAAGAAAACTTTAAACTAGGTTTTATGCTAAAACGTTGAGAAATAGTAATATGAAATCTACCATAATCTTACAATAACTTTTTTGAGGTGTTGAATGAACCACATATGACCACAAGGTCTTAAGCCTTTATATGATAAAAGTATAATTTACTTTCTATTAGCCACACACTTTAACTTAAAATCTATTTTTAACAGTAGATATGTTAATCATTTTTGAAATTGGGAATTTGAAATTATAAATGTAATGAAAAGTTAAATCTAAAAGAAATTATTGAATATATATATTCAATCATATTTAATTATTGTATCTATATCATATAGATACAACAATTTTATAGGCTGTAATGTATACAGTAAAATAGGGGAGAAGGAGCTACAAATTCTAGGTTATCTCGATCTTTCATTTTGATTAAGGTTAAAGACATCTAATAAATAAAAAAAAAAAACAAATATCTTACTGCGAACATTTTTGAATTTTAATGGATCTAAATTTTAAATGCCATTATCAGTTTTTTCAACAGAATTACTTTTGGATTTTATATTTTTAGGATGTCAGTCTACAAAAAACATTAACTAATAAAAATTATTCATTAATATTGAAAAGTAAAAAGAGACCTTACATAAATGTTAAGACCGTGGAAAAATTTCAATGAAAAGCCTTAAGTCTCCAAACTAAAACAGAAATTGAAATTATTCGTCCAATATTTCGCCTATTCAGGCATCCTCAGGGTAGAAAGAGAATAACAGCAAAACATGAATAATGCACCCAAGAAATATTAAAGATATTTAATAAATTATCAAGATTTAATAAATATCTTTAATATTTCTTGGGTGCATTATTCATGTTTTGTTTTGCTATTCTGAGGATTCCTGAATTGGCGAAATATTGGACGGATAATTTCAATTTCAGTTTTAGTTTGGAGACATAAGGGCTTTTCGTTGGAATTTTTTCCACTGTCTTAACATTTAAGTAAGGTCTCTTTTTACTTTTCAATATTAATATATTTTGTGGAATAGCCATAAGTCTCTGGTTTCTTGATAATGTTATTTTTTTTATTTAATAGTAAACAACACCAAAACATAAGACAAAAGACTATATAAAAAAATGAAAGTAAAAATGCAATAAAAAAAAATAACAGTATCAAGAAACCAGTGGACTTATGGCTATTCCACAAAATATATTAATATTGAAAAATAAAAAGAGACTTTACATAAATGTTAAGACCGTGGATAAAATTCCAACGAAAAGCCCTTATGTCTCCAAACTAAAACTGGAATTGAAATTATCCGTCCAATATTTCGCATATTCAGGCAGGCATCCTCAGAATAGAAAGAGAATAACAGCAAAACAAAACATGAATAATGCACCCAAGAAATATTAAAGATATTTATTATATCTTGATAATGTGATTATTTTTTTTTATTTACAGGAAAAAATGCATACCTAAACATAAGACAAAAGACTATATAAAAAAATTAAAGTAAATATGCAATAAAAAAAAAATAACACATTATAAATATATAATGATAATATAATATAATGGTATAATATAATATAATAATATAATGATAATATATAATATAATGGTTAGCATATATAATAATAAATATTTATTATAAAGATATAATAAATATCTTAAATATTTCTTGGGTGCATTATTCATGTTTTGTTTTGCTATTATTCTCTTTCTAGCCTGAGGATGCTTGAATAGGCGAAATATTGGACAGATAATTTAAATTTCTGTTTTAGTTTGGAGATTTAAGGGCTTTTCGTTGGAATTTTTTCCATGGTTTTAATAAAAATTATTCATACTTAAAATTTACTAAAATTATTCATTTATTGTCTCTGGTTTTATAATGTGAAAAAACGTTTTGATTAGTAATGTTTCGTCATTTATTCAAGCTTTTGTGATGAAATAAAGTCTGAAAATGCGTTCTTGACTAGAGAGTCATTTTAAAAACTTTTACTCTTAAGAAAGTTGTCCAAACTTCTGAACAGATGGAAATTTATTGGAGATAAGTCTGGTGAATCAGTGGGTGTCACTCCTCATATGGTTCCTTACCAACTATTGTGGCATTTATTGATGTAAGAGGAATCCTGATGGATTTCTTCATGGTCCTCCCATCTTGATTTCATTTCCTTTATAACATGACAGTTGGCAGACCAGTTTCTTTGAGCATACAGGATGGTCCTTCTCCTCCATTTCTTTAGACTTTATTCCCATATCATTCCAGTTATCATACAGAGGAGCTTACATTAATTTATCTTTACACAATCAGTTGTTGGTTAGCATCCAGGCCTTACAGCCATATACCAGAATTGATTTTATCACAAACATTGTTATAAGATGTAGATCTGGTCTGGCATGCTCCTTCCCCTTCTAAATCTTGCTTGGTTGTTACCTGTTATATTTCATAGCATGGATACTTCTGGTTTAGGAGGATGCTAGTCATTATCTTATGTTAATAAGACCTGGAGACACATACAGTGGATAATCATGGACCTTCAGCAAGAAAAGTGCCAGCCTGCTAGTCAGTGCAGGGCCATAATCAGGTTGTGAAGAGAAGGGTGCTCACCAAGAGCACAGCTAGAAAATCAACTATGAAAAATAATTTTTTTTTTAGATTTATTCTAAGTTTAATCATCTGCAAATAAGGATGTATACTTAATTAACATTCCACTTGTTTCAGTCAGATACAAACAGTTTCTTAAAAATTCAGCTTCAATTTTATCATATTTAAGCCATGTAATTTATACTTACACATTTGTTCAATGGAATATTTTGTTTCCCAACCAAGCTCTTCTTTGGCCAATCTTGGGTCAGCATACATACTAACAATATCTCCATCTCTCCTATCAACAATTTTAAATGGTACTCTTGTTTTTGTGACTGCTTCAAATGTGTTTACTAATTCAAGAACAGAAAAACCTTTACCAGCTCCAAGATTATAAATCTGCAAGATAACAATTTAATAACCATTATATATTTATAAATGTACAAAATATGTAGTTATAATACAGATGACATTATCTATGCACTAGTTCATAAATCTTTAAAGTTTTTAAAGATTCAGAAACACAAATTTATAATTTTACATACTTAATTATGAATAATTATTTATTTAAACATTCTTGAACCTGCCTCTCAGGGCTTATTTATTGCCATTTACCAACATGTCGCATACTGATAAAGCATGACAATGACGATGCAATCTTATTCAGACATAATAGGAGACTAATGTTCATTTTAAAAGGCTATCTACTTCATGTTACTTTTATATAACACTAGAAACATTAAATAACAAACAAAAAATCCTAACTTGATATTAACTAAAATTTGCTATGCTTTTTAAACTTTTTACATAACAATATGGTACTATGCAACATGACTCCATGCAATAATCTAAATATAGTAAAAATAAATAGATATTTTCATATTTATCAGTTATAATTAGTTAGTCAATCTGAAGTCAAATGTACAGAGAAATTTGATTTGATTATGAACTTCCTACAAAATATTTTTTTTTAATAAATAATTAATGAAAAAGAGTAATGGTTGTATATATAAAACAGCCTTAGCTGTGGTTTTTATAATTAAAAAAAAATTATATTTTCTAGATATCTATTATAACTAAAAAATATTTCTTTATTTAATAAAAGAACTCCTTAAAATTTTCAATTTACTTTTCTCAATTGGAATAAATAACAGATAAATTTACAGGAGCCTATAAATGTTTAGGAAGCAAACGAATGAATACTTTTAAAAAATAAATAAATAAAGTATTCATAAATTACCTTTAATCTGTTCCTTTTCTCTTGTAATTTTATTAATGCTGCTAAGTGACCAGAGGCTAGGTCCATTATATGTATGTAATCCCTAATTCCTGAAATTACGGAAATATTATTTAATAAAATAAAATTGTAATTTTCATAAAGAAATCCCATATTAGTAATAGTGCCTCAAATTAAAATTTATCAGAAAATTTCAAATCTTAAGTCTCTTATATATATCCAATATGTGCCACTTTAGGCATCATCAGGAGTGAAAGTCTTAAAAGCACGATAGATTATAGATTATAAAGAAAGTACATTACTTGTATACATTTTAATATGAAACAGCTGTAATGATGTAATCTATAATGAAAAATAAATATTATGTATTTCTTACCAGTACCATCTTCTGTTTCGTAATCTCCACCAAATATGGTCAAAAATGGTTTCTTTCCAATTGCTACTTCAGCTATATACGGCATGAGGTTAGTAAAAGGTTTAGTGGGATCTTCACCAATTTTTCCTGAAGGATGAGCACCAACTGGGTTGAAGTAACGAAGTGATATAATATTCCACTTCTACAATAAAAATAAAATAAAAGAAATAGTATAGTCTCTACCATGTACTGAATCCAAGACCCTTCATGAGCTGTAGTGGTACAGGGGAAGGAAAACAAATAATAGAACAACATTTAACTAATTTAAGTAAATAACCAACCATTACTGATTATTATTGACATGTTGCTAGTTGATCGACTGGTTACATCTATTTTGACTGAAAAGATCAAAATTATGGTATCTAGGTTGTGAAGATGAACTTTTGAGGATAGATGGTGAGAGTTGGAGACATTGAGCCTCGTAGCAACTTTTGGTAATAAAGACGAAAAGCATAACAAAAACAACTCAGACCATCTAATATTTGTCATTTTTATATGAATATTGAACTGATAATAATATAATGCTTCACACCTAAGATCCAAAGTTAAACTTGTGCCTACTTAAGAGTTAGTGATGTGTAAATATATGAACTAATTGTTTATTTTCAGCCAACAACTAAACAAAATTATGTCTCTTATAAAACAAAACTTTTAATGTGTTGATGACTTAAAAATAAACCAATGCTTATATTTTATAATATAAGTTTTTAAAAATTACAAATGAATACCTCATCAGCTAATGAAACATCTTTCAACATTTCTTCAATGAAATATTTAGTCCTTCCATACACATTAGTTATATTTCCAGTTGGATGAGATTCATTAATTGGGAGATATTTTGGATTACCATATACTGTGCATGAACTTGAAAATACCATGTTATAGCACTTTTCAGCCTGCATCACCTAAGTTTAAGCAGATCATTAAAACTTATGGTTTATTTATGTATACAATACTTAAAATAAATATTTCCTTTTTTTTAATTATATTTATTGGAATATGTATATTTAGCATGTAATTTAAATTTAAATATTTACTAATAAAAACTTTTTAGTATCAGTGATTTGAGACCCAATGACATTCAAGAAAAGTAGTATGGCAAATAAGAAAGACAAATAAAGTATACGATTAAATGACAGTTACAATAATAAAGAAACCAACTAATTTTCTTGTGATTATTATTACTGGAAAACAGAAAATTTATTGAGTCAAGCCATCACATCATAGTCCATCCTCTCTACCGCTCATGCAGTGTGAGGTTTCCTTCTGTACCCTTTTTCATATTTTATTTGAAAAAGGAAGACTGCCAATTCTCATAACCTTTGTTTTATCAGGGTTTATTTCTATACTGATCATCTCTAGTTCATCTTGAAGAACCCTGATATTATTTATTAGGTCTCTATTGTTGTTGGCAAGGATTACCATATCACCATATCAGTGAAGGCCATTAAGGAGTAGGTAACTTTATTCAAGTATCTAAATCCCAGATGGAAACTTCTCACCTGGGCTTTGGCCTGAGATATAACAGAATCAAGGACCAGAATAAAGAGAAGAGGGCTTAAGCTGCAACCCTGTCTTATACCAAGTTTGGTTATGAAATCTTTGGAGTTACAATTGGATGTCCTCACTACATTTTGGGTGTTCCTATAAAGGCTCATTATTGCCTGCATTAGTTCTTTGTTAATGACTCTCTTTGTTAAATCCTTACAAATGTCCTCTTGCTTTATTTTGTCAATCGCTTTTGTGAGGTCTACGAAGCACACGGTTAACTCCTTGCATTTTTCAATTACTTTTTCAGTGATATGTCTCATGGTGAAAACCACATCTTGTGTGTTCCTGTTTTCTCTCAAACCATGTTGTTCCTCCTGGAGTTGTGGATCCACTTTTTGCCTTATCCTTTTCTCCAAGATCTTGGAGTATATTTTAATCAGAATGCTTGAAAGAGATATGCCCCAATGACTCCGACACTCTCTATTGTTACCTTTTTTAATATTACAACTTCCCAGTCTTTTTCCAAACCAAATTTAGGAGTTGAAGCAAAATCTCTTTCCCTCTTTCTTCCATATATTTAAGTATTTATGGGGTCTTATCGTCTTGTCCTGCCCCCTTTCCAAGCTCCATTGCAGATATAGCATCCTCGAATTCGTCCTTTTAAATGTAGTCATCTTCCACTTCTTCACTGAGGTCCTCTTCTAGTGATGGGAGTGCATCTTCGCCTTCAAGTAAATCCATAAAAAGTTCTCTCCATCTTTCCACGATTTCCTCTTCTTTCCTGAGGACAGTTCCTTTCTTATCTTTGATGAACTTAAGTAATGGTGGATTTTCCCTTCTCATGCTTTTTAGCACTCTGTAAAATAGCTTCTGATTTGCTTGGGCATCTTCTTCAAGCTTCCTTCCGAATTCTTCCCAGTTCTTCCTCTTCTGCATTATTACCATCCTTTTAACCCCTTTCCTCTTATTTTTATAGAGGTAGGCGTTGCATCTCCTGGGAGGATGCTTTTAGGAGGAGAGGAATAGACTGAAACAGAATGAGAGAGTTGGCTCGGAAACGGGATACTTGGTCCAGACTCTATAAATAGGATCCTCACACAGCACAGGAGCAGAAAAGGGAAAGATTACGATGATGATCTTTAATTATTTTGGAACCTTAATTAAAACAAGTTTTAAATCCTATAAGTATTAGCAGATTTACTTGTTGTAATATTATTATAGTTGTAAATATCAACAAATTAATCTAAAAAGAAATCCTATAATTTAACATAAATTAGGAACTTCCGAGTATATTCCGTGTGAAAGGGGTTTCAATAAATGATTCTATTTTAATTTTTAACCTACCTGTTACCTCCTCTATGATCAACCATGCACACATCATCATTTAATTTTAATATAATGAGTAAAAGAAATTCAAGATTAGTTGATATCTTACCTCTAATAGGTTTATGGTAGCTATCAAGTTGTTCTTATAATACATAAATGGATACTGCATTGATTCTCCAACAGCTTTTATGGCAGCAAAATGTATAACACAGCTTATTTTGAACTAAGAAAAAAAAGAAAAGAATAATTATGAAATAAATAAATAAAAAATACATTTAGAAATATATTATATTTTAGCAAAAACAGCTATTATATGCAATACAATTGAATTATGTTAATGAAGATCCACATAAATTACTTTAAAAAAAATCAATAGGTAAAAATTAAAAAGCTTAAAGACGGTAGTGTTAATAAAATTACAGATATGTAGAAAGGAGATAGTTGGGGGGTGCAGTACAAAAAAACACTGAATAAGTACTAGACTTATAATTATGTGCCGACGTTTCGACCTACAGTGTAGGTCATCTTCAGGGCTATGAGAGAGAAACAAACAGAACAAAAAATATAAAAACATACAGTAACAATAATATGGTGACAAGTAATGTAGAAAATTAAAATAGTGACAGATATGAAAATGAAAGATAACGAATATTAAAAAAGTGACAGAATATAATACAATTAAGATATAGATAGATTTAATAAAACTAAAGATAATGAAAAGAAATTAAAATAGTGACAGATATAATAAAATTAAGATAAAGACAGATATAATAAAATTAAGGATAATGAAAAGAAATTAAAATAGTGACAGATATAATAAAATTAAGATAAAGACACATTTAATAAAATTAAAGATAATGAATTAGTGAAGAAATTAAAATAGTGACAGATATAATAATTAAAGATAACGAATATAAAATAAAATACAGAAAATAAATCTACAGAAAGGATAGAAAAGTAAAAATAATATAAAGGGAAATAAAAAAGAGGAGGTAAACAAAAGATACAAAATGAGAATATTAACATATAAAAAAAGGGTTGGAACATGAAGAATTTAGAAAAACTAGTAAAATAAAGATATAAAATGTATGATAACGGACTTCTAAAGGTTACATAAGTAAATGTATGAGACATAATAATATAGGAATATGTAGAAAGAAATGGAAGGTGTCTCGTAGAATGACAGTTAGAAATGTAAACAAAATGAAAAGTATGGAACTGTATGTACAATAACTAATGTGAATAACAGTATTACTATTGTACAGTAACTATTGTGTACAATAACTGTTTGAAAAATAGTTAAAAGATGATTATAAAAAATCACCTATAGGTGTTTACCTCTACATATTAAGAATAATGATGTTGGCAGTTAATTCAGCGATTCTTCAGTGGCATCAAAAGAGGTATTGGATGATATTTATTTTTTTATAAATTAATATGTTGTACAAAAAAATTATAAACAATCTGCTAATAAAGGGCAATAAATAATAGTGCTAACTGGGTTACATTCATATCTCATCAACAAGGCAAGAAGAATAAACATGAAAACTACCTGAAGAAAAAAAAAATTATATGTCTATCGGTTTCTACTTTTCTTGACTGTTATAGGTAATATATACTTGTGATTCTCGAGCCTTAGTCAGTTCTTTAAACTTCCCTCGGCGACGTTTCGAGACCTGGTCCCACACACATGCCCCAACAGTGAAAAAGAAGAAAGAAGTTTTTCACTTTAGGGGCTTGGATGTGGGACCAGTGTGGTCTCGAAACGTCGCCGAGAGAGGTTTAGAGAACTGACTGAGGGAGAATGACAAGTATATGTATATAAATATTGAATAATAATGGGAATCATAGCATTTACCACACAGTCATACCTACCTGATTTTTCTCAGTCTTTAGTATCTATAAACTTTTTTCTTTAAATTAAAATAGAATTATTTTAGAATAGATTTATTTTCCAACTTTAACCAGGAGTTGAATGTTACTCGAATTTCAATCTCTTATGGTACTTTAACTGTTTTAAAATATTCATAATATAGTTCAAGTGAAAATAGTACAATGTTTGATAAGTTTTATCTATAAATAAAAATGTGAAATAAAAAAGAACAAAAAGGGATAAAACAGGTTATTATTGTTTCATCAAATTGGTTTAATAGAAAATTTAATGTTGGCAGTATGCAAATAATATGTTTAGAATAATTTTTTTAATAATTCTGATACATATTCTCTAAACAACAATGTTATAGAGAATTAGACATTCTATGAAATATAGAAACAGTTCATGCCATATAGAAAGAATACATTTTATTAATTTAATACAATCAAAAGGCAAGAACCGAGTAGAAGCCAAATTATTTTATCAATTAGATACACACCTCATACCTTTCTGAATATACCATGAAGCTTCTCTTTATCTAATAGATCACAGCAATAAAATTTTACTGGTTTCCCTGTAATTTCTTCAACTCGTTTTAAACTTAAAGCTTCACCGTTTTTTCCAACTGAATTAGTAAAATTATCAACAGCAACCACTTCATATCCTGCTTCCAATAGTTCTACAATACAATGGCTTCCTATATAACCAGCTCCGCCAGTCACAAAAACAGTTTCCCATTGAGGCATTCTGTAAAAGTAAAGTATTTTCTGTAAATTTAATAAAACTCATCAATAAAGCTTGTTGACGCAATTAAAAGCTTATACTCCGGAGCGGAAGCTATGGTCAAAATAGTAATCGTTTGACAGATAGTTTATCCATCATCAAAGGCCTAAGAAAGGGGTGTAGTTTATCACCCACCCATTTCAACTTGTATCTGGAGGAAAATTTGAAAGAGTGAAAAAGGAAATATCGGGGTATAGGCGTGAGAATAGGACAGGGAAGAATATACAGTCTGCATTTTGCTGACGATCAAGTGGTTATAGCTTCTGAGGAAGATGATCTTAGTTATATGCTGAGGAAACTAGAAGAGGAATAATCTAAATGGGGTCTAGAAATCAGAAAAGATAAGCCTGAATACAAGTCCTTCAACGCTTGTATATCTTCTCTCCCATTAGAAAATTGGTTACTAGATCGGAGTGCTCTCTTCAAGTTTTTAGAAGTGTACATAGATAGCCAGGGAACACTTGAGACCGATATAAAGGGAAAGATCAACAAAGGAAAGAAAATTATTGGCATGGTAAACTCGGTACTGTAGAGCCCAAGTGTTTTGCTAGAAACTAAAAAGAAAATTGTTCACTCCTTTTTTGGAAGGTGTAACCCTTTATGGTTCGAAAATGTGGGTGGTTGAATCAAGAGATGCACAAACGCTGCAAACTGTAGAAATGGATTTTTAGAGAAGAAGTTGCATTTCCAGAATTGAATGAGTGAAATACTCTGCAATAGGAGATATCGTTAAGGCAGATATAACGAAAATGCACAGCATTGGGACCAAGCAGCTGCAGCAGTATTCCCCATCCTCCCATCCATCCCCCATCCCAGTATCCATGCATCTGACGACATGGAGCCCGAGGAATGACCCAAGACCCCCGTCCCTCCGTGTCCCAGAGGAGAGACGAAAAAGAGGCCGCTCAAGGAAAACTTGGCTGCAAGGAGTTGAAGACGTGATGGCAGCAAGAGACTCATCAGAGGGAAATTGGGAGGACAGAGATTACTGGTGTTTAAATGTTAAATTGGGTTTCGGCATATGATCGATAATTTTTAATAAATTACCGAAATAAAGTAGTTCCAAGAAAGGTGTTGAATTTATAGGTAATCGAATAGGAATGTTACTAAGGAAGCATAAATAATAGGAAAGTAAATGTAAGAGACCTAGATGAAGACGGTTTTAGTTTTTTCCGAAATTACTATCGGTAATTATATTCAGTATTATGACAAATGCTATTTTAACCATCCTGCTTCTTATGGATACCTGAATGGAATGAGGGTAAAACCACCACTCTTGAAAATTGTAACAAGAGTGATGGATAAACTAATGTAAACGTAAAGAAATGTCGGTTAGAGGTTGTATCCCTGAGAATCCATAATTCCAGGAAAAGGACGAAGGCTATGTTTGTTAACACTTTTGTAATTCGGGCGATATAATCTCAAAATAAAAAAAAAACAAGCTTTGGACAACTCTAAAAAAGGATAGATGATGATTGCCAGCTGGTCAATGAAACATAGAATATTTTAGTAGCGTGGATTGGTTGTTATAGCGGGTATGAAAAATTAAAGTTAAAAAGAGTGGACTTATTTTCTCAAAGGTATTAATAGATTTTAAAGAATAGAAATGGGTATAAAATTAAAAACAATTCAGAAATTAAAGGGTTCTTTAAAACGTTTTCAAACTTGAAGGAAAAATGCGCAAATAAAGGAATGAATTGGAAGAAAACAAAGCCAACCAAAAGTACCAAGAGTACCTAAGCTGCAGGTGCTAATTAGTCAGTCTTATATCTTTTGAACTCTAAAGTTATGAAATTTTTGTTTTAATTTTAATAAGAAAATCGTACAAAATCCGTTTACTTTAACTTAAAAACTACATTCTTTAAAAGTTTTAAAAATATCCTCAGAACCCTTCACGAATGGGGAGTATAGGACACCAAGCATTATGGTTCACAAACTTCTTAATAAATTATGCTGCGTACGCTTGCGATCATTGGTACTAAATTTGAGACCAGAAGATGGTAAGCCATTAGGAGAAACATAAAGGCAATTCAAATTTTCGAAATGTGCATTCTAGAATAAAGTGGGAATGAGGAATTGTTTTCAGGAATATGAAAATAACATAAATTCAATTTATTGGGGAAAATAGTATAGTTTTTATACAGGTGTTTTCAGAGATAAGTAGCCACACTGAAAATTTGAACTAAGGACCTCAAAACAAGAATAAAATTTTCCTAGAGGTTTTTTTTTTTAGATTAATTTATTGATATTTACAACTGTAATAATATTACATCAAGCAACTTTGCTGACATGAACAAATGACATGAAAACAAAAACAATTGTTGAGAAACTACCCATCGGTAGCACTCCAATAAAGTTCTATAGTAGAAGGTCTCGAGGCCATCTTCTTTTCAGACGCCACGGAGGGTTATCAGGAATAGTATGGGAAGCAAGTTGAGAGACTAGCGGATTCAAGTGTGTATGGAGCTTGTCATGGAAGGATAGGTATCTAGATTGGGCCAAATCAGCAACATATGAGATATTAAGATCATGATGGATGGACTTTGTGACATAATAAGGAGCATTGAGGATTTTACAAAGGATTTTGGATTGTAAGGATTGGACACAAGATGAATTCGATGGTTTAGTTGAGCCCCAAAGCTCAACTCCGTATGTCCAAATAGGTCTGATAACTGTCATGTAAATGAGTCTTTTGTAATTAATTGGAAGGTTTACGACGAAGAGTGAAGGTAATTTGATGGGATTTGTTAGGATTTATTTTAATTATCAAATTTTGACACCATTCTTGAAGGTTTGAGATATGGGATTGAAGAGATTGGGATGCAACAAATGGATCCTTATTTACTGATAAAACACATGTGTCATCAGCGTACGTAGTGAGGACAGTGCTTGGGTGGGTTGGGATGTTAGCTGTATATATCGTGAATAGGATGGGACCCAGGATACTACCTTGGGGAACACCGGCAGACTGGGTAAAGAGTTTATTGGAATATTGTAAACGATTGTACAAAATATAGAAATCCAATATTTGTTTATGCCTGTCACACTTCATCTCGTCAGTAATGGAGTCCAAAGTCATGAATCCATAGAAATTGACTAATTCAGTTGTATTCAAAGCTTCATTTCAACAGCACAAAATTATAATGTTACTAATTTTATATGAATCAATTGTTGCCTGCACACTCGAGTGCAACATTGTCCCTCTTGGTAAAGAGGGAAGAGTAGGAAAAATTATCTACAGAGGTATGTCCTAAAAGGCTTTGTTAAGGAGAAATTCACACCTGATGATTTTCATTGTTATGAATTATTTAGGCATAATAAATAAATAAAACTTATTAAAGCATTAAAAAAATATGCCAAGCCTGTCTTTATGTTCAAGAAAATCACTTTGACCCAACATTTAATATGAATGTTAATGTTTAAATTTAATGAATAAAGTAGTTGGGACATTATGTATAAATAATTCATAACAATATGGAACATATCACCATAGGAAATTTGTCTCTTGTTTTGAGGTCCATAGTTCATATTCTCAGTTTGGCTTGATTAGAAATAAAACTTATGAGGAAGTAAAAGTAACTCTTTCATTCTCATAGGAATTAACAGTAATTGTTTTCTGGAATGCTTCTGAGGGGTTTTCACTTGTACCTTCAGTTAACCCTTCAGCTGCGCGGAGTGAGCCACTTAAAGAGTGTAGCCCGGGGCGCCAGATCCTCTTAGGCAATGGTTCCCAACCTGGGGGCGCGAGTTCATTTGAAAATGAAAAATCCAGACTTAATTTTAATTTTTTTCTCTTTACCTTAAATTTAAACATATGATGTACCTTGTGACGGTAAAACTAAATGTTTTGTTTTGTTTGTTTTCGGTGAGCTATATTTTAAGACTAGAGGCAAACAAAAGTTACTGCTACTATAAGATCTTAAGAATTGTTCACTCCAGTACACAATGCGGTTACATGTTACACAAGCTATACTGAGCTATACGCAATACTGATTGGCAGCATAGCAACTGACTATGGGATACAACACACCCAGCTAATTTTTAAATATGCAACCGATTAATCTACAGAAAAAGACAGAGTTTTTATATTGTTGATCATGAAACCTATATATTGAAAATAACCATTTAGGTCGAAACGTTTATATAGAAAATAGATGTAACAAATAATTTTGGACTAAAGGTTTTTTTGTATTATTATACACCCTAAGAAAAAATATAATCTGTAAAGTCCAGTACCATAGAAGATTAATATTGAAAAAAAGACATTTTGGAGATTGCAGAGAAAAGAGAGGATAGGAATCAGTTATTCCCTCATTAGGTAGGTCGAGACAATTATTGACCCAACAATACAGCAGCAAATTGTTACGGACACACAGTGTTTCGATTAGTAGGAGCTACTAGTAGCTGGATAAAATTATTTTTCGGCATTTTTGCATTTATTTCGACTAATTAAGTATTGTAATTATAAAAAAGATTTTTAATTAATTAACAACTGAACTTAAAAAGTATTGGTAGGATAATAATTAGAAAAATTAAAATTAAGACACTAAATAATAATTAAATTGATAAAAATCCGTAATAATTCTGGGACTAGCTCCTTTAGAATAGTGATACGGAAAATAAAATATAAACTATAATGTCTTAGATTAGATTACAATTACAATTTAATTAATAAAGGAAAATAAAAAAATTAATGAATATAAATTAGGAGTTAGCTCGCAATAACGAATTAAATGAAAGAAAAAATATAAATACGATAACAATAATTATAAAGAAAGAAAAATATTAATATTCACATATATACAAGTTTTATGGAAAACAAAACAACTACAAAATAATTTCTGAAATTAAAGAAACAAAAAAACTATATTTTTAAAAAAAAATAAGTGTGTGTGTGTGTATATATATACTACTACATCATTCTCCATCCAAAAATGTTTAATAAAAAAACTAATTAAAGTTGTTTCGTGGTAAATAAATGATAAATAAGATATATAATAAATTGGAAGAATTGCTTGCCAAAATTTCTAAATATTTTATTTGAAAAGAAAAGATATGACCAGGACCGGGACTCGAACCCGGAACCTTCACCTCTCCGTGGTGGTGCTTTAACCATCTCAGCCATCCTGGTACGCTTCTCGGTCAGTCATATCCCTTCTTTTCACTGATCCTATATCTCCGTGTTCTCGCTATTTGCGATGTATACACGGGAAGAATGTTAATTGAAAATTACTTTTATTTTTGGATCTTGTTGACTTTAAGCCATTAATATTATTATAATTTACTTTATTGTTATATGATTTAATTTTTTAAATATTTTATTAGTCAATCATTCAAGTGAATGATTTTTATTTTCCTTTCAGAGCCATCTGCAATGTTTCCAAAATTAATTGTTGTCGAAAGAAACTCTAAGAGATAAGATTTTCTTTCCATCAACTATTCTTCAACAAAATATCTTCTTGAAATAAAGTACTCTAAAAACATCTTGTACTCGAGTGTGCAGGCTAAAATGTGTCTCGTTTTTCATAGGAAAGGTGTAGCTATTAAATATAGAAAAATTAGCCCGGATAGAAATGGGTAAAAGGCATTTTCATCACTTCAAAGTTTGAAAATAAGGAAAAATTGTTCGGCCAATTAAAAAAAAATAATATCGTTTGATTATCAGAAGGCTTTTTTATTTCGAAAAATTAGCACTTGCCAGTACAATTAATATCCATATTCAACGATTCGTTCGATAAAAGTAGTTGAACAATAAATTTTTGAGGTTGAAATGATGCCTTGAGTTCCACTGATTTATTCTATTGCTATGATAACTTTGGGTCCTAACCCTCAAGCTGTGAAGTGTGCCACAAATAATACAACGCGAAATAATACAGCAGCGTGGTACGAGGAGTCCTACAAATGTTTAACTGTAAGGGAACATAATGTGTATACCATCAGTTCTGTTTTGTGTTATATTCTTATCATGTAGGTAGTGGAAGACAACATTTTTTTTTTTAATCGATCAATTTTTGTTTGTTTTTTATTATTTTGTTTTCTGAACATCATAACTTTATTGTATTTATATTGTTCAGCTATTAGGTTGTACTTTGTTTTGAATAAGTACATTTTTTTAAGAGTACATGAGGTGAAGTAACTGAAGGGGCGGATTTATCTATATGTAAATAGACTGTTGGACTAAATAGTAAGTCGGAATTAAGGTTTGTTATCATTAGTTATTTTGTCTATAACATTTATTGCCTATATATACGAAAGGTAAGAGAAAAGAAGTTCAGGTGATTTCCATAGAGCGTCGTTATTATGCTCAAAACAACTTTGTTGTAAGATATCTCTTTATTCTAATTGTAACACACATATACACAACACACACACATTTTTGTCTGATTGTTTTTCTTGAATCTTAAAAAAGTAGGTATTTTCTTTCGTTGTTATTATACCATAGACTGGTTAATTATACCACGAAATAAACGGTTTCAAACGCACTATAAAAGGAATTGTCATTATAGAATTTAAGATCTCGTTGAACAAATAATCACGTCCAAGGTACAAACAAATATTCTTGTTATTCAAATTTAATAAACTCTTAACCATATAAAAACGATAAAAAAAAACAAATAAATCGATAATATTGAAAAAAACACCTCCTGATCTTAATCCACACAACCTAAAATTCAACACCAAACTTAATTTTACAGATTTCGTACACTATTAGCATTAGTGTACTTTATTTGCATTAAGTATTAAGCAGTTTGGCAGTACATGCTAATATTGTACAGGTATGTTGATTGGATGATGCAAGTTTTTTTTTTCAATTTTTATATATATATATATATATATATATATATATATATATATATATATATATATATATACTTGTGCGTGTGTATATGTATATTCTTCTCATTCTTCGTACTCGCTTGAAAAAAATACTTTTATTCCTATCCTAACGATCGTAATATTCCTCATCTAATGCTCTTAGACTGTAGACGTCTTACTGGAAAATATCGATTTGTTAGATGCAAATTCCAGAAGTCCAATGTGGGAAATAAAAGCATTTTATTGAGTATTTGTGAGAAACTATAAATTGAACATTATATTTATTTAAATAATAGTGAGATGTAAATCAAATGTGCCTAATTTCAAATAATGATCTCACCTCAAAGCAATGTTATTCTATAAGTGCAATTAATTATAAAAGTATATAATTAGATCGCGGAATCTTGAAAGATATTTTTATTGGAGAAGAAATACCGACGAGTTTTTTTTTTTAGGAAGAAAAAACTAAACATTTAAACCAGTTGAATCCGCTGAATTCCCAAAATGTTGAATTGAAAAAGTTAACAATTACAAGATAATAATTAATAAATTTTAAAACATTTAAAATGTTACAATTAAATAATTGTAGATATAATGAATACTCACATTGATGATGAACTCGAAGCTAGCCGGTGTGTAAAAGATTGAGCAAAAGAAGAGTGAGAGAAAAGCGATGAGTGCCCCCACTCCAGGCGAAGTTACCGTTACCTTACTGTTCGAGGCGAAAACATCCTCCTCAGGGTCGCAATCTTCCGAAGCCCTGCCAAACGGTCCTTCTTAACGCTGAAATGATGGAATTTATCAAAGTGTGTTCTTGTGTTAATAAAGATCTGGGATACTTCAGAGGAAAAGTTGTTCCAATACTCTATAAGGAGCTACATTTTGGCATTCTAAGCCAATGTCTTTCTGGGAAGAAGAAAATTTTAATGACAACGTTTTGAGTTATTCTCGAATAAAAGTGAATAATAATTATATATGAGTGATAGGGTATAATACAATAATGAATTCAATGATGTTTAAATTTCTAGTCATACTTGTTTATTTGTGTATTTTGTGTGTGCATGCGTGCGTGCGTGTGTGTGTGTGTGTGTTTGTGTTTGTGTGTGTGTGTGTGTGTGTGTGTGTAGGTGCGTGCGTGTGTGTATACACTTGGCCAAAAAAGTCTCCATGTGTTCAAATGTTTGAACGCTATTACGTTTCTGTATAGGGACATTCTTCAATTAGTTATTTATTATTAATATTTCTTTGAGCAGCAGATCAAAAGATAAGTGAATAAACATTTCGATGTGTAACTATTTTGATCAGAAATTCTAATTTGAAGAAAACATTGGAGAATGGAATGTCAAAAAAGTCTACCTACTCTTGGAATATTTGTATAACAAACTGAGCAAAAATGAATAGGGATAGCACTAATTTTGTTGTATCTTCTTTGCCCAGCATTTTAATATTATTTTTATTATAAAAAGCATTAATATTTATTAGAAATTATACTACATTAAATATTAATGTAGTTATTAAATATATAATAATACTAGCTTATGCCCGCGGCTTCGCTCGCGTCGAATTTGGTCTGCCTCATAAAGTTTGGTGAAAGATCATTTTAAATAAATAATTTAATTATTTTTAAAAAATATAAGTTACTCGTACATCCAAAATTTCAGATGTCTAACTTCAAAACTGACGGATTCTATACAACCTTTGAACCCCTATTATATTAAAGGGGAAACCCTTAGAGTGGAATTATCCAAATTTCTTTCTTAAACTATACAAAGAACCTATCTACAAATTTCAAGATGGTAAGTTCCTGATTTGCCTTTAATTATGCATTGTAACGGGGGGGGGGGGCACATGCCCACGTGCCTCCACATAAATCTTCCCCTGCTATAGCCTATCCAAATCCGTTCAAAAGTTTTTGCGTGAATGCGTAACAATCATAATTACAAACTTTCGCATTTATAATATTAGTAGGATATCAAAACAACAGTTTCACTCATGTTCATTATGTTATTTTAACCACTATTATCATGTGATTTGCCTTTAATTTACGTATAATGGATTCTCCACAGTACCTCGGGGGGGGGGGGGTGTGCTCCCCTAAATCCGAGCTTGCTATAGCCCATGTGTTATTCTGATGTATAACCTATATTACTGTAAAGTTTCATCCAAATCCGTTCAGTAGTTTTTGCGTGAAAGAGAGCCAGCATACAAACTTTCACATTTATAATATAAATAGTAAATAAATAGTAAGATAAATACTTGGTAACGTACATAGGTGCAACGAGGGGGGTTATTGGTATTTAACCCCCCCATTGCTTAGAAGAAATTACAAATAAAATTGTAAGTAACAATTTAAAAAAAAATAAAACTTTGAAGGATTTTACTTTTTCAAAGTTATTATTCAAAGTTCGTCATAGGTCAGTCGACAGGTAGTTTCAGATAAAAAAAGGTCGGAATTTAATGAAACTTGGCGATGTTGTTCAGGGATGGCTATTTAACATTTTCTCAAGTTTTGGACCTCGAGAACCCTATGCAAAAAGAGGAGGGGGAAAGCAATAATCTCGACCGTCCGTCAGTTTTTCGTCAATAACTTTTATTTCTTACATCCTGCGGAAAAAAATGTCAATTTATTTTTTGTAGAACGTTAAATTTCCTACAATTTCTACTATTCAAACATGTCTGTATGTCAATTCCTTACTGAGATATAGCGCTTCAAAAAAATAACATTTTTTGAAATTCGCTAAAAAATACCGACAAATGCAGAGTTCCCATATTACTTCTGTTATACCATAATTATGATGAAATGTTGTTGTAATTATGGTTGCTGGTTATAATAACTAACTTTGGTCCCCCCCTTCCCCACCCAACGACAATTCTCAAAACCTAATTTTCTTCTCTGATGAAAGTTATCATGTTGGTATTAAAACAAGTTACTTTTTAGATCTTCCAACGTGTCTGCATTCCAAAAAAATCTGAAGAAGATCTAAAAAAACTCTTGAAGTTTGAACTCGCATCCTATGTCACTCTTCACTAAGGAGGGAATGAGCAAAGGTACGAAGTCTGCAATGTACTCACTCATCACTCCCATAGAGGAAATCAACCTTGGCAACAAGAAATGTAACGTGATTGATGGAGGGTACCTGTTACATAAAGTGGTGTGGAACAAAACTTCCACAAACATATTCGAGACGCTATGCTCTACGTACAACTACGTGCAGAAAGACTTCGGCAGCAATGTGATTGTTGTATTTGATGGATAACCGACTATCGCCGGCTATCAAAGCACCAAAGCCGCAAAACGAGCTCGCCGTTCTGCATTACAATCAGCAACCAAAGTCGTGTTCTCCTCATCTACTAGGTGACTATAGCACAAGAAAAGTTTTTGGCAAACGATCACAATAAGAGCGCATTCATTTCGACACAAATGGCACATGCCAGCATCGAAGTGAAGCAGGCATATAAAGACGCAGAAGTGGTGTTCGTCAACACAGCCATATCCAAAGCTAGATAATTCGACAGCGTCATTATTACTGCTATGTAGACATACTTATTCTATTGACGGCATTAGGTATGTCCGCAAAAAACATCTTTCTTCAGAAAAGTGGAAGAGGTAGTGGTCCTAGTGTCCTCTACTTGCCAAGTTCCTGTTCCTTTCCTCCTAAAGATATACTTCACAGCCACTTCCTCCACGTTCCTCCACTCAGTGAGTGGCTGTGACAACCCGTCAGCACCGTATGGATTGGGGAAGAACAAAATTTGCAGCACCTAAATGAAGGATTCCTCCCTCTCTATAGTAGTGGCTCAGTTTCTCACGCTGGAGAAAAGTTCTCGGTAGGAATTCATGGAGGCGACATTGAAAATGACAACCTCGACGACCTGCGGTACCGATTATTTACACGATCAGCGACGAAGGCTAAATTGCAGCTAGCCCGCCTACTACCGACAAGGGACGCTGCCAATTACCTGCAAGTACAGGCGTGGTTAGGCAATGAACTTCTCCAATCAGTTTGGGGCTGGGGCCTAACCACGCGAGGGGTTAACTACCTATCCCCACAACCAAAAATGCTGCACCAGATAACAGATTGTTAACTGCAAGTGTAGTAAAGGCTGTAGCACCGGAGCTTGCAGCTGCAAGAAAGCAGGTCTTAGGTGTTCAGCAATTTGCAAGTACTGCAAAGGCCACTCCTGCCAAAATGCCCCCACAACTGATTTGAACGAGGGGGACTTAGCAGACATAATCGACGAATACGACGACGGCGAGGACGTCATTAACAGCATGCCCGCTGAGAAGGACGACGAGCTGTTTGAAGCAGAACCAACGGCTAAGAAATCCCGACAGGAACTGTAATAAGTACAAATGAGTATCACCTACATATAGATGAGTACCTATAAATAAAAATATCATTGTTGCCTATTATGTATGCCTTGTGAATACCTTAATATTGTTAATTACATCAATTTTGTCCACAAAAGGACTGCGTCTTTTTTTTACCTACCTTGGGATAATAATGTAGTGGGGAGAACGGGGGGAAGGGAAGGGAAATATGGACCCTAAAAAGTAACATATTTCAATACCAACATGATAACTTTCATCAGAGAAGAAAATTAGCTTTTGAGAATTGGGGTTGGGTGAGGAAGGGTCCAAAGTTAGTTAATGTAACCAGGAACCGAAATTACAACATTTCATGAAGCAAAATGAATAAACCCTCTTTTTGCACAGGGTCCTCGAAGTCCAAAACTTGAGAAAATGTTAATTAACCATCCCTGAACAACATCTCCAAGTTTCATTAAATTCCGACCTTTTTCCACCTAACCCCATTTCTTGCGACCTGTCGACTGGCCTAATTGTGGGATTACAGAAGTAAGGATCAATAATGAAAAAAACAACAACAAAGAAAGTGCAAACACAGTTATTTTAATGAATAAAAGTTACACTAAAATGACAAACCAAAACGCAATACTATTTATTTATAATTAATTATATTATTATAGCGGCAGTAGTGGCATCTAGCAGCAACAATAAGATCGCAAATGTGAGAAGAACAGTTTAGACAATTCTTAGAATCTAGAAGTAAAGTCTGGATGGGTCTAGAAAGTTCCCTTGTATTTAAAAAATTACTTCTTGATTGCCCTTCCAAAAAAAACATTTATAACTTCCAAAATAACATTTATAAAATATTATAATCTATTTATTTAATTTGAAGCTAAATGATTTATAGTATTATACATATTATACCTATATTACGAGACATCTTTTTTGAAGGGACTAATATGTAGGAGAGGTTGAATGGTGGGGGTTAACGCCCCATGAGTCAACTCTAGTTACGCCAATGGTAATGCACATCCTACAAAATTAGCAATACCCCTGGGGTATCACATAGCAGGCCTCCAAGTGGTGCACCCTGGGTAACGCTAATTCAGCTACAGCGACTGCCAACTTTCGAGCCTCCATATGACACAAGCGATCGCCACAAAAAAACGTGCCCGGTCGATGACATCATAAATCGCTACTGGGAGGCTCGACGTCGAATGGTTGAAGAAACACGTACGGGCGTTGGATAAAGAAAGAAGAAGAAAGCAATATCTCTATTCAATTTTATGCAGTATAAATAGTAGTGATTTGTTTTAATAATTTGTATTTCTTCCTTTCTCTTGAATTACTTCTATCAAACGGCTTTTCAATGAACCCACTAGTTTCTCGGTTACTTCTGGTTCTATTAAATTCAATTATGATTTTTAAGCTAAATTTTGTTTTTAATATTTCTTTTCTGGTTCTCCTTCTAATTTCATCTCACAGATGCTCAGTTGGGTTGAAATGATGTTGTATCCATTAGCTGTCCTCCCCTATTTGACGCAAGTGCAAATTACATGCGCCATTGCTGGACAGTTGTGGACATAACGCCATGAAAGTAGTAGTCGTGTGAACTGCCGATAGAAGTGAAAACTCAAAACTTTGGAATAACTGTGTTCTTTTTTGAATTTCTAAATAAATTATATTCTTAATTATTTAAATTTAGTAACTAAAATAGAGCCAAAAACTCAAAAAGAAACACTATTATTTATTATAATGCAATTGGAAAAAACCACAATGCAAAGCCTTATGTTTCAAAAAATACACCTACTTACCAGTCGACGTTTCGCCTATTCAGGCATTATCAAGACACCAAAATCAAAAAGGGGTTATGGGGCTGTTGATCGTTGGGATGTTTTGCACCTTTTTCTTCGAGATGCGATTCACATAACCCCTTTTTGATTTTGGTGTCTTGATAATGCCTGAATAGGCGAAACGTCGACTGGTAAGTAGGTGTATTTTTTGAAACATAAGGCTTTGCATTGTATTAAATTTAGTAACTTTAGTTATATCAGTGATTCCCAAAGTGTGCGCCGCGGCTCCCTGGGTATCGTCATAAGGACGCCGCGAAATATTAAATTACGCAATTCGGCAAATTTTCTTGGAACTTCCGATTCTCGAATTTTCGCAGCAACAATCTTGTATGCTGACAAAATTCCAAGAACTAAGCTATTTCATTCTTTCATTGTTCCTAACCGCATGGTGGTTGTCCAATCTCAATATGTATATTACCGAAACAGTTGAAATTATATAGTATCCCAAGGAAAATAGTAACTGGGTAATCGCTTTTATAGAGGAAAGTTTTCCAATTTTTTAAGAAAGTCGAAAATTTAGAAAAAAATCCGACGTATTAATTGTATCTGACGCGGGAAAAAAACAATTATTGAGGAAGCCGCAAACCGAAAAAGATTAGGAACCTTTGAGTTATATGATAATAACTTTTTGAATGTTCTAAAGGTGAAATTCAATAATATATGTTTTAAATAATCATTTTTTTTTAAATTACAGGAGATGTATTTTATTTTTGACAATTTAAGGAAATAATTTTGAGAAATTATATTTATTATAAAATTTGGTACTTGTGATTTTCCAGATTGGCATGAAACCCACCTCATGTAACTTCTTCTTATCACTTGTCTCATTTTGAGTTATTTGTGTGTGCGTTATTCAGTTTTTTAATGTTTTTTTCTTTTTGGTTTCGTTCATTGTCTATTTAAACATTATTTACTGTCAATTTAATTATATTTAGTATTTTTGTCTTATTCCTTTTGTTATTTTATACTTAAAATGAACAGTCTAGCAGTTTGGGACTAGCCTATGTCCTATTTGGGAATCCTATGTCGTTATTTAAAATTTTTCAGCTAACCAGAACTTACTAATGTTGGGTCACCTCCAAGCTTCATGTTTAATTCCAACACTTTTTCACACAAAACGGGCCCTGATAAGGGTTGACCAAAAGACCGTTGTTGCAAGTGTAAACAGCATCTTCCAACAAGTCAGTTTTCGCTTTTTTCAAAGTTTTACGACTGGAAGTGCCTACCTCACTGTAAAGATTATTTGCGTACCTGGTGATTGAATCAGAAGTATTTTTTATTCCCGTTATGGTTGATTTACCAGCAACGAACTTCTTAGCTAATGTCTGACCCGATTAACCTTTTTTTAGCCACGTAATTGTTTCCAATATGCCTTTTAATGAAAGAACCACTGGTTTTCTTTTTGTTGACATGCTGCTATTTTAAAACAGAAAGGGATCACAAATGCGATGTAGACCTCACAAAGAATGATTTAAAACTGAAGATGAGCAACCTATTACCAACCAAATGTTTGGTAATAAAAATGTAATTATAATGGAGAATTATATTACCTTGGTATGTAATATAACATCTACCCTTTACCCGCGGCTTCAATTATTTATTGAAGGATAAACCTGAAAGGCCGAATTAGATCTGGCCGTGCTAAGTGCAAAGATTGTTTTAGCTAAGTAGGCCCAAATAGAGGTTTATTTATATTGTTACTACAGGGACTAAAAATGAGAGATCTTATAATATCTTATATTAATCTAAATCACTGGGCTATTTTAGGGCTATTTTATTACGGAAGGGATGCAGAGAAACAAATAAAATTACCTAATTAGGCTTACAGTTCTTAGTAAACGTATTGAAGTCTAAGTTCAATTTTTTGCAGTTTCCGAGAGATGAACAGAGCCCGCTTATTGACGTTTATGGAAAAAAACATTTTATTTTTTTCAAATTTTATTTAAAATAACAATAATTTTAAAAATACAAACTGGATGATCTGATCAAATTAATTAAAATTACATTTGAAAAAAAAACAGTTCCGTTAAAATAAATAAACGTTCTGATTACTGACATTCGGATAATCGACGCTCCACCGTATGTGAAAAAGTTTCTCAGATGGATTTTGACAAGATGAGATGTTATTGTTTCGTCAAAGGTATTGGAAGAACATTCTATAAGAAAAGGAACATGGCTAGAGGGCACTAGAACCTAGAATCAGCATTTTACACTTACACTTTGTATATTTCAATTTCCATTAATCTATTTTTTATTAGAGTTATCAGTGTTCTGATTATAAACAATTGTTGGAAATGTTCCTCAATGAATACTTAGTTGTTTTTTTATCTATTTATTTATTTTTATTCGTATTGACCTACTAAGGACCATGTCATTTTAATTGTCTTTTTTCTTCTTGATATTTGTCCAGTACTCACCTCATTCGTCGCTGGTGCTGCTTCCTTTTTTCTTCTGTCAATCTCTTTCTCGCCATCCGCTTTGGTTTTTCTTGAAATCCCGCACGGGTATCCAGTTTCATCCTGAGACGTTGCTTTCCAGAACATCCTTGTAGGAATCCCCATCTCCTGTAAATCTCTTTCTAACTCTTCGAACCAGGCAGGTTTGGTCTTATTTTCCTTTAAATATGTAAAAATACGGTTTGCCAGTCTTGTAGGTTTCATTCTCAACAGGTTAACATAGAATGATATTCTCCTTTTTTTCATAACATCGGATATTTTTGGAGCATTAGAACAGCTCACTGTTATGTAGTCGTCTGTTACCTTAGTCTTTAATTGGGCCAAGAATTTTCCTGAAGATCTTTCTTTCTTTGATCTCCAATTTTTCTACCAGGCCTTTCTTGTTCATAATCAGGCATTCTGAAGCATATAAGACCTCCTGTCCTACAACAGTGCAATAATGCCTGAGTTTTTCATTCAAGGGCATTGATCTTTTGTTGTAAATATCCTTGGTGAGTACGCTATTTCTATTTTATTCAAGCAAGAATAAAATGCTTCTTTCTCTTCAACATTGGGTTCTATATACTCATCTAGATATTTAAACTTTCCTGCCCTTTTTTATTCTTCCCTGGTTCATTCTTAGCTCCTCTGGTGCAAACTTAATATTGGTAATAAAAAGTGTTTTCCTCAAAGAGATCTGGAAACCTGCTTTTCTTGCTTCTGACTGTAACTGAATAATTGTGCTATGGCCATATTCAAGGAATCGGAGAAAACTGCAAGATTATCCGAAAAACCGAGGTAATCAATAGAGAGATTAAATTTGTTGTAGCCCAGGCTTCTTTCATTTTGAACAATATTGCCCATTCCCTCGCGCCAATCACGAATGACATTTTCAAGTATACAGTTGAACAGCAAGGGTGAGAGCCCATCTCCCTGCCTAACCCCCATCTTAATTTGAAAAGGGTCCGAAATCATTCCCCTGAACTTGTTGTTAAGGCTTGATAGTTTTTTAGTATTAAAAAACTGGATCTGTCCTAATAAGAATGCGTTTGCCGGAGACAGCGGGTTAAGGGTATTTTTGAAATAAAAAAAGAGCATTATTGTGCAAAATGTACCATTTTATTTCCTGAATATTGCATAATAGATGAATTGATAAAAGTTAAATGGCAAATATAACCCGGATAAAAGGTAATTATTACATGTTCATCATTGTTATATCCAGATATTAATGTTGATTTCAATTAAGTTTAACATGCATAACATGCTGGGCCCTATTCTAGGTATCTTTCTTTCTTTTCTCCGTGGCACCTGATGCCGACGTATGCGTCCTCCTGGAGGAGAAACAACACCGTTGCTTGGTGAGGGAATGCGTCCTCCTGGAGGAGAAATAACAGCGTTGCTTGGTGTGGGATTGCCCCAAAAATGAAGAAGAGACAGACAACAGGAAATGGTGCCCGACAATATAGTTTATAGCAATTTTGATAAAGGTTATATTAAGTCTGAATATAAATACAGAAGTTATGGTGATATACATACAACTATTTGAGACTATTGGGGAGCCAGCGCTAGAGAAGTGTGTCCTCTTCTCGCCCGTATGTGCCCTCGGTATGATACGGAGGTGTTAAGAAATGCAGCATGCTGCTAAAGTGAGCCGAGAAGAGACTCCGGAAGGAAGCAGCGATTGCACTGAGCAGTACAGAACAACTGCTTCCCCCTGTCCACTCTTCACTAGCTCTCGTACCTGACTGGCTTGGGCGGCACTAGGCATGTGACATATGCCATAACGCACGAGCGCCCAGGCCGACCATTTACGAACATAGCATTTTTATACCATATAAAATAAAATAACTACAAAATGGCAATAAGTTAAAAATGAAAATATACATAAAAAAAAAGAAAATGAAATTACTTTTAAAATAATATTGTTGCTTAAACACTTGACTCTAGATGTTGTTGCAGTTAAGGTTTGTTGAATGATTCCTCTCATTTTATTAACCAATCCAAATTCCTTCAGAGTTTGAATTAGAACCGATCTATCAACAGATGTATCAACGTTTATGAATGTCACCACAAATTTCTTTTTGGCTGAATGCCACAAAATAGTAAAAGAAAAGAATGCAGCACTGAGAGCTTTTCAAAGAAATCCTACCTCCGAAAACCTGATTGTGTATAAAAAAAAGAAAGCCTGGACACGAAGATTTATACAACAGAAGAAAAAGAACTCATGGATAGCATATGTAGAGTCCATTAATATCAATACGCCTATAAAGAATGTTTGGCAAACGTACACAGCATATCAGGCTCAAAATATATGGATGTCCCCGTACTAAAATATCAAAACCGCATAGTAACCGACCCACAACAGCTTTCTGAAATATTTGCAAACCACTTTTCCGACATATCAGGTTCTCTTCCAGACTCCTTGGAAGAAATTAAATTCAACTCTATCAACTTTTCAATAGATCCGCCGAATGAAAACCAGCTACAAATGAACTACAATAGCCCTCTAACATTCCTTGAACTAAACTCTACAATAAAAGACCTAAAAAAATCATCCCCTGGATATGACGAGGTTCACAATAGCATGATTAAAAATTTCCCACACGAAATAAAAATGCTTCTCCTACGTATTTTTAACAAAGTATGGGACACAAGCGAAATACCTGATGAATGGCTGGAAGCAATTGTGATACCAATACCCAAACCTGAGAATGATAAACTTCAAATTAATAACTACAGGCTACAGGAAAAGCAAAAACTCTTAACGCCAGCCTAATGCGGTTTCAGAAAAGGCAGATCCACCATTGACCATCTCATTTCTTTGGAAGATGATGTTCTAAACACTTTCATGAAAAAAAAAAGAAGCAGTAGGCACATTCTTCGATTTTGAAAAAGCGTACGACACTATAAGAAGGAGCAAGGTACTTGAACAGCTATTTGAATGGGGTTTACGTGGAAAACTGCCGAACTTCATTAAGTCGTTCCTCTCAAAACGATATATCAGAGTCCGAATTCGTAGCGCACTTTCTAGCAAAAAGTGCGTATTTAATGGTATCCCACAAGGTAGCGTTCTGAGCTGCGTACTGTTTACCATAGCCATCAATTCCCTTGATTCTGAAATCCCTCCAACAATTAAAAGATCTTAATTTGTCAATGACCTACAGATCTTCTTAAGATTCAGGGATCTACAATGGGATACCAGACTTCTTCAAAACACGCTCAACAAACTAAACTCATGGGCCAAACTTAAAATTTTCATTGAGGAAAACGAATTCTATCTTGTTTACCAGGAAAAGGTACCCTAGCACACCCCCTAATCTTACCCTCGAGGGTACATGCATAAACTTCGTAAACGAAACCAAATTCCTAGGACTAATAGTCGATAGAAAACTTACCTGGCTCAGTCACATCAAAAGCATTAAAGAGGAATGCATGAAGAGACTAAATCTCATGAAAGTCCTGTCCAAAACTTCCTGGGGTGCAGACAGACACTCGCTTCTCATCATTTACAAGAGTCTAATACAGTAAAAAATAGATTACGGTTCCATAGTCTATTCCTCGGCTAAAACCAGCCATCTTTTATCTTTGGGCACCATACACCATACAGGCATCCGACTAGCAACGGGTGCATTTAGAACTAATCCCATCACAAGCATTTGTGCTGAAGCTGGGATCCCTTTTTATCCGACGACAACTACTAATAAGCTCTTACCTATCCAAAATTATATATCAGCCCTCGAATCCTGCTTATGATCACATTTTTTCACCAAATGATTTACAGCTTTACCCACAAAAACCAAGACAACCTGCTCCTCTGGCCATCCGTCAAAGAAATTGTATTCTCTCTTTGCCGAAAATCAGCGTCAATGAAGATAATGTTAACTTTGGTGAACCACCTTGGGATAAAAAGATGCCTCAGATAGACCTCAGACTTACGAAACCCAATAAAGAAGATTCGAAAGAAGTTAAAAGGAGAAAAGCCTATGAAATAATCCATACATATCGCAATAAACATATATTTTTCACCGACGGTTCCAAACAAGGAGATAATGTTGTATTATCAGTCGCCTCAACAACACTGTCATCCAGCAAAGACTTACTCCCATAGCATTCCATACATTTTCACTGCAGAAATGCAAGCAATTCGTACAGCCTTATACTATGCAATTTCCTCGGATCAAAAAGACTTTTTGATATGTACAGATTCACTTTCATCATTAAAGAAAATGATTAAATGTGATAAACAGGGACCATTATTTCAAAAAATTTTACAATACATAAGCATGCTTGAAGAGCTTGGCAAAACAATAGTGTTTCTGTGGATCCCTTCACATACAGGAATCCTGGGAAATGAGAAGGCAGACTAGGCTGCTAAAGAAGCTGCCCTAATGAATACAACTCTTGAAAATATACTAGAGCCGGAAGACATCAAGACATGGTTGAGGCGGAAAACTAACTTAGAGTGGGAAAACATGTGGAAATCGAAGTCGACTAGAAATAAGCTGCGAGCCATTAAGGACACTACCAAAAAATGGAGCAGCTCTGAACGTGGAAACAGAAGAGAAGAAGTGGTGCTAACCCGAATGAGAATAGGGCATACGAACTTAACCCATGTTTACCTCATTAACAGGAAACCACCGCCGAAGTGCCCTACCTGCGATATTCAACTCACCGTACAGCTCATCATAGAAGAATGCTCTTCCTACCTAATTTATTTCAATTCCAAAGAGCTACCAAGACGAATGATTCAATCTCTTGGAAACCACCCCTCAAACGCAGAGAAAATTATTGCAATTTTAAAAGAAACTGACCTATACACCAAAATTTAATGCATAATCTACAGTCCTAGAATTAGATTATGTCCAATCAAGAAATCCTATTAAATCCGACTTATTCTGGTGAGTAGTATTAATGTACATAATATAGTTAGTTACCAAAATTGTCTACAAATATATATGCGTTTGAAAGGTTTTGTGTGTGTGTTTGACCTAGAAACATATTTATTTAAAACATCTGACTATATATAGTTATAATTAGTTAATTATAAGACATCTGATCTAATCTATTGATTGTGGATATAATGTCGGAGAATACTGAAAACATTTTATAACTCCTCATTATAAATGCAAGGGGAAAAAAAGAATAAAAAAAAAGAAAATAAAATAAAAAAAATAAAAGATAGAAAAAAAAGAAGAAAAAATGGAGGAAAAAAAATAAAGGAAAAAAAATGCAGTTCTCCAATACAAAGATTATTCCCTATTATTATTATATAATATTCTATATACATTACTGTAAAAGTAATAATAAGTATCATTCCGCACAGTTATCACTTCAAAAGCAAGGGCGTAATAACCCCGCTGTTGATCGCCCCACAACCTGATCCTAAACCTAATCCACAATTGACGACGAGAATAACAATTGGCGAAGATGAATCCTCTACAGTTTACTCAGATGTTGAAAGTGTTTCAAGAGAATAAAATATCACTTATTTAGAATAGAATAGAAAAATAATTTTATTCTGGGACCAGGTCCCTTAAGAATAACATAAATGAACAAAATTTAATAAAAATATATATGGCCAAAGGGCTGCATTATTAGAATAAAACAATAGTTACATAAAAACTTGAAAATACTAAAAGGTATATTTTGATATGGAATTAGAAAAGGTAATACGAAAAGAAAAAAAAAATAGCAGACAAATTATAATTAAAAAAATAGGCTAATAGAAAAAATAGAGAAGTATAGAGATAGGCTGGAAATCATTTAGATTTAAAGGGTTGGATGATTTGTTATTAGGATGGATTATTACTTTTTTCCAGGAGGAAGGGAAAACTGCATTTTATAGGGAAAAATTGTAAATGTAGAGAAGAGCAGGTAGAATTTCTGGAAGGTATATTTTTAACAATTTGACGGGAATGCCATCATAACCTATGGAATTAGAGTGGGATTTCATTAGGGAGGAGGTGAGGACTGTGGGCGATATTTCGGAGAAATAAAAGTCGTTATGGTTGAATGTTGGTGCTATTGAGAAATTAGAAGTAGTAGATCGTGAGTTAGTAGAGAAAGACAAAAAATGTGCTTTCAATTCGTCGGCTGAAACCGGAAAATTGAAACCCCGGACTACAGGGGAAGGTGATTTATGAAGTGAGAGTTTTCGAAGGATTTGCCATTTTGATGTAGGATCGGGCACAGAGGAAAGAGCTTCATGAAAGTATTTGGGTTTTGGTCAGTCTTGTCCGTCTATAGCGTCTGCGGACTGAAGTTTTGAGAGTAGAATGGGTGTCTAGGGTACTAATAAGATAGGAAGTAAGTGTGTCAACCATTGAATCAATAATGGGAAAGGAATAGATTTCGCTCCAATTCAGGAATTCGAGGGAAGGCAAGATGCTTTCACGACTAATAGCGTCTAGGTTGCGAAAGGTACAGGTTTTAGATAGTAACTTCGGAGTATGGATATTATAAGAAATTTGGATTAGGTCATGAGAGGAGAGAAGCGGGACTGGCAATTGGGAAGAGGAGAATAGTTTCTGAAGAGAATCGATGACATACAGATATAACCATGTGTCTGATTGATGAGTGTGATGGGTAGGTGAAAATGTAACAATGGAGAGATTCAGGGAGTTGAAGAGATTTTCTAAGTATAGGGTGTCATTAGAATTAAGGAGATTGGTGTTGAATTCGCCAGAAATAATGATATGGTTGTAGAAGGGAATGTAATTGTAAAGAATAGATTCAAAGGTAGAGTCAAAAGGCACTAGAGCAGGGGGTTATCCCACTACGTAAAGGAGCGGGTGTCCATTACAAGATATTTCAGTGAAGAGGAAATCAATACGAGGGACATCATATGGAAGAGAGGATTCAAGGATTTTATGGTTTGATGGACATAAAGACCTACGCCTCCACCGGCCCGGTTAACCCGGTCATGGCGGAGAAACATATTGTCAGGTAGTGTGGTGGAGGAGGTAGGAATATATGGTTTAAGCCAAGTTTCAGAGACTGCAATAATATGGTAAAAGTTGTGGGTGAAATATTCTTGAAATTCATCGAAATGGGTAGGTGAGGATTGGGAATTAACTTGAAAGTAGATCGGGAAAATAACTCCAGATAACCATCCGAACTAAATGTGTTCTGCTGACCCTACTCCCGGCTCCCGTTCGCTATTTATTGACTTCATTTTGGAACTTTCACTGGTCCTCTTTTCTTGTGTAATATAATATATTTTCTTTTTATATTTACCAATATTTATTATTTTATAGTTTCTGTTATGCTTTTTCCTTTTAAGACTTTTAATTTTACATCACAATCGGCTAACCTTGGACATATTGTAATTTTAAAGGCCCATATTGTCATTTTAATTGTTTACATTAGTCCATCCATTAAACCACTCTTTTCTTACTGCATCTTCCCTTCTTATTCTGATAATTCCGCGATTACCAATCACATATGTTTAGTCTCCTGATCTCCTGTCAAG
Source organism: Arma custos (assembly GCA_037127475.1). Lineage (NCBI taxonomy): Eukaryota > Metazoa > Arthropoda > Insecta > Hemiptera > Pentatomidae > Arma > Arma custos. The sequence continues at coordinate 20,903,974 of CM073761.1, read as the reverse complement.
TTAATTCCCAATCCTTACCTATTAATTTCGATCAATATCAAGAATATTTCACCAACATTGCAGGCCTTCTTCAGGGCTATTTTGATGGGCGGGGGTTGACACTAGACTGGGTTTTTTTCAAAATGTTCATTGACAGAATTTCTATCTGTTTCCAAAATGTCGTGATGTTTGTTCCCCAATGCAAATTCTTCTTCTTCGCTTATTATACTATATGTTTCAAGAATTCTTTGGAAGTCTTGCTCCTAAAGGAAACAAACAAATAAGTGATTAGAATGTGGCAAAGTATTATAATGTATTATTATAAAACAAATTATATAAAACATTTTCATAAAGACTTAGAGAATTCTTTTAGAAAATTATATTAACACGGATACAATATCAGATAGAGTTATATATATAAAACTTAAGTACTTCGCCAAGCAAAACATAAAAAAAAAAATACTAAGTCGGGAATTAAACACCCACTTGAAGGCTGTTTAAACACTGCTTTATTCAAGTTACAATCCTCCATTTATAGTATTTACTATGTTGACATTCACTGTTTAGGATTAGTGAATATACTGGTATATGTCCTATCTTAACTCCCCCCTGCCAGTTTACGAACACCCTCGTAAACTCAAAAAAAAACAAAAACATAGTAATAACATAAAAATACAAAAACAAGAACAGAAAGAAAATTAAATACAATATCCTTAGATCAATATAGCTATCACTTACAAAAACCAAAAGAAAAGAAAACTTACACTATGTACAAGAACTTACTTAGCACTTTAACTTAAGATCATTATCACTCTACTGACCTACTTTAACAAACACCTAAAAATACAAAATAATAATAATACTAAAAAAAAAATTATAAACAACGGTAATAATACATATTTATAGTCTAGTTTCCACAGCTGGAATTTTCAGCTGCTCAATATGTACCGTTCTACGTTTTCTGGGTTCCGCCAGACTCTGAATGGTGACCAGATTGTGCTCCCTAATCGCAATCACTTTGAATGGCCCTTCGTACCTGAGTACCTCCTTTGCGCGATTTGACACAATCTTTCTGTATACAATATTGCCTATTCTAAGAGTTCCCATGATGTTCTTATTGTGTAAACGACGTATCTTCAAAGTGATGAGCCTGTGGGGAATCATCAATAGAACACAAGAGTACAAACAAAACGAATTACAGTTTAATTCACTATATACATTTAATAGGTTAACACGCGCACGAGACACAACAATCCCGTCATTGGGAATAGACTCACCGCTCGATCTCTCCTCCACCTGGAATCGATTACCACCTACACATCGATACACAACACTCTTCTCCCCTGACTCTGATTTTGACATGGGAACCAAAAAAAAACTTATAAACTAAGTTTACACAAAACAAAATCCCTAATACCTCCGTGTTAACCTTTATTTACAAATGTTTTTTTTTTTCAAACTTTACACCCAACTTCCAATATTACAATTGACTAAAAAAAACACAACAAAATGACAAAATAGAAAATAATAGTATACAAACTAATTACAGCCTTTACATCTATTACATAGACATTTTATATATATATATGACATGACTGATTTGGATATGATTTAATCAATTCTACTATAATACAATTCAAAAATTTACCTCTAACCCTCATATTGACTGTGACTAAATCTCTGTGGCTTTTTAATGACTCTACCAAACCTCGACATTTGACTAATGTCTTCCGATACTTCTCCCTGATTTTCTCTATTTACAGCAGACTCTTGCCTGACTTTTAGACTTGACTGCTCTTTTGAGCTAGATACTAACTCGTGATTTGTCCTTTCTGTTTCTTGGTTTAACGGAGACTTACATGAACTGATGCCAGTTGGCAAAGGTATTTCTTCAGGATGATGACTGACTAAAATGCAATTGACTTGGACGAATTTGATTTACATGAACTTTCCTAACCACCTCATTGACCTTGACAAGATAGACTAAATGACTTAATTTTTCACAAATTGTACCTGGTATCCATAATTTTGCATTAGGATGTCGTAAATTGACTAACACTTTCTCATTTACTTCAAATGACTGACTAAGAACAACTTGTTGACATTTCGATTTAGGCTTATCACTTGTATACGCCTTTTGAGTTGTAATTTTTATTTTTGACTGATTAGTTTTCAATGTTGAATTTTTATTAACACTTTGCATTGGATTAAGGGTAGACAAAGATGTGTATAATCTAACATTGCTGACATAGGTGATATACCTGTAACTGACGATGGTACTGACCTATACTTATATAAAGTAGATGATAAAATTTCGGAAATACCTTTGTTTCTTGACCAATTTTTAACTAAAAGGCACTTGAATGTCTGCACCGCACGTTCAGCCAATCCATTTGATTCTGGATTATACGGAGGGCTAAAAATATGGTTAATTGACACATGTTGACAAAATATTTCAAACATCTTTGAATTAAATGGAGGCCCATTATCTGATACTAACAACTTAGGTAATGAGAATCTAGAGATTACGTCTTGCAATTTAGATATTACCGAATTTGTATCCGTTGATGACAACACAAGGCATTCAATCCACTTGGAAAACGCATCTACTATAATGAGAAAATTCTTCCCGTTAAAATGAAATAAATCTACATGAACTCTGTCCCATGGCAAAGCTGCACGTTCCCAAGTACAACGCAACTTTTTATACCTATCACTCTGATTTTGCTGACATTTGAGACATGATTTTACTGACCGTTCTATGTCTTGATCCATATTTTTCCAATATACGTATGACCTAGCAAACATTTTTGATCAGACTATTCCAATATGAGATTCATGAATTATCTTTAAAATATTATTTATTAACGATGCTGGAATAACAACTCTATCTCCAAACATAAGGCAACCTTGATTAACTGACAAATGATTGCGAATTGCAAAGTAAGATTTAATTGACTCATCCGTTTGATTCTTCCAGTTAGACTCAACACACGATATAACTTTACTTAAAACGCTATCTGCTTTGGTATGATCTGCGACCGTGACATGCGAAATTAAAGGGGAAGACAAATACAAATAATTACAATCAAAATCTGGCACTGGATTTTGACTTGGAAGACGAGACATTACATCTGCCTGAGGGATATTTTTTCCTTTTTTTACGACCATGGTATAATTATACGCTGATAATATAATCGACCATCTAATCAATCTCGATTCAGCTTGTACCGGAAGAGATTTCGTTTCTGACAACAAAGACCTAAGTGCTTCATGATCAGTGTACAAAGTAAAATGCCGACCATACAAAAACTGATGAAATTTTTTGATTCCATACACTATTGCTAATGCCTCCTTATGTAACTGACTATAATTACGTTGTGCAGAATTTAATCTAGCTGATTCATATGCTAGAGGTTGCTCCACCCCATTTACATTGTGGCTTAAAACTGCATCTACTCCATATTGTGAAGCATCGACTGATAAACTCAACGGTTTTGTAGGATCAAATAACACTAAACGTGACTTTTCTGACAGAGCACATTTAGTACTTTTTGCGAATGCAAGTTCACATTCAGCCGACCATATGAACGGTTCCTCTTTCTTTAACAGATCATATAAAGGTTGCAATAAATCTGGACACATAGGAATGAAATTTCTATAAAATGACAACATTGATAAATACGACTTAAGTTGAGTAACGTTAACTGGAACAGGACAATTTAATATTTTAATTATCTTTTGTTTAGAGGGATGTTTACCAGCTGCTGAAATTCTAAATCCCAAAAAATCCAATGACTCGACTAAAAATTGACTTTTGCCCAATATTTAGTTTTACATTATATTCTTCTAACCTAGATAAGACTAACATTAAAGTATTCTGACACTCTTCTCGAGTTGATCCTCCAAGCAATATATCATCCAGATACACTGAGCAGTTTTTTATACCATCCAGTATATGCTCCATAACCATCTGGAATATTGCCGGACTAGACGCTAATCCAAACACTAATCTATTGTAAGCAAAAAGACCATGAATGGTATTAATTGTTAGCAAATGTCTACTACCTTCACTAACTTCCAATTGCAAGTAAGCATTGGTAAGATCTAGACAACAGAAATATTTACAACCAGTAAAATTATTAAAGAAATCATCTATCCTAGGCAATGGATATTGATTAACTTCTATCTGCGGATTAACCGACTTCTTTAGGTCCACACATAAACGAATATTCCCATCCTTTTTTGGTACGACTACAATGGGGGAAGCCCACTGGCTTGACTCGACTCTAGAAATTATTCCGGAAGACTCTAATTTTTCCAATTCCTTTTTTACTTGATCTCTTAATGCATAGGGAACAGTATACGCTTTTTGAAAGACTGGACATGCATTTTGTTTTAATTTTATATCCACTTTGAAACCTTTAATGGGAGCACCACTATTTTTTTTTTGCAAACACTCTAGGAAATTTTTGTTCTAAATTTCTAATAGATATTGACAACGACTTTTCCCTTGATCTAATTTTACCCTCTCCCAAAGATTCAACTTGACTCATAGACTCCAGTCTTGATTCAACATTCAAAATGTCCCATTTCCACCTAGGATTCATCACATCCAACCAAGACCTTCCAATAATTGCAGGACAAGACAAATTATCCACAACAACAAGCGGCAAATAAGAAAACTCATCATGATACCATACCTCGGCCTGAAAATACCCCTTTACCTTCAGACTATTTCCATCGGCAGCTGACAGTTTACCTAAGAAAGGTCTCAGACTCGTGATAGAGAAATATTTTGTATACATATTCCATGAGATAAGACTAGCCCCAGATCCAGTATCTAAAAGAAAATTCAAATCAGTCATGTTTATAGTTAATAATACATATTTACCTTCCTGACTTAAATGACCCCCAGACCAATGGTTATTTAAATTTTTGGTGTGAAATATGGACATCACAGAACCAAAATTTCTTCCTTCTTGATGACTTCCTTGACTAGTGACCGCTGACTTTCCTTGGTGACAGACTTGACTGGTGTGGCCCGATTTACCACAGTTGAAACAGTTCCATTTCTTCGCTGGACACGATTCCACAGGATGCTTGATGGTACACATATGACATCTCTTTTAGACCTGATGAGTAGACTGACCGTAAGACTGACGAGATCTTTTATCTGCACTATTTGAAAACGTTGTTGACGGTTTAATGAATTTTTTGTTGTAATAATTTACATTGTGAACAGACGAATTTGACATCACTTGTTGTGAACGCTCTATTGTTTCGAATTCCGAGACTAGTTTGACTGTAGCCTCCCAGGTGAGATCATCCTGTTGCGCCAATAATTTGTTCAACAAAACCTGATTAGTAATACCTGATATTAGGCGATCTCTCAACACTTGATCCAAAAATTCTCCAAACTCCCATGACGCTGACAAATTTCTGAGCACCATTACATATTCCGTGAGGGATTCCGCCGGGTCCTGATTTCGGAGTAGAATTTAAATCGGTTAGTTATCAGACAATGCTTCGGCGCATAATAACCTTGAAGACACTTGAAAAAGTCCTCATAAGATACCTGTTTTAAAGATTTTGGAAATAGGCCATCCTTCATGATTTTAAAAATCTCCGTGGGTAGAACGACTCCTAGGTAGTCCACTTTCTGTTCTTCCGGAACTTTCGTCAACCGAAAGTACATTTCCAGGTTTTCAATGAACGGCATTAGGTCCTCCGAATTTTCCAACGTAGGACATTTAACATTAATTGGTGACAGCTTCGAAGCGTCGGTGACCTCTTTATCAATCGACCCGACCGTATTTCCTTTTTCTGTAGACTGTTCATCTTTCATTTTAACAAAATTTGACTTATATTATTATTCAAAATTTTAATTACCCTTTTGTGGAAAATGTCCGTGATGTAACCTAAATTGTAGACGCAACGATGTGATTCTGTTCAATGTGCCATGTGGCTCCTTAACCTCAAAGTTGAAAAAAATCCGATCCTCGTCGCCAAATATTGTGTAAACGACGTATCTTCAAAGTGAGGAGCCTGTGGGGAATTATCAATAGTACACAAGAGTACAAACACAACGAATTACTGTTTAATTCACTATATACATTTAATAGGTTTACACGCGCAAGAGACACAACAATCCCGTCATTGGGAATAGACTCACTGCGGTCGATCTCTCCTCCACCTGGATTCGATTACCACCTACACATCGATACACAACAGTTCTTCACACCAAAATTATCCCTGGCTTCTCTCTTACTCTTTTCCGAGACTATTCGTGCACGCGCTTTTCCCCATATTCGGTCGAGTTTTATTCTATCCGCGACTAGTCGTTCCGCCATGGTGTCATCTACGACCGTACTGTTCCCGTCCCTACGTCGAGCCCGTAAACCAAACAGGACCTCGAAAGGGGAGAATCCCGTACCCATGTGGATTGAGAGGTTGTACGCCGCAACAGCCCGAGGCATCACCACATCAGCCTCCAACCCTTTATCCGCATGGAACACACGAAGATGTTCGCCCAGAGTACTATGGAGCCGCTCAATCCCTCCCCTACTTTTGGGATGCCCGGGTGTATTCCAGTGCCAAGCGACACCGCAATCTTTCATGTCCTTTCGCAGTTGGGCATAGTCTACCGCTGTTCGAGGAAATCGAATCTGGCATCCCGTAACATTGGAACCATGTTCGGAGGGCGTCACCGACTGCGGCCGGTGACTTCTCTTTCACCGGATGGGCCATAGCTATTTTGCTGAATATGTCCACGATAGTGACCCACTTAAAGCCCCTCCACTTAAAGGTGTCAATTTGGAAATCCGTTAGCGGGGCTATAGGCGTACACGCCTCCACTTGCAACCCTACCGGGGGGGTGGCCATCATACTTTGCGACATGGCAAATGGCACAGTCCCTCAGAATCTCTTCGACCGTTTTCCTCATCCCCACCCAGTAGTACCTCCGTTTCAATGCTGTTACGGTTTCATTAACCCCCCCCCCCCCCCGATGATTAGTCTTCCCCTGGTGGTAAGCTAACGTGACCTCTTTTTGGTGATCGGTATCCCGTATCGTATCCACCATAAGGCGACACCAAACAAACGACCTATCCATACCTATCTTCTCTAGTCGCCACAAATTATTGATTTTCTCCCAAACCGTCGCGTTCCCTACATAGAGATAGTGGGTCGCCCCTACCTTCGAAGAGTCTTTCAGAACTTGGCATATCTGTTCTTCCTTGACTCCAGGTTGAGACCAGATAATAACAATATGATGCCTCTCATATCTGAAAAATTCCATTTTCAGTAACCCTGTGGTCCGTGTCTTCCAGATTATCTTTTTTTTTTCTCTGTTCCCCCTGCCCGCCATTTATGGCATACGGGGTGCAGTAATGGTGGGTAATGGCGTTGGATTACGCTAACCCACCACTGCTCTGATCAACATTTAGTTGGCCTCCTGGCCGTCAGGTCCTCCGCATCTATCTACACCGGGGGGCCCTCCTCGTCTGGCTCCCCGTCCGGCTCCTCGTCTGGCTTCTCTGGTGGCTCTTCTGGTGGGTCATCCGGTGGCTCGCCGAGGGGCCGGGCCCTGCCGAGGTTAAAGTGCGCAGGCCCAACCACGTCCTTCCACCCATAGACGAACTCCCTGAAGAAGAGATAATTCACTTCTTCCATCAACCGGGAGAAGTCGTTCTCGCCGAGGGTGAAAATCCCGGTTTTTGTCGACAACCTGGAACGGTGTCTTTCCATCGCGGTGCAGGAAACGATTATGTTCTCCGCTGTCTCGGGGACTCTATCGGCGGGGCACAGGGGATCGACCACTATCCTATGCTCACAGAGCTTCCTCCGGAACCCGCCATTGCCTGTCAGCATCTGCGAGACCCAGTAGTCCGGGAGGACCCATGTCGCAGACAATCTTGACTGGACGGTGGGGAAAAACTTCCTCAAGGTTGAGCGGTTTTCGAATCCAACGTACTGAACACCGTTGCTCCGCCCAATCTGTCCAAAATGTCTTCTAGTCCGGGAATAGGGCATTTCTCATCCAACGTATTGTCGTTGAGTTGTCGGAAATCCACTACCACCCTGTAGCGCTCCCTAGTATCCCCGTCAACAGGTTTCTTCTTGACCGCCCATAGAGGACTGTTAAAGGGTGACGTACTATCGACGATAATTCCTTGCTGTTTGAGTTCCGCGATCTCCGCCCTAATGAGTTCCCGTAACACCTGTAGGTACCTCCGCTCCTTCACGTACGTACTCTTATCTGACTTCCGATGAATTTCGTGAAAAGTTTCCCCCGTTACACTCAGGGGATCCCTCTCGTGAAAAAAAATATCCGCATATTCCTCCTTGATGCCTGTCCTCCAATCCTTGCCCTGGGTGATTGCACCGACGCACCGCACATCCCTTTTCGCGCTCTCCATCGTTTTATATATCCTCCTTCTATTCTAATCACCCATTGACCCTCTACATTACGGAGTTTCGCCCCTAATTTCCCGAGCACACCACACCCCAAAATCCCCCATATTCACGCGGCATGGTCTCTACCACATGCAGAGTTGCTATTCCACCCCTTTTTCCCCATTTACCTAACGCCAGGTCAATTTCCCCCTATACCGTGCAGGGACCACCCAAAGTGACCAACTTACATAAGCACGTCCTAATTTATGGTTCACTCTTTCCTTTAAATATAGTTTGTAAACTATCTCTACCTATTAGAGTACACGAACTCCCTGTGTCCACAAGACACCTCCACCCCTTGCAAAACTCGATAATAGGCAACCGATCACACCTCCTTATGATAATATTTACACAAAAATGATTGCCTCTCTGCTCACACCATCCTCATTCCCTACTCACCTCCTCGATTCTCCTCCCCGCACTCCGTTGTCTACTCTTTCCTGCAGGGGCCCCTCTGCCACCAGGCTCGCTGCCCTCTGTCTCGGATCCTGAAGCCTCAGAAGATCTAGACGAATCGGATGGCCTTCTGCTTCTCACGATCATGGTTTCTCCGCCTTATGTATGGGCATTGTTTCGCCATGTGTCCCTCGCTGTGGCATTCAAAACAGCGCGTGCGTGGGCACTGGGCCATCAGATGCCCTGTCTTCCCACATTCGTGGCACTTTCTATCCTCCTTTCTCCCATTCCTTCTATCTCCGAACGGCATTTTCTCACTGAGCATTCTGTCTCTCCTGCTAAAGTCTCTATCCCTTCTTCTCTCCCGGTCTGGTCTTTGTCGATTTCTTCCTATATCATTCCGGTGATATGACACCTTACACCATCCTGGTTCGAAAACTTCTCCATCCTCTTCATCGCGGGCACTCACATCCACCATCTCCTCTCGTGGGTTCATCCGAATTTGATGGTTTCCTGCCTTCAGATCAAGGGTGCTAAAAATTGTCGCCCCCCCCCCCCCCCCAAGTCAGTCTAAAATGTCATCGAACCTCGGAATGGGATAGCGTTCGTCCAAAGTGTTCTCATTAATTTCCCAACCCATAACAACGGCCTATGGTCAGTGTGGACCAAAAACTTTCACCCGAACACATACGGTCGGAAATGCTCTATCGCCCACACGATCCCAAGCAACTCCCTTTCTAGTGCGCTATAACGGGCTTCAGTCTCCGTTAATCGTCTGCTAGCTTAGGCAACGGGACGCTCACCACCGTTACCTTCCTGAGATAATACCGCACCTAAGGCGTGCTCACTCGCATCTGTGGTGATGTGAAATTTCAGTGTAAATCAGGAAAGGCGAGAATTGGTTCTTACTGCAGTTTCCTCATGCATGTACGAATGTTATTTTAGATTTCAGGGGTGATCACGACGCTCCGTCCTTTCTTCAGCATATTGTTGAGCGGCACAAGATTCTCCGCCATTTCCGGCACGAATCGGAACCGAGACAGAACCGAGACAGAGAGACATTATTAGGCCTGCAACATTAACGCTTGAGCCACCGTCGCAACCAACGCCACAACCACCGACGCAGCGGGAACCGGTGGATCCTGAGTTCCATTCGCGTGTGCGGACCTAGCAGCGAGGCAAGCGAACAGAGTCGCAAAGGAGGCCAATACGCTCGAGCGAATGAAGTTGAAACTCGCAGGATGTGAGAAGAGAGACCTCAGATCTAGAAAAGTTCAATGTGGGGGAACTGAACCATTTACTTAAAGACGTTGATGGTATTATGTTTTGATATAACAGCATTGCATCTCAGGTCGCTACAGATCTCATAGACGAGCTGGACGCCAAAAGATATTCAATGAAATGGTGGTTTCACGCATATATTGGACACTAACCGTGCGCAGCAATCTCTGGTGATTTATACCATTTTTGTATAGTTTAGTTTAAAAAAAATTAAAATGACTTGGTAAACATTTTTTTTTAAATTACCTTAGATTCTATCGCTTCTTCCACTTTCCGTACTTCCGAAATGTAATTATGTATTTCTCTTTTTAGGTCCTTGATACGTTGTTTTTTTAGATCTAGGTTCTGATGAAGGAGTCTTATATGCTTGTTCATTTTCGTGACTGTTAAAACAAGATGTCTAAAAAATTTATAATAGCAGTATAAATACATTAATAACATAATCGTGGCCCATAAGAGAATGGATACTTTTTCCATACTTATTTTCTTTAGTGAATCTGTCAATGATATTTGAAGACTGACATAGCTGTTTATTTAAATTCTTCACTTCGTTTTCAGACACTTCAGTTTTCTTCCGTAAACTGCAAACAATAATTTCTTTACTATACATTAAGGAATGATGCATAAATTGACCGCATCTTAATTAAATTTAGAACTCAGGCCGATTGTGATTCATGCCCTTCATTAAAAATATATATATACATATTGGTTTCTACTCATCTTAGTTATCTTACTTAACTCGAGAACTAAAACATTCATATTAACACCGTGGAAAAAATTCCAACGAAAAGCCCTTAAGTCTCCAAACTAAAACAGAAATTGAAATTATCTGTCCTATTTCTAAAACTAGCAATAATGCCAGAGTAGTCGAAAATAATGAGATGAATCAGAAATTATAATTAAACACAAATAAACCATAAACTGAAAGTTCTTTAAAAATAAATAAGTCATAAGTTATAATTAAAAAGAAACCAGTTATAGTTTATGTTCCTAAGATCAGTGGTTTTTAAATTGTGGTTTTTGCGTCAATTTTAATTTAGTGAATGCAATGTCGCAAATTGAAGTCTCTATTGCTATTGACTTTACTTAATTTGGGGTCGGATCTTGAATCTCTTCATGTCCGAGACCCTTGTCGATAAAGTTGTCGATCCGACAACAGATTTTATTGGACACAACAGTGTTAGGTACACAAATAAATAATGATCAATTTGTATTTTAAACATTATACTACTTTAAGATATCTTCAAAAGCTGGTTAAAGGTTAAATCTGGTGCTTAAGGTTCAATTCTCTGTTGTATAAAAATGTGTTGTCCCTTATTTATCAAGTTGGAGTATGTGAAATGTGATGTCGTAGCTGAGTTATTATGAGTCATTATAATGAAAGGTTTTCCATTTAGGAAAAGAATTTCACATCTTTATCAGCACCTCTAAACTGATAAATAAAGGAAAAGAATTTTTTAAACAGCAGAGAACGTGCATACACTGCAAGATTATCATTTAATAGCTTATAGTTTAAATGAGCATTTATATGAATCAAATTCAAGGATAATACCTAAAAACTAAACTAAAAACCTCTCTATTATATATACATTTTTAATGCAAAATATGTAGCTATATGTAAAAGAGATTGTTGCTTCCTCCTGACTTACAAGGCTAGTAATTAAGCATAGTTTAATTTGGCGTGTACTTAAAGTATAAGGATTGAAAAATGAATTCGCCATACAAACTAATTTTTATATTTGTTTCGGATTAAATATACACCATGCATGTTAGTTTGCTATACACTTTACAATACACGGTGTTTTAACGTCAAGGTTATGATGCTATATTCATAACACACTGAAAATGCGCTAGGTGTATTCGCAATTTTATTTGGCATGCTATATTGTCATAATGCTCAATATATAACTTTCAATGGCCCAATGGATGTTCAATGGAACGTCGATTATCGAAACTAATGTTGTCAGGGGTGGTTCGAATAATCAAAAATTTGGGTAATCGAAATTCACTAAAAAAATAAATACCAAACAAATGAATAGGAAAGGATTCAGAGAAACAAATGAAATTACCCAATTAGGTTTACAGTTCTTAATAAAAAAATATGTATTGAAGTCTAAGTTCATTTTTTTGCTGCTTCCGAAAAATGATCAGGATCCTCTTATTGACATTCATGGAAAAAATCATTTTATTTTTCGTCAAATTTGATTTAAAATAACAATAATTTTAATAATACAAATAAGTAACTGGTTGATCTGATCAAATATTACATTTCAATATAAACAAAAAAAAGCTTCGTTAATTGAATGTTCGAATAACTGACGTTCTGATAATCGACGCTCCACTGTACTACTGTATCTCGCTAAATACTGTGGCAACTCTGTGTAAATGTGTAAGACTGAGTAAATTTTGATTTATTCTACCAACTTTGGCTTATGATGTCAATCGACTCATATTTTATTTGATCAAATAGACCATAGTATTTTTTCATTTGCACTTATTTTATAAAACTCAAAATGCCTAAAAATGACGGCAAATAAATTACGTGATTATATGAATTTTCGGCGTATGATTGTTTATTAGAAGTTTTAGATTGTGAAAGAGAAGCTGAGGATAATCTTATTGAGAAAGGTTATGGAATTTTATACACTTTTTATGACCCTTACTTCTTGTTATTTTCTCCTGCTTCTGCGTTGAATGGCATTTATTAATTTTGCTACAGCAAATAATCAAAAAATTAACTGTGTTTAAAAAACAGGGACACTACCAATTATACAGGATCAAGTCTACTACACAGTCTGGAGCTATAGGACTTGTTTTCAAGTGCTTGCAATTGCTCAAATTCGCCAGATTGTAAAATAGCACGATATAAAATGCTTGATTAGAGGATTACGAGAACCATACTATTACAAAAAGATTCTTTCCCATAAAGTTCATATGTGCCAAAATATTTCTCAGTTATAACTTACTCAAAGGTAACAGTTTTTATTTTTATTTCCAAAATATAAATGTTGGAATAACGATACGAGGGGGTAAATTGAAGTACTATTTGGGTAGAAGTGATGTTGAAAAAGTTGGCTTTGAGTCACGGTCCACCGAGCGACATGAACAATGCCAATCGAAACGACCGAAACGAATTCATCTGAGGCCGGGGGGGTTTCTATCCTTCATTCCATTACTCAACTCTCACTTTTATTCATCCCACATTATCTCACATGTAACACGCTAAACCTGTCGTAATGGCTCATCCATTCCGAAGGCAAGCGGCTATAACTCAATTCGTGATCAAGAAAAATATCTTTTAGTTAAGTATGAAGTAAATAACCCGAAAATTCAACACATGATTATCAACGGGGGAAAATAAACTTAGCATTAAAAAATCAATTAATTTAAAAAAACACAATGGAAATATCTTCTACAAGTATAGCTTAATTTTCTAGGGCTCCGTGGTAGACCACCGAGTTGCCATGCCGAAAATCCTGGTTCAATTCCTGCTGCCGGCAAGATTTTTATTTAGTCTGTTAGCAGCCGGAGATGGACCCTATGGGATCTAGGACCCTCCTGGGGCTAACTCAGCCATTGTATAGTGGGCACCCAATATAAGGGGGAAAATCTGGCGGTTGAACGTGATCTAGGACAAATCATCTCCCTGCACAACCGGTGCCACTGAAACAGTACAGTCTCTACCATGTACTGAACCCCAAACCCTTTCACAGGTTGTTGTGGTACAGGATTTTTTTTTTTTAATTGTTCAGCTTTGTGATTTTTCGGTTACTTTTTAATTTTTAAAATATGCAATAATGCTATTTTATTTTAAAATCACAATAATGCACTTGAGAAATTTTTTGCTCGTCATATATAATTTTATTACGTTAAACCAAAAGGCTCTATGCCGAAACCACCAATAGCTGTTAACAAACTTCCGTCCACGGAATACCGCCAAACCCAAATTTGTAAAATCTGGCTTTATGTAATCCCTCACGTAAAACTGGGACGATTACTCGTCAGATCAGTGCTTATTAAATTTTTAGGAATTTGTTCTTCACTAAGCCTAACAACCTAACAATCTCAACCTTCGCGCTGGTTGTGTAAGCTCCTAAATTCTCCATTAGATTCATTTTTTTCGGATTAAATATTTTATCCATTAACTTATTTTCGAATACTTTGAGACGTTGTTCGTTCTTCAAAGTTGGTAGCCACGTTTTACACAAACACAAAAAACATACACATACATATATTGGGAAGATGTACTTTTGACCAATTGAACCTCTGATCACTCTTTCTTGTTGGATTTTCCGTTCCACTATCTTGTTATCTGTTATATCTCAGTTCAGTCCTAATATTCCCACAGCAGGAACGTCGGTACCAACAAAGACAATTTGATCATTTACTTGCAACGGTTGAAAAATATAAATGAAATTTATACGGTTATATTTTGAATACTTCTCAAAATGATTTTGTATTATGTCGTAATATGAAAAAAAAAACTATTTAAAAGCCAAATGAGATCCTATAATCACAGGAACTAATCTAAGAAAAAACTTCTTTCCTATTATGTAATGAAACTAAGTTTAATGGAATGTGGTCATGAGGTTCACTGGCTACGAACGATCCGGATGAATATTGTTTTCAGGTTGTTGAACTCTTTCAATCGCTTCCTCAATCTTTCTAAGTACAGTTTTAAATTTGAAAATTAGGGCGATCTGTATTTTAATCATTATATTACAAATTAGTATTAGTCCCCTGTCATTTATTTAGGGGTACCATTTGGCGAGAATTGGGAAACTTAGGCTAGTGGCTGAAAAATTGAAATATTGTTCATTAATTATTTCCCAATGATTTATTCACTAACAATTTAAAATAATAACTAAACGAAAAATGATCGGCAGGGAATATATATATATATATCGACTATTCCTAATATATATATATATATATATATATATATATATATATATATATTAGGATACTCTATAGGATAGGACTAAATATATATATATATATATATATATATATATATATCGGTTGAGCGTGACCTAGGACAAGTCACCTCCTTGCAGAACCGCTGTCCATGAAACAGCACAGTCGCTACCATGTACTGAACCCCAGACTCGTTTACGAGCTGTAGTGGTACAGGTTTTTTTTTGTGTGTGTGTGTATATATATATATATATATTCTTGTTGAAATATTGAACTGTAGTTCGCATCAACACAATTTTCTGAGGCAAATTTAAGTATTTTTACTCTAAATGAGTCTAATTTCAGTTGCTGCTATTTAACTTTCAAATATATTAATTGATAAATCAAAATCATCCCAAAATGAATTTCAACTGAAGAAGATTCAGAGGTTTTACATTTTAAGGATAAATTCGGTTATTCAATTTATAATCAAGTTTGTTTATGTTTTATATTATATTGTTTTATGATATGCTTCAAATAGCAAGTCGATTCCTGTGGAAAATAAAGTAGAAAAAATTTTAAAACTTTATAATTGTATGGAAATAATAATAATATATATCTATGTTACGGCGCACTAGTCTAATCCATCTAATATTGTATAACAGGATTTTATTTTATTATTTACAATTTTTTTTATCAATTCTGTGCTTCACAGAACCACCCAGGCGTGGGCTGGGCGTGTGCTGTGCGTGGGCTGGGTCCTATGTGCGCCGGGCATAACGCACACACTGAAAGACACATCTTTCAATAAATTTAATAAGAAACAATTTTAATATACCGAAATTAATGTAAGCCATTGTTTGAAACTATTAATAGGCAATATTAATCATTGTAATGAAATGTATTCAATACTTGCAAAGAAAAAAAATACTAATTATTGTTTAATGCCGATATACTTCTTAATCAATATAAATAATAATTCAAATGCATTTATTTTTAAATCCCTTCGGTAGTTGACTACACTGCCTAATAAATACAGTCGATTTAAAGCAACAAAAATTTGCCGCTTATCATTGTTTCCCAGATAAAACGATAGAAGCAATGCAACTGATCAACTGACCTCCGTGGGAGGTCCCTTTGATTTGATTAGTACCAAAAAAGAAGGTTAGTAAATGAGGAATTGTTTAAAATATAAATGTTACAAATGCAAATATAGATGAAGCTGGGTCAAATGCAAACTTTAAGATTGCATTATTTTCTACTAACCTAGGTTATGCTTCTTAGGACATGTGATGCCGACCAGTATTTGAAACAAATATTCCATGTATTCCACTAATGTATCGAAAGGAAACAAACACTACTCAGATTTATTATACAATGGATGCAGTGTTTTTATTGCTAAAACAAATAAAAAGATATAATGTATAAAAGAAATCGGGAGTATTGATATCCAGTACTTATAAGATAGTAAATAACTGGAAAAAGTACTCGAAGTAAGGAGTAGCGAGAAGTTTATTTTAATATTGAGGACTTCTCCCAGAATAAATAAAGAATTTATTATTAAGTAGTTTAGACAATTACAAGCACTGCATGGGAGTTGAGAACTTCATCAACTTCTATGACTTCGAAACATTAAGTGCAATCGAGTATTTACGATACTTGTCTGTTTGGGCGTCCGTTGACGCCAGCGCCCCAAGTGTCACTTTTCTTAACTATCTCCTACTATTATCGTAACCTTTCTAAGTGTTTTGTTATTGTTTGTGTCAAGTTGAAGGTGAATTTGTTTACATATTATTTCGACAATATGACTTGAAATCGGAAAAACATTTTTCGCACGGTCACTGATGAAAAATCAGCTCTCCTATTTCTTCAGGAGGAATTGACTTCCATAAAGTTTTGTGACGAACAGCTCAACATGTCTCATTATAGAGTAATTGATTATTCCAATTATATGAGAGAAGTGTGTGCTTTTAAATTAGAGGGAAGTTCAACAACTATTGGAGGTCCAGGGATGTATGTAGAAATTGATGAAAGTCTATATACTAGAAGAAAAAACAACACAGGACAGATTTTGCCTCAGCAGTGGATATGAGTGTTTCATAGTTAAAGTTCCTGAAAATATGGTTGTTTTAATGAACATTGCTTGTAATAAATGTTTCATTGTTTCTTGACATGTTTCTCATATTACCATATTTTAAATATTTATATTTAAAAGAGAAATGATGATATCTAACTAAAATATGACATTTTTTTGTTAATTGTTTTAATTTTTATATTTTTTTTTTTTAAAGAGAAACGATTTGTCCGGGCAAATCTTTTCTGTTTAAAAGAAAAATATATAAAAAACTAAAACAATTAACAAAAAAATATCATATTTTAGTTAGATATTGTTCTTTTTAATGAACATTGCTTGTAATAAATGTTTCACTTTTTCTAGTTTTATTTTGTCTTCACATGTTTCTTATTTATTTCATTTTCTAAAAATCTGTTCCATGATAATGAAAGGCAATACTATTTGAAATAAATTGTAGGTACTACACTAACAATGGTAATGTGACAAGCGCTAATGTAAATGGACGTCCAAACAGACAAGTACCGTATTTACCTTGCATGAGTTCAAAAGGACGTTAAATTCATATATTGGATAAAAACTGTTAGTATACCTCCAAATAGCCTCCCTCCCCCCTCTCTTAAGTACGTAGCTGACTACTTTTAGGAAAATTGAAAAAGTACCTGTAGAATCGCTAGCGGAAATAAAAACTTATAAATAGATTGGCCAATTGTAACCACCGAAACTTAGGAAGCAATACCCCTATGATGACCCAAATGACCCCTATGATGATCGATTCTGCCTAAACCCGAGTCCGAGGCAGACTCGATAAATCGAATGCCAGTCCGAAAACCGATTTATTGGATAGTGTGAGATCGCCAAAGGCTCAACGATAGATCTAGCAGGTCTAAAATCTGCCTGAGTAAGTGAAAACCTATGTTTAGGTTGCTAACTAATGTTAAAAGGTTTTTTTACTGTGGTTCCAATGTTTTTATTCCTAAAAACAAATAAGTAGAGGCATAATCAGTCATGCATTATAACAGTGCTATATTAATACATATATGAAAAAACTTTAATTTTATATTTTAAAAGAAAAAAATAACATAACATTATATTAAATGATAAAAATTATAATGATGGATTATATTATATGATGGATAAAAATTATAATGATGGATTATGAAATACATGTGAAAGACATTCTTAGATGCATAAGAAGAATAAGACTATCAGGAGAGGGGGAGGGGGGGTTAGATCGCAAGGGGGCTCAACTTCAGCCAGTGGAGCCTTGGCGTAGTATGTGTGCACTGTGTAAACCATAAGGCGGGAGCCCAGCGAGCAGTTTCCACTATAAATATGAAAATTTATAGGTAAGAAAGATAAGCATAAAATACTCCACTCCCAAGCACATTATGCAATAATCACTTTTTTGTAAACTAATTTTCATTCCAACAGAAGGAGGAATAAGGAAAATATCACATGTATTTTTACCGGAGGATAATTTTAATTTAAACTTGATTTCTTTCTTGATCGTAATTTAATTAAAAGAAATACTAAATGATTCATGAATTTGTAAAAACCATAATAAATAAGTACATTACTGCCGTGGGAACATTTGACAATGATAAAAATCTCTAAAGAAAATATCAATAACAAATATCATTCAATCAACGATTTAACAATTATTCCAAATATAATTTAATTTAGTTTATAATTCATGAATGCATATTATAATTGAATTTTAAATATTGAAAAATGAAAAGAGACCTTACTTAAATTTTAAGAACGTGGAAAGAATCCCGACAAAAAGCCTGAATACTAGTTTTGTTTTTGGTATTCTTTTATTAAACAAAAAATACTTTAATCTATGACATATTTTTTGCAAAGGATTCAGCTACGGTTTAATTTTTTAAGAAACTACAATACATTAATTGATATAACAATACTTGCAATGCGATTGAAAGTAATAATGTTATCTCCTTTATTATAGAAAAGATATAAACAGCTAATAATTCAAAAAGCCATTGAAGTATAGATATTGTAAACTTTATGTAGCAAGTAGAGCCTCGTATATTCTTATACAACTGAAACTCAACAATGTAAGTGGATGGTCTCCGATAGGTGTGTCATCGATACATACAGATATACGATACAATGTCCCGCAATATTTAAATAACAATTTCTATCAATTCATCATAAGTATAACTAATTTGAATTGATGAACAATAGAACAACTAAGATCTTTAACCAAAAATAAAAACTAATGAATATTTAACTCTCTGATTTGCTCTTGAGGCTCCTCCAAGGTCTATGGTGGCTATGGCATCAGCTCATTTGGTGGATTTCCTTCCAGTTAAGGTAGAATAATGATGCATGGAGGCGAGAGGTTAAAAGTAACTTTCTTCTTAGGAGTAGATACCTTTAATAATTGATTGATGAGTCTTTTAAGACGATAGCTATTATCATGTTCGACCATGTAATGCCGCTTCCGAAGTTTTTGAATATCATAACCAATCTCCATGTTGGATTGTTGGAAGCCAACAAGACTAAGACACTCCAAAATTGGAAAAATGTGTCCTTAACCACATTCTTCCTTTGAAATCCAACGAAAATCTTTACCATTCATCTAAAAAGAACTCCTGACAACTATTAGGTTCAAAACATATCAAACAAAAAAATAATATAATTGTCAAAAGGAAGTATTTTATCTCGGAATAAAAAAAAATTAAACACAATAATGGATGAATAATTTTTTATTTGTAATTTTTAAATCATTCTTTTATCATTTATTCACGAATAAATTATTAACTGTGGTTATTGCTTGGTTAAGGAGGTGATTTTTTAGTTATTCTACCTTAATTTTGTTCAAATGTACCGTACGGTCACATGGCACTTATCGTTTAGGCATTAAAATGTTACTAATTTTATATGAATCAATTGTTGAATATCGATAATATTCAGGTGCTATTTTTTCCAATTAAAAAATCTTCTGATAATCAAGCTGTATCAATTTTTTTTTTAAATGCATGAAGAATTTTTCCTCATTTTGAAACTTTCAAGATATGGGAATGACTTGTATCCGATTATATCCGGGCTAAATGTTATATATTTTATAGCTGCATCTCTCCCATTAATAATAAGATGCATTATAGCCTGCAAACTCGAGTACAACATTGTTTTTTTAATTTTACAATACTACTTATTTTCGAGAAAGGTTTTTTTTTAAGAATGGTAGAAACACCCTTATTTTTTTGTTTTATAGTTCTTTTCGACCAAATTAAATGTTAGAAACCTTGCAGAGGACTTTGAAAGGAAAATTAAAACAAGATTGACTAAATATTCCTCCAAAAATTTCTGATAAATGGCGGGAAAATCAAACGAGCGCGCAGTGTTTCGATTAGTACAAGCTAGGAGAAAAGTCATGTTTAGAAATCTGAAACATGGTATTGGAATATTGTAAATAATACTTCATAACATGGTAATCTAACATTTGTTTAAGTCTGACACACTTCACAGCTTGAGGGTTAGGGCCCAAAGTTATCATAGCAATAGAATAAATCAGTGGAACTCAAGGCATCATTTCAACCTCAAAAAATTATTGTTCAACTACTCTTATCGAACCAATCGTTGAATATGGATATTAATTGTACTGGCAGGGGCTAATTTTTCGAAATAAAAAAGCCTTCTGATAATCAAACGATATTATTTTTTTTTATTTGGCCGAACAATCTTTCCTTATTTTCAAACTTTGAAGTGATGAAAATGCTTTTTACCCATTTGTATCCGGACTAATTTTTCTATATTTAATAGCTACACATTTTCTTTGAATAATAAGACACATTTTAGCCTGCACGCTCGCGTACAACATTCTTTTTTGAGTACTTTATTTCGAAAAGATATTTTGTTGAAGAATGGTTGATGCACTCAAAGGAATAAAGAAATTCTTATCTCTTAGAGTTTCTTTCGACCAAAATTAATTTTTTAAAAATTACAGAGGACCCTGAAAGGAAAATAAAAATGATTTTTGCAAGCAATTCTTTATATATTATATATCTTATTTAGCACTTATTTACCACGAAACAACTTTAATCAGTTTTTTGATAAAAATTTTTGGATGGATGAATGATGGGCAGTAGTATATATACATGTAAGGAAGTGTATATATATATATATATATATATATATATATATATATATATATATATGTGTGTGTGTGTGTGTGTGTGTGTTATACATTAAAGAAAATAAAGAATTTATTATTATTAATTGTTCATTCTTCTTTAATTAATTGTTCATCATATATTACATTTTTCAATTTTTTTTTTACATAATTTTTCATTACTTGTATTTCTTAATTGTTTGAAATTATTTTTTTGTACCTAATTTTTCATTACTTTTATTTCTTAATTGTTCATAATTTATTATAATTATTTTCCATTTGTCAATAAATTCTTTTGATTTGTAATTGTTCATCATTTTTCAATCCCAATAAATAGAAGGTAAGTGTTAGAAATGTAATCGTTACAAAATGTAACTGCTCGCGCATGCGAACAAACAGGGAAAAGTAACCAGGGCTGCGTTAAGACACAAGTACCACTTTTTCTAATTATTATCCCAGCAATCCTCTTAAATTCAGTTGGTAATTAATTAAAAACCATTTTTTATAATTTCAATACTTAATTAGTCGAAAGAAATGCTAAAATGCTGAAAAATAATTTTTTACAGCTAGCTCCTTCTAGTTGAAACACTGTGCGACGCCTGTGGCAGACTTAAAGACTGTCAGATAAACCAGAAAGTCCTACTTATAGATATAAAAAAATAAAAGCTTGAAAAGTACCTTTAAGAATATATTAGCTGTAGCTCAATTTACTTTTGATTAAATTCGGCTAATCGGTATAAATTGAGTGACATTTTTCTAAAACAGAACTGATGCGTTCAGGCGATACGGTTTAGGTTTTTTAGTTGTTGAGGTTAGGTTAGGTGTATTTTATAATGTAATTTCCGACGCTGCGGTCGAAAACGTATGTATAAGGGGAAAACCGAATTATTTGGTTTTGTACCAAAAGCCTAAAGTTGTAAAAAGGCAAACACCAAAATTCGTTCCATTTACTATAATTAGCAAGGTATCTGTGTTTATTCTTTTAAACTGGAAAATTTTAATTTATTTGAAATAAGTTTTATTTTATTTAACGCTTAAATGTTTTCGAAATGTCATTAAGGTTAAATAACCAACTAGAACCATAAAACTATATGGGCTAAACTTGTTTCAGTGTTATACAAACATTGAGCTGTTATACTATGTTAGCACAGTGTGCTGTAATGATTCCATCATGGAGTGACACAAATATAAATCCATGTGCTAATAAACCAAATGGGTGGCAACTTCTTTACTGGCCATATGATGGTCAATGCTACAGAATATTTCATAAGGGATATCCTTGTCCAGAGACAATGGAAATAATTCCTGGAAAAAATGGAACAGCACAGTGTAATTGTCCACCTGGAACTTCCCTTTGTTCCAGAGATGCTAAATGTTATAAAAATTACTATCAAGGCCCATGTAATAAAAATGAATACTTTGGACCAGTAAAAAAGGCTGTAAGTAGGTAACTATACTAACACATATTTTTATGTTTTAAATATTAATACCAGGAGGTAACATAATTATACTTCATTTAATTTTCAGTTATCAGAGTCATAGATGGGGAGCTTGTTTTGAAATAGAATACTGTGATAAAGGCAAAGTATTTTGGCCCAAAGATGGGAAATGCTACAATAATCTAACCAAAGGCCCTTGTCCAGAAGGATTACTAATAAGTACAGCAGAAAAACTAGGAGAATGTTCATGCAACAAAGACACAATGCAATATAATTACTGGGAGCCCGGTCAATCTTGTCATGAACATTATTTACAAGGACCTTGTGAGATAGGCAAACTTTTTCTTCCTAATGGCCGATGTAGTTGTGATAGCTCAATGATACAATATCATCCCGGAGATAAAAAATGTTATGCTATAGGTAATATCATATAATTTCAGTAGGATTGGTTAGAGGTAGTATTTTGAGCAGTGAGTGCCCAACCTGCAGCCTGCGACCCACCTCAAATACTTTTTAGGCCTGCTTAAAAGATTTATCAAACTTTTACATAATGTATTTAGTTGATAAAGTCCAAATTATTAAAACAAATGTATTAAAAAATACATTATTTGTGCACCAATATATTAAAAAACTAGCAGTTAAAATTATGTGATATACTTATTGTAATGATTACAATGTGTCATTACTATTATTATATTATTACATGTAAAAATAATAGTTAAAATAACAACAATAACTTATTATATTTCAGTTTTTCGTTCCGAATAATGTCTATTGTGGATCTAAATTTAATATGGTGGTATATAATTTTTATAAGTGGCTCACCTAGCTATGATGCATTTCCAAAATGGTCCACAAGATCATTTGGATTGACCAACCTTAATTTAAAGTAATAGAATTATTAAGAAGATCAAGGTCTCAAAAAGTAATATGATTTCCATTGATAAAATTTAAAATCACAACTATGACATGAAATAAATACAGAAATGTGATAGAGGCCAAAATCATAATTTGCTAATGTACAGTATACATTGTAAAGAAAAGGAGAAGTATTCTGGATCATTTCAGTTTTAACACCATCAGTACCAGTAAAGATGAGAGAATTATTTATTTTTTTATATGCAAAATTATTTAGGCTATACAAATAGGAACCAAAATATAAGAGCTGTTCTTGAAATATTGAAATTTATGAGGTTTGACAGTACAGCAATATCTGAAATGATAGATTAATGGAGAGAAAGGAGGGATCAGTTGAGAAATGAGAGAAAACAGGAAGATTCTGTGGGGTAATGTTGAGTAGAAAAAGCTGAAGTGGTTCAACAAGAATTTCAGGTAGGTTCAGAATGCAATGAATGGATTATATCTCCAATATTAGACTAAAAAAGGGAAAGACTCTGAACTCTATGAGTTGCACAGAACTCTTGGGTATGTGATGACTTCCCCTGAGACACTTCTCCTCCCATAGCTCCACTCATTCCTACCAACCTGCTCACATTCTTATTATACAGTATCAAGGCCTTCTCAGACCTACAACTATCTCCATAAACTATCAAGAGAAAAACTAAAACACAACTACAAGATGGATAATTATAATATTGCTTTATCTGTCATAATACAATTATTAGAGTTTTTTAAATTTATTAATAAAACACTGCAAATTAAACTCAAGTCTAATTTCTCTATTTTTGGTGCAGTAATAAACATTAACTATAATGTAATAATTGTACTATGTACTATTAAATATTTTTATCAGTATCTAAAAAATCTCATGTTTACTTTTCTAAGATAATTATTTAGAAACTAAAAAAAACTGATGTTATTGAATTTTTAATAAATTAATAAATCTGAATTAGGATCACAGGGCCCCTGCAAACATGGCCATTTATATCAAACAAAGACCATAAAATATGAAGATACACAACAAGTAAATGGAGTGTGTGTTTGCAAAGAAGGATACCTGAAGTGGAAAGAAAATGGTTTATGTTATCAGCCCTTTACACGTGGACCTTGTAAAAGTGGAGAAATGCTAGATTTAAAATATGGCAAAGTAATAATTACTATATAGTAAAAAATACCATATGCATGCATATAGACATAGATATTATATTTTTATTAACACTATATGTATATATATATATATATATATATATATATATATATATATATATATATATATATAACCTTTTATGGTTACACTTTTAACTTAATTGCTAAATACCAAAATTTACTAGGTTTCACTAAATAAACAACATACACAAATACACAAAGAGGGGGAGAGGGAGAGGGAGAGGGAGAGGGAGAGGGAGAGGGAGTGGGAGAGGGAGAGAGAGAGAGAGAGAGAGAGGGAGAGAGAGAGAGAGAGAGAGAGAGAGAGAGAGAGAGAGAGAGAGAGAGAGAGAGAGAGAGAGAGAGAGAGAGAGAGAGAGAGAGAGAGAGAGAGAGAGAGAGAGAGAGAGAGAGAGAGAGAGAGAGAGAGAGAGAGAGGGGGGAGAGTCTGAGAGAGACTGTACTCCCCCCTAACAACGGTGTCCAGGAATCTGACGTTAGGCTTGATCCTGCGACCAAATTGCTGGTAGGGCCTGGAGCTTGAGGAAGTGTGGACCAAGGAATGCCTGTAGGTGCTGGGGAAATACTGGTCTTCTCAGGTGTAGTAGGGATGTCTCCAGCTAAGAGAAAAGCTTCACTCTATCCAACGACGCGGTGATTTCTCGATTTGGAAGCTGTAAAGTACAGAGCTTGTCGGTACGGCTGGTGATAGAGAAAGGTCCGCTGACAGGGCTTTCTTGCTTTTGTCTTCCCTTAAGAAAGCATATGTACAGTTCTCCAATGCATGGTGTGCGAAAATTAATATCTTGCTGCTTCTAAATGGAACTGGACGAATTCGGGCAATGGCCTCTTTCACCTCTCTCACAATGCATCCTGGATCAGCGGCAATTACTACTGGTTTAAAAAGATCTCCTGGAAGTCGGAGCGATTGACCGTAAAGAGCCTCTGCCACACTGTAATCCGTATCTTCCTTAATTGTGGTCTGGAGACCAAGCATCACTGTAGGTATTTGGTTCAATGATCAGTGTCGAGGTGTGACATAAGGGCGCTCTTCAATGATCGGTGCCACCTCTCAACTAACCCATTTGACTGCGGGTGATAAGGTGTAGTTCTAATTCTCTCAGTTCCAAGGTAGCTTACCAAGCGTCTGAATAGGTTACTTTGGAATTGCCTGCCTTGGCCTGTGGTTAGTTTGCAGGGAACTCCAAATCTTCAGATCCAGCCATTATAAAAAACAGCTGCTACTGTGTCTGCTGTTATATCCTCCACTGGAATGGCTTCTGGCCACCGGGTATAGCGGTCTATAAGTGTCATGCAGTACCTCATTCCTTCAGATGGGGGCAGAGGACCAATGATGTCTAGGTGGACATGTTCCATTCGTCCAACCTCTGGAAACTTCCCTGGAGGTGAAACTGTATATCGGGTGACTTTAAAACACACATACTATGCAACCACGGGTCCAATCGGAGATGACTTTGTTCATGTTTGGCCAAAAATATTTCTGTGTTATCAACTTCCGGGAGGCGCATATCCCGGTGTGACTTAATCCATGAATAGCGTCAAATGCTGACTTTCTACATCCTTGTGGAAGGTGAATTCGTACTTGAGATGTCGTGGTCTCACAGAGTATCGGCAGGGTTGCTCCCGGAAGGGTGATAAGTTTAAGGTTAAAGTTAGATTGAGATTTTAAAGTCTCAACCTCGGTGTCGGATTTCTGCAGATTGGTTAGTTCTTCAAGATTGTTCAAAAAACTAATTTCCTCAATCCTCGAGAAAGCATCAGCTACTTGATTTTCTGAGCCTTCTATGTGTCGAATATCTGTGGAGAATTGGCTCACATAGTTTAGCCTTCTGATTCTGATAGGAGTTGCAGATGTGGCTTTTTGATGCATTGCATAAATCAAGGGCTTATGGTCTGTAAGAATAGAGAACTACCTCCCCTCTAAGATTTGTATGAAATGTTTTACGCTGAAGTAAATTGCCAGAAGTTCGCGATCATAAGCAGAGTATTTCTGCCGTCAGAGCCTTTGAAAAGAATCCTAGAGGTGTCCATTTTCCTTCTTCCCACAGTTGAAGAACAGCTCCTACACAGTGATTTGAGGCATCGCAAGCAAGAGACAGTTCGGCTTCATGTTTGGAATGGGAAAGGAGAACAGCTTCCTTCAGTGTACTCTTGCATTCTTCAAACGCCTGTTCACTAACTTCATTCCATTCTATAATAATTTTATCATTCTTCTTCACCCAATGTAGGTAATTGTATAATATATATAATACAGGTATACAGGTAATATATATAATTGGTAAATTATAAATTTCTCAAAGCATAATAACCTTTAACTTCAACACAGTCTTTACTTAATAGCCTTATTTAGGACAGTCCCTTCATCGAGCAATTTCTTACTTTTATATCTGTATTGCCAAGATTATTCTCATGATTTTTTATCCTTATTTGAGTTTATTTTTACCATTCCTCATATTTATCATTCAGTTAATTTGTAAAAGTTTCATTTTCTTTATGGTGATCTGGGGTATGTGTTCAATAGATTTTAGGAAGTTATCTATATCATTAAAGCTTGATTTTTTTTTTTTAATCTAAGGAAATTATGTTAAGATATTAAAAATAAGTACACATACCAATCTCACCTATTTTGATAAAATTTATTAATTATTAATTTAATGTTTAAACCTAATTTTTAAGAAGTACATAAAAGGTATCTAGAGGAATCATTATTCAAGCAATAGTGGCTCTGGGGCAAGTACTAAATATTTCGATTCCTTGACAATTTTTACATAGCATGCTCTAGCCCCAAAACAGAGATCTACATTTAACACTACACTCATGTTTTTAAAATAGCAGTGGATAACTGTTAGAAACTAGAAAACTATCAAGCAGAAATGCAAATCACAATGTACGTTGAAGAACAGCTTCTGAATGTTTCACTTGGCGTAAAAATAAAAACAGTCCTGCTGGTATATAAACACCCATACAGGTCTAAAGCAGAAGAAAGAAACTGAAATTAAAAACTTAATGTAGGCATCTTTTTTTTTCTAATATAGATATACCATGCCTAAAATGCCACCACTGATATTAGACTAAACATTTTTATTGTTTGCTCTAAAACAAATTGAACAATTTTGATTAAATAAATTTTGACAGTATACAATAAAATGGTCTTTAATATCATGAAGACCATTTCATGGTGAATTCATTGAAATAACCTGACATGTGAAATATGAAAAAATTTGATAGTTAACTTTAGGAGAAGATAGATAAATACTTTTCCAGGTTCAAAACAAATTGATTTTTATAACTAAAAAAAATAAACTATTATGTTTATATATTTTTTCAAAAAAAGGTACAAAGAAAACTATCAATAAAGCAACACAGATCCCATAACCCTTTAGGGGACGTGGCCACATCTAGGCATCACCTCCTTCTTCTCTGTCTTGTTCCAAGGTCCTACAAGATCTAGATCCAACAATGGCACATCCCTTTCAACCTTATCTTTTACGGAACACCAAATATAGCTCCTGATACTTCTGATACAGCTCTACACTTGGCCTGAGTCTGGAGATAGATCCAAACATCCTTCTTAATATTTTCATTTTTAAGGGCAGCAAACTGTTGGCATCTGTCCAAGACAGAGTCCAAGTTTCCGATACACAGGCCTGATAACTGTTTTGTGGACTTAGCACTTTTTGATATCTGATGGTTCTTAAAATTTTCACAGAAACCAATATGGACGAATAAATTCATGTAGGTAAACATGGCATAACAGATATGTAATGTAAGAACTGCTTGAAAATGGAAGGGCTGCCAGAAGCTTCAAAAATGAGTTCATTCTACCAATAATTCAAGGTTCAATAGAGTTTTCAAAGTATTTAATAATATACCATAATATATCAAATACATATCATATGTATATATATAAAATTTTCCCCACAGAATGGAAGTGAAATAACTTGTGTTCAAGTTCCATGTTCAACAGGGAAGTTATTTTTCCCAGGAGGTAAAGGATGTCATAAAGTCAGAACACAAGGACCTTGTCCAGCAGGACAATTTGTGTTTTATCAAGACAATATTGAACCATTTATGAATGGAATTTCATACCTTGGAATTTGTGTATGCCAAAATATTGAAAACGACAGGTAAGGTCTTATTTAATCTAAGTAGTTAAACCAAATTTATATCTCCTAAGTTAATAAACCCTGTACCACTACAACTGGCCTGGGGTTCAGTACATGGTAGAGACAGTCTGCTTCTTAGAAAACGGTTGTGCAGGGAGGAAATTTGTCCTAGATCACGCTCAACCGCCAGATTTGTCTCCCTTATTATGGGTACCCACTTTATAGAGGCTTTATGAGCCCCAGGAAAGTCTTAGATCTCATAGAATCCATCTCCAGTTGCTAGATTAAATAAAAGTCTTGCCAGCAGCGGGATTTGAACCCATGACCTTCGGAATGGCATCTCAGTGCTCTACCACTGAGCCCCTAAGTGAATGATGATGCAAAATGGTGTATGATTATGTTAAACTGTTTATATAATATACACAAAACTTTAGTGGTTTCTGGTTAAGACCGTGTTGTTAAATTTATCTTCGCCAACGTTTCGCCAGACATGCTGCTGGCTTCTTCAAGGCTGGATCCAGAATGAAGATGCTCCGGTAACCCGTGGCTTTATATAGATGTCGTTCGGGTCCATTCGTTGTTCGTCGGATTTTCTTCCTCTGACTCGTTTTCTTCCTTAAACTCGTTTTCTTCCTTCTGGACTTCTCCAATATCTTCACCCTTCGAGTTATATCCTCCCCATAGAGGTTAATTAAATACTCTTTCAGGTTTCCACGGCCACTATTTATACACAAAACTTTAGTGTTTTCTGGTTAAGTTGTTAAATTTATCTTCCCCAACGTTATTTATCTTAACCAGAAACCACTAAAGTTTTGTGTATAAATAGTGGCCGTGGAAACCTGAAAGAGTATTTGTTTATATAATATTTAAATATACATTGTACTACCACTGGGTAGTTTCTCTACTTGTCTTTATACATGCCAATATGTACCAATTATCCTATTTAATTGTTGTATTAGTATAAAAGTTATAAATTAGTATAACAGTTATAAATTTCACTGAAAAAATATATATATTTTATAACATTATATTAAGTATATAATATTCAGTTTAACATAAACATAATATTTATCTGTATGCTAAACTGTGTTTGCTTTGATTATTGAAAATTTAAATATATATCATTTCATATGCTCTGCAAGAGATAATTGTTGCTTGGGGAGTAATGCCTCCACGGGTTACCGTTCAGTACACCAGAACATTAAACTCATTTACAGAACAGTAAACAAATATACTTAAGTGAAGGCCATTTACAGTACACAACCCAGGACAACCTTGCAGTACCCAACCAATCAAGACAAAGGTTGATCTGGTTATATTGAAATTAAACATTCTTCTCTAATTGGGGTCCACTGGAAACGTAGTACTCAGCAAAAGGAAAACCTGATGAATACTGTGATCAAGAGATGGGAATTTGTAAGTGATCGACTGATAATGATTGACATGGGAGAAGTTTATATTCTGAAAACTATCGTAACAAGCTATGGAACAAATGATAATGCTATTGCCATGGAGAAAGAATAGTTCTTCAACTGTGTTCAGAGGACACACAGAGAACCAATTGTCGGAGATCTAAATGACAGAGTGGTAAAAAATTCTTACCTATGACCATATATATTGGGGACCCATGGAGAAGACTTCAAAAACAACAATGAAGAAAGAATACTCCAATTGTGTACAAGCCATATAATGATCCTTGAAAACGAAAAATTACCTCATAGGAATCTGCAAAAAGGGAAGAACCAGATCGATATGAAAAGTCTATAATAGACCTTTTCTTAGTCAAGAAAGATTCCCTTATATATCATATAGATGTACAAGTCAAAATAGATTTAGAAATAGGGAGTGAACCACTATATATTAAGATGGACGTAGTGTGAAGAAGAGATAAAAGTGCCAGTAGAAATGTAAGAAAATAAGTGGTAAAAGCACATAGGTTAAAGGAAGAAGATGAAATGGCCAGGAAAAAAATCGAGAGAATGGCCACAAACTCAGATGTGACTCAGAGGACATAGAAACATGGTGGTTTTACTTTAAGAAAATAATAAGAGATGCAGATATGTCCTTATGTGTTAAAAGAAGGATTGGGGCCCAGTATAAGAGAACGGTTTTAGAAGCCAAAAGGAAAACCTGAACGGACTTCAGACGAAAATAGTAATCTGACTTTCATCAGAATCGAAAGTTATTTTATTATGTCCTGAAGTGACTGAGGAAAGAAAGAGCACCAACCTTGAAGTTTGTAAAGGACAAGGAAGGGAATATTCTAACGCAGAATTGTCAAATAATGGAACGGTGGAAAGAATATTTCTAGGAGATGCTGGAGGGGAACGGACAGTTTCCACTCGTAAGTGAAGAAAACAGAGAGAGACATCCCTGGGAAGAAGACAATTATATTGGTGAAGATGAATTAAAGGTACCCTAATAAGCATAAAGCTAGGAAAATCCGCAGATATTTTTCAAAATAGCTCCTGAAATGTTGAAATATATGGAATCTAAAAGAAAAGAAAGCATGTAGAAGAAAATCCGGAAGTATTAGGAAGTAGCAGTTGTAGTCCCAATCTTTAAGAAAGGACGAAACAGAGACTGCAACAACCATCAAGGTATATCTCTCTTCATTGTGCCGAGTAAGGTATATTCCACAATCCCAGAAAAGAGAATAAGAAAACGAGTTGAAGGATTGCTCAAAGAATAAAAATATGGCTTTCGTGAATATTGGAATACACAAGACCTGAATTTCGCTATGAGACAAATTTTTGAAAAAGTCCTAGAAGTGACCTTATGCTTTGTTGATCTCACAAAAGTTTGACCACATTAGGAAGACAGATATCTTGCAGGCCTTAGGAGAAAAGGGATAGATTTATATAGATATGGCAATCAATAAACCAAAGCAAAACAAAATTTCTTTCTTCTAGAATAGAATAGAAAAGTAACTTTATTCTGGATAACTTCTTTTCTCCTCTGTTCATCTCCCATGCCCATACTCTGTTCTCTCTTCCACAAGAATATTAATGTTTTTAAGTCAGCTCCTAAATCTCTCTCTGTCCAGGCATTCTTCATCAGTAATTACAAGTCTTTTAAGTTCTTTTTTTCATTTGCTTAGCATAATCACTTATGCTTTTCAGTTTCTACATCTTGTTGAATCTTTGTTTATAGAACCCATACTGACCATGTGCCTGTAGAAACTTTGTTTTTTCTAAGTCCTCTCCTTTCATATATTTCTTTATTTGACCTCAATCGGTAAATCCCCAGTGATATTTTTGGCCCTTAAATTCTTCTGAATATTTGCCAAAGGAGGTGTATATAAATTCATAGTTCAAATACTTTTTGATTTTACTATTAATGGGTTTTCTAATCTTTCTAGGAAAAGTAGCTGTGTAATGTAATTGATTAATTAATAACTTGCTTAAAAATATTACTACTTATATTAAATAGTATGAAAATCACTACTGACCGATAACATTTTTATATATTTCAGCTCATTTTATACAACTTATAAATATGACAAATTAGCTACCCAAAATTATTGCTCTGAAGAACAGAAGGAATACAATGAACCCATGTCAAGCAGTAATGATGAAGATAATATAGATGATGTATGTGGCTCTGGTAATGGATTTGTTTTATGGAAAGATAAATCATGCTGGCAACTCTACTCTCAAGGACCTTGTAAAGAGGGAGAGTGGTTGGTACCAGATAGAGGAAAGGGGCAAAGAAAAGGTCGCGGATGGCGAATAGGAAAATGTGAATGTCGTCCAGGGTACTCAACGATACTTATTAAGAAAGGCACATCATGTATGATTAATACGGAAACAATAACAAAAGTGTTTAATAGCAAAATCTAGTATGTCTAAAAAAATGATTTACCCAATCATGAACTAAAGTTACCATGGAATATAATCAAAATAACCGCAGTCAATTCATAGCTGTGAGTAAATATGTATAATTACTATTCAAAGTACTAATGCTTTTTAAAACATTTTTAATGTAAGAACTACTAGTCATCCGAACTCAAACACCTACATTATAATATGAAATAAACTATTTTTTTTACAAACCAAAATATTGTGTTTATTATTTAGATTGACGATTATAAATAATCAGATTTAACAAACATTCACAGCTTAGATTATAATATAACAAAATTATTACTTATATAGTTAAATATTTATAATCCTCTCTTCAGGACTTTATCATCGACTCTAATGACCCTCATTATTCTCCTTGGTTTCTTTCCTACCCTCATCACTTTTGTTTTAGTAGGGTTTATTGTCATATTTATAGCCAGCAATTCTTTTAACCTGCTAACATTGTGCTGAAGGTTTCTGCCATTCTCTGAGAAAACATATCAGCATGTCCAATTCTAGATCAGTCGTAATTCTCCAAGTAACTACAAAGGAGAAAAGTAAATTGGTAGCCATGGAAATGGACTTCAAGAGAGATTGTTGCTCCATTTCCGGAATCCAACACATCTCCAACAACAGTATCAGGCAACTGGTAGAGGAGGAAAAAAATAATATCCTCTATACAATAGAGACAAAGTGAGTGAAATGGTATGGCCACATAAAATGAATGTTGGAGGAACAATGACCTGAAACTGCCTTTGTCTATCACTCGACAGAAAGGAGTAAAAAAGGGTGACCCAAGAAGAGATGGTGACAGGTTGTAGAGTATGACAGTGAGGAGAATTCGAGATGGTGACTGGCTTGACCGAAAGTTTTTAGGAATGAAAAACAAATGAAGTTGTAAAAATCGTTAAATAAAAAACAGGTTTGCGTATACAATGTGTATTGTCTTCCCTATTCTTACATTTCATGCAGAAAGGTTTTTAATGTAATTATTCACTTATTGATTACAAAAAAGAAGCTCTAATAATCCCCCAAAACAAATGTTTACCTCAGTTCATTCTGAAATTTCTACTTGCTTTAGCTACAAAATAGATATAAAACATATCAAAATGAACCTTAAATTTATTTTTCAATAAAATAGGGTCCAGATTGGATCTATTGGAATGGTATTCAGTATTGTAGATGCAGATGGAAGAGGTTCTTATGAAATTTGAAGTCTTTTAGATTCAAATTATATTTTGAGTACCATGATTTCTAAAAAAATGGTCTTTATTAGCAATAAAAATATTTTTATAAAACCATAATACAGAAGTAAATAAATGAATTTTTGTTATTCAACAATTGAAAATAATTAATTACTAAAAGTATCCAATGGAACTTAGCATTAAAGGTATTTTTATTTTTTTGTTAAACAAAATTAAATAGAATGATCTTCATGCTACAACTCAATTTAAAATCATAGAAGTTGCAAAAGGCCTATGCAACTAATGAGATATGCTAATAGCCTAATTTATTTTATTAGTATGGATATTAAGTTGAAAATTAAATTCTAATAATTCATAGGATTAATATTAAGAGGTATTAAGTATATTACTTAATTTATACAAGGAAAAGTGTGATTTATCTATCTAAACTTTGAAGGAATATTTTAAGTACAAAATGGTGAAAGATATTTCAAAACTGATAAATGTTCCTGTTATTAAATCATTTTCAGAAGTACTAAAGTAACAATGAATGTTTTACTGTACAATTGGCGAGCACAGAGCCAACCAAAATACTGAAAGGCCTTAGTGTATCTGTGTTCTCTCAATGACTGAGGAATAGGTAGATCACACTAGAGCACTCTCAAAATTTGGGAGCTGTAATGGGTTACTTCAATCATAATGTTACTTTTGGAAATGTATCATTCTGAAGATGAAGAAAAGACTCGAAAACATCAACATTCTTATACTGTGTGATTTCACAAATAAAATCAAAAACCAATGTCACTATGTTCATGAAGGGTCTTGGTTTCAATAGGTAATAAGGATATAACGCTTCTTGACTAACAGCTATAAAAGGAATTTAGCATCTACACTCAGAAAACATGCTTTCCCCTTAACTGGATGAAGAATCAGATATACACTTCATAGCAGTTTAGTGTCCCTTAAAAAGATCACCCAACACCAGATATGATCAAATTTAAAGTCAATCAGAATATAAATAATCAAAAAATAGAATTATTATTTTATATAATTGAGAATAATGTCTGTTTTAATAGGGTAACTATATATTTTATTATATGAGTGAGGAGGCTTAATTTCTTTAGATAATAAGGAACCTTTATAATTTAATGTTTAAGTTGTTGTTATTTTGATGCAGACAATATGGTTAAAGTGTCCTAGTTGTGCTAAGCCCTATGAAATTTGAATAAAAATATTTCACAGTTATAAATCTTTTCCTATAAACCGTCTATGGAGAATAATGTTAATTTTTGTCAACTCAGGAGTTAAATGTTAATTATTCAAATAAATAGGATGATAGTAGATAGGAGACAAAATATATTTGAGCTAGAAAATCAGTCTTACAAATAAATTCCTTTATTTATTACCTCAACAAAAGAAATTACTTGAGGAAGGGTATTATCTTTTTAGTTGTTTTTTGTTTGGGTGAACAGCCTGACTAAATAGAGGCCGATCAGAAATTTCCATCAAACAATCATTGGTTTTCTACATTTTGATATCAAAATGATTATTTAATTTAACATATTTTTGTTGGCTAATGAGGATAATTTTTTCGATTTTCATCAAACAACAGATTTGCCATTAAATTCAAATTCAAGTGTTTTACTTTCCATGAGAATTTTCTTATAATCTTCTCTCAGTGAACATAGGATAGAATACAAAAGTAACTTTATTCTGGGACTATTTCCCTTTAGAATAACAAACATAAGCAAAAAAGAAACATAATGATCTGTCGAAAAGAAAGAAGAAATATTCTGTATATATTCTTCTTAAAATAAATAGTAAAATAAAACAAACTTACCCAAAAACTTCAGCTTCAGCTCTTAGTTTCAATTCAGACAATATCTTAATAATGTTTTGGAGAGAAACTGTATTTTTTCCCATCTTTATAATATAATTCTCCTTTTGCTGGATCTTATCCTACAATAAATAAATGATTAATAATTTAAATCTTTTACATAAAAACATAAAACAATTAATAATGCATGTAAACACTTTTATTTGTTTATGAATAAGCATAATTTAATAAATCCATGACTCTTTGATGTTAGGTTTAGAGAAGAACAAAATGTTTAATCATGCTATATTTATAAAATTATTGAGGAGATGAACCAAAGAAAATATTTTTTTTTTTAAATTTATTTATTGATATCTACAGTTGTATTACAATAATACAACGAGTAAATAGGCTAAGTAATATATAATGACATGATAATGACAAGTAGAGAAACTACCCACTGGTAGTACTCAAATCAAAGTTCAAGTAAGGAGGTCAGGTGGCCATCTTCTTTTCAGACGCCTCGGAGGATTATCGGGAATTGAAGAGGAAGCTAGGTTTGAAAAGAGAGGGTTTGAGTGGTAATGAAGTTTGTTATGAAAGGATAGATACCGGGTTCGGGCCAAATCAGCAACAAAAGGGACATTAAGTTCGTTATGGATGACTTTATTCTTAACAAAATAAGGAGCATTGAGGATTTTACGAAGGATTTTGGACTGTAAGGATTGGATACGAGAGGAATTCGATGGCTTAGTGGAGCCCCAAAGCTCTACTCCGTAAGTCCAAATAGGTCGTATGATGGTCATGTAGATGAGTCTTTTGTAGTTAATTGGGAGCTTAGAGCGTTCGTCTAGTAAGTGTTGAAGTAGCCTGAAACGTCGAGCGGTTTCTTGTCTTTTCAGTCTTGTATGAGGATTCCAGGTTAATCGTTTGTCAAGGTGCAACCCTAAGTATCGGATCTGTTCTACAGGCACTAGAGGGATATTATTAAAAGATACTGAAGGGCAGGAAGTCATTGGTTTAAGGTAAAAGTGATTTGATGAGATTTTTGAGAATTTATTTTAATTCTCCAGTTTTGACACCATTCTTCAAGATCAGTGATATGGGATTGGAGGCTTTGGGATGCAATAACTGGATTGGTGTTGACTGATAATACACATGTATCATCAGCATACGTGGTAAGGATGAGTTGTGGTATTAGGATGAGTTGGGATGTCAGCTGTATAAACTGTATATAGGATTGGACCAAGGATACTACCTTGAGGAAAGAAAATAATAAAAAAAAAGTATAAAAAACAGTTAATCCTCCCAACAAATATATATATATTGATACATGACGCAACTATCGTCTAATGTAGAAGAATATAATCACTCCTTAATAAACCTGGAGACAAAAACCGGAGGATATTTCCTAGAGAACTTTGAAGAGTTTAAGTAAAATGCCGCTAGGGATCGGCAGTCTCACCTATCCCTTCCATAGATACAACTATAACATTAGACACTTCGGTTCAACCCTTTCAGCGATAAACATAGGACACTTCATTTCAATCCTTCGATCAACATCAAGCGCTCTATCTCAAGCTATGGAAGAAGATTGACCATCGCGGGGGGAAGGATCACCTCGTCTATCAACGCAAGTACTAATATTTCATTATTCTGCAGAATACGTCGATAACTACAATTTGTTTAGAGCTCATAAAATTTAAATTTAAAGCACTATATGTATACAGATATAATCTGTTAGTTGGCTATGCTTTAATCATAAAGACATTTGATTGTAAGAAATTAATAATTATATTTAATATTTGATAAATGTAAATTTTCAAGATCAATTTCTTTGATTTGTTCATTATACTGTTTTCTATTGAAATTAATATATTCATTATATTATTTTATATTGAGGTTAATTTGTTTATTATATTATTTTTCTATTGAGATGGATTTGTCCATTATATTGTTTTAAATTGAAATCAATTTGTTTATATTATTGCTTTTAATTGTGGTAATAATAAATCAATCTTAGTGAAACGTATTTTGCCTTATCTATTGATTGTCTGATGTTTATCAATATTTATATTCAAATGATGAAAGGTTTATTAGTAGTTAATAAAAGTAATTAATCAATTCAAGGTAAGATTTTCAATTTAGCTTAAGTAATTTATTCCAGTTCTTATCAGTGAATATAGGTAATTAAAATCTGCCCATTTAAACCCGTAAATACCTTAGATAAGCGGAAGTAATGAGTATCAATTAACAAAATAAAATTTTGCTGTATCTTTTTTTCATCTGGGCTGTCTTGATGAAACCGTTCTCCGTGTTCATCTGAAACTACTCCCAAGTTGGGTGCAAAGAAATCCAAATGGGAATGCAAAAAACTAATTTTTAAGGACATGTTGTAACCCATGGCCTTATATGATGAAAGCATTTCTTCCACAATTTCATTTTAATTTGTTGCTCTTTTGTTCCCCAAAAATTGTTGACACACGTTTTCGAATGCAGTCCAGGCTCTTTTTTCTGTTGCATTTAATCATCTTTCAACGTCCTTAAGAATATCACGAATTTGAGGCCCCACAAAAATCCCCTCTTTAATCTTTGATTCACTTAATCTGTGGAACTTCTTTTTCAAGTAGAAAAAACCTTCTCCTTCCTTGTCCATTGCTTTCACAAAGTTCTTCATGAGGCCTAATTTTATATGGAGTAGTGGGAGTAGAATTTTGTTTTTTTGAACCAAGGGAGGATTGATAATGTTTTTTGACCAACTATATCAGTGCGTTCCCGCCATTTTCTCACTATGTAATGATCTTCTTTTTCCCTGCTGTCCCACTCACATAAAAAGCAGCAAAACTTAGTGTAACCACTTTGGAGACCTGTAAGGACCGCTGCAATTTTAAGGTCTGCACAAATGCTCCATTTGTACTCGCTATATTTAATTTTCTCAAGCAGAAGCTTTAAATCTTCATAAGTTTCCTTCATTTGGGTAGAATAGGCAACAGGAATTGATTGGAGTTAGGTTGTTGTTGTGAAGGAATACTGCTTGCTGAATTTAAAGCTGTCTATGAACAGTCTCCTTTCATCTGGATTGGTCGGAAGACCCAGTTCTGTAAGTGAATTTAAAGGCCTTGACAAAATACAAGGTTGCCTTCCGTTGAAAACAATTTGAGCACCTCTGATTCCCGCTTTTGAAAGGAAGAAACATTCACTCCTGGTTCCAAAAGATTCCATTGTTTAGCCTGAAACCAAGTAATTGGGCTTTACGTTTTGGCAGGTCTGAATCGCGGACGAGGTCATTCAACCTGGCCTGGTTAATGAGTTTTGGCTTGGTATCATTTTCACCAGAATCACTTGAAGACTGCATTTATTCATTGCTTCCTGGTGATTTTACTTCTTCCTGGCTTCCTAGTGCTTGTATTTCATAGCTGGTTCTGGGTTCCGGTAAAATATTCTCAGAATCAGCCTCTTCCTTATCACTCAAGGAATAATTCTGGGGCTTAGGTGGGATGGGCATGGACTCATCGTGGGGAACAGGTCTCATGGCAGAAGGAAGGTTAGGATATACTATTTTCTTCTTACTTTTGGTTGAGGAAAAACCTTTAATGGTAGTCATACAGAAATAACAATCATATGCATGATTTGTTGGCTCTCACCAAATCATTGGAACAGCAGAAGGCATTCATTTATGTGTTCCTTTCAGTCAACCTACATGAAGTATAACAAATTTTAGGTGCCCACGGTTTATCCTGATAACTTACTGGGCATCGAAAGTATAACTCATAGGCCTTCTTTATCAATGGAGTCGGTGATTTCCAATTACACTTGAATGTCACTTCGCCACAAATATACAGAAACAGTCAGGATCGTTTTTACACTGTCGCGGCATATTAGATTTGAAACTAAAAAAGTTCTGGTCCGTATTGAGGTTCAAATAAGACTGTAGACTTGGTGGCGAGTAACCTGTCTGCCAGATGTCTGAGAAATAGATAGAGGGTGGGAGAGCAGTTAGGTTTAGGAGGAGGGCCTGGGGCAGCTACCTGGGGAAGCTTGGCAGTAGGCAACAGTCCCTTCTTTTGTGAATGTTCACCCAAAATTCCTGAAGCCTAATACTTATGCTGCATTAATACAAGATGAGAATTTTCCAACGTACCAGTAACACTAAGGTCATAATTCAGAGATCTAGTAGTGTTAAAAATATAATTTAACACAGTAAAAACTTGATCAGATCGATACATCCAGTCCTCATTAAAAGCAGACTGCAACTACTTGTAAGAACCTAGGAAGTGGTTCCAACAAAAGTTTTAACTTTCATACATTTGATGTTAATTTACAACATTTTGAACAAGAGGGGTACAGACAAGAGATTTTAGGTCGACTTGAAAAATACAAAAACATATTTGTTAAAGACAAGTTCGACATAGGTAAGGTTCACTCACGAGAAGCGGAAATAAAACTACACAGAGATGAATTTGTCACCTCTCGCCCCTTCAAATGTCTTATTTTGCTTCTCCTTCCGGGCCGGGTCAGGGTTCTCCCTTGGCCCCTTTTTCTTCTTCTTCTTCCCCATCACTACCGTGTATGCCCCATACGGCCCCTTCTTCTTTCTCTGGCGGTCCTGTTTTACTCCGCACGATTGGTGTGGCATTTTGCCTTTGAGGCATCTCAGGTGGCAGTGCGCCATTATATCTGCTCGTCGAGGGCTGCGGTTCCATCTGCTTAGGGGCCGGTTTCTGGCCCTGGGGTTCACCGAAGGGCCCAGCTCCTGCTGCCTGTGTGTCCTCCTTTCTTCTCTTTGCTGATTTGGCAGCCCGCTGGCCACGATTGGGCCCACTATGTCCGCCAACCTCTCAGCAACCATCCGGTGGAGCTCCTCCGTGCTCAGTATCCTGACGAGCTTGACTGTATCCGGGATCAACCTCCTCTCTCCTTCTAGTCTTGAGATGATGTTTTGGAGCTTTTCGACATTCATATTTACATACTCTCTTTCCTCCTTGGAGATGGTATTTCTATACCTCTCCATATATTCTCTCGTACTTTTCTGTATATTCCGTGCCTGATCCGCTGGGCTACCTTCGCTGTGGGCATGGGGAGGGGTACTCCCTCTCCTTCCTCTTCTCCTTTTTTTTTTTTATTCGGGGCTGAAATCCTGGCCCCCCTGCCTCATTGAGGTCAAAGGAATCAAATCTATCATCAAATACTCTAACCCTGCTTCACTCAAAGACTACCGTCCAATCTCAATTCTCTCCAACCTTTCCAAGCCTCTAGAAAGAATAGTCCAGTCATAAACGTCAAATTTCTTTGAACAGTCCAACCTCCTTGACCCTCTTCAATCAGGTTTCCGTCCCGGTTTCTCCACACAATCTGCACTTACCAAAATCGCCAATGACCATGTTCCCACCATCTATATGCTAATGACTTCCTAATATACATGTCCTTTCCTCCTTCAGAGCTATTAATTGCGTTCACCTGTATTCAGGAAGACCTAGATAGGACCAGTGCCTGGGCAAAGCTGAACAAACTGGAATTGAACGCAATGAAAATTCAGGCTATTGTTTTGGGTTCCAATTCAATCCTTACATCCATCCACACCCTCCCAACATTAATCCTAAACGATCATCCTATCACGTTCACCTCCTCTGTGAAACACCTAGGCATCACCATTGACCCAAACCTTTCTTGGAAATCCCACATCGCCCAGAGATCCCTACGGTCAATTAGTTTCTAATATATAATGCTTTTCTATCGTTCTCGTCATCTCCTTACACAATCTTCCCGTAAGCTTCTCGTATCTTCTCCCGCTTTGACTATAGTAGCGTGGTATATGGAGACCTTTCTAAAATGTTTGAAGACAGACTAAAGAGAATAATGAATTACTCCCTGATTTGTTCTTGGTACTCCTCCTACTCTTCTCTACCTTCCGAAGACAATATTTCCTCTTTTCATTCCTATACCAATCCATTTACTCTCAACACCCTTCATAAACAGGGTGTCCCGAATTTAAATGGCAAAACTTCAGGAACTTTTCTCGTTTTTTGTTAGTTTTAGATATTAATGTTATGTTCTTTTTAATGTAAATATTGCTCAAAATGTTGTCCTCTTGCACCAATGCAAGCATTACATCTAGCACTCACTTGATAAATTGCAGCTAAACATTGTTCTGATGATATTTGGTGCACTGCATCTATGATTCGGTCTCTTAATTGCTCTCTTGAGTTGATTGTCACCGAATAAACTTTCTGCTTCAAGGTTCCCCATACGAAGAAATCCATGGGTGTCATATCAGGTGATCTGGGTGGCCAAGGTACTACTCCTCCACGTCCAATCCATCTTTGTGGATAATTTATATCCAGCTAAGCTTGAGAAACTCTGCTATAATGAGCTGGACATCCATCGAGTTGGAACGAAATTTCAATCCGCTGTTGTAAGGGAATGTCATCTAAATAACTAGAAAAGTCGTTCTTCAAAAAATGTGTAAATGTGATACCATTCAATCTTCCAGGTAAAAAATATGGTTCCACCAGTAATCCGTTCCAAATTCCAAGCCAAACGTTAATAGCAAATTCATGCTGAAGCCTATTCTTTCTAATAGCTCTGGGATTTTCAAGAGCCCATACATGATAATTTCTTTGATTAACAATTCCTCCTCTTGTAAAGGTAGATTCATCGGTCCATATAATTTTTAATTTCAAGAAACCAGTAACTAAAATTCAATCTCTTGACATAATCTTGAGGTAATAAATTCTGAACTTTTTGAAGATGGTATGGGTAGCGATTATCACCTTTCAAAGTTCGCCATATTGCTTCCCGCGATATTGCTAATGCAGCAGATGCTCAGGATAGTCTCAGGATTATTACCGAAGTGGCGTTGGTCACAATATCTTCTCCAATAATCAGCTCTTACTTCTGCCTGGAATTGGTCGCCTTCATTACGTATTAAGAATGACCCAGTCTCTCGTAGTCTATTAAAAGTTAACGAAAAGACTCGTCGATTAGGCATTCTTCTATTTGGAAATCGGCGCGCAGCTCCCGCACCGCTTCTAAAGCATTAACGTTACAGAAACCATACACAAAAATCATATCAGCGTATTCAACATTAGAATATGTATGCGGCATTGTGGCTGATGCTATTCACACAAAAATATCTGAGTAACTGACTGAAGACTGATTTAGGAATTATAATCCTAGAAGGAACCCAAAATGTAAACAAAAAAAAGAATGTAAAGGATAACATTAAGTGTTTACATATCTCACTTCCTAGCCTGACGAACTTAGAAAGGTGATAATCGCTACCTGTAACATTTTTGTTTTGTTTCTTTTTTTTGCGATTTTCTTTAAAACTAAGCAAAAACGAGCAAATCTCTAAAGGACTTTTTGTCTTAGTTTTTCGGTCCTCTATAAGTTCCTGAAGTTTTGCCATTTAAATTCGGGAGACCCTGTATATCAGTTAGTTTTAGTCAATTTTATATATATATATATATATATATATATATATATATATATATATATATATATATATATCGTCTTTATAATCATCAAACTATTAGAAGTGTAGCTTTGTCCAAGAAAGAAAATATTTATCCTGGCAACGATTTCGACGGAATGGGCCATATCACTAGTCTGAAAGAAGAAGTTTCTTACAGTGATTTTGTTGACGAAATAGTGCAACCAACATGATTTCTTTTTTCTTCCATAATCGGGAAATAGTGCAAAAAGAGAAAAAATTATTCTCCGTTTCACTCCGACCCGGGATATACTTTCCCATATATAAGAAATTTTAATAAAGAAATTTGAAGGATGTAAGTTTTCACAAGAAAGGTCTACACCATGATAGTTGCCATTGTACGTATACTGACCATTTGTTTTTTTACTCAAAATGGAACATTGGTATATGTAGCCCAGTTAGTAGGTGAACAATGGAAATAAATACAACTTGATATCTTATTTATTTGGAAAGAGTGTATCCTAGAAGGAACCCAAAATGTAAACAAAAAAAAGAATGTAAAGGATAACATTAAGTGTTTACATATCTCACTTCCTAGCCTGACGAACTTAGAAAGGTGATAATCGCTACCTGTAACATTTTTGTTTTGTTTCTTTTTTTTGCGATTTTCTCTAAAACTAAGCAGAAACGAGCAAATCTCTAAAGGACTTTTTGTCTTAGTTTTTCGGTCCCCTATAAGTTCCTGAAGTTTTGCCATTTAAATTCGGGACACCCTGTATAGTCTCCTCCAATTCAAATCCTCAGTTCAACACCATGTAACAAGGTCCATAATTTCCGATCTCTATATACATTCAAACATTGTTGCAGAACTAAAGCATTCGAATGTTCCTTTCCCGCCCGCTCCACCACATTGTGAAACTCAATCCCTCCTAATATCCTTCATAGTCGCTCTCTATTGTCATTTTCAAACACCTCCTAGCTTCCCAAAAAGATGCTCTCTAAGGCGGTTAGTCATTTGCTTAGATTGTAATATATAGAATAATTCATTGTGCTATTTATTTCTTTTAATTTTGTTTTTCAAGAAGCTGTACATCATGTAAAGAAATTATTGCATGCTGGCTTTTGTATTTAACAAAAGCTATGGATTTATCAATTCTCTTTCTTGCTTAATATCTTGTCAAGATTTGTGCTGTTTATTTACTTATTATTATTTTTGTTTAAATAATTTTTTTTAAATTGTTTTTTGTCACTTTTCACACGCTTTATGATTTGTAACATTTAGC
The DNA here is from genome assembly GCA_037127475.1 of Arma custos. Classification (NCBI taxonomy): domain Eukaryota; kingdom Metazoa; phylum Arthropoda; class Insecta; order Hemiptera; family Pentatomidae; genus Arma; species Arma custos. Next base: position 20,859,584 of record CM073761.1, on the reverse strand, counting down.
CTTCTGGCCAGATAAATATTATGTTTCTTTTTCTGTTCTTATATGTTATTCTAAAGGAACTTAGTCCCAGAATAAAGTTACTTTTCTATTCTATTCTAAAATTATGCAATTAATCATGCTTGTTATTCAAATATTCACAGTAGATTGTAAGTGTAGACTACACACAAGTATTTTATGTTTACAAAGCTACCATGGTAAAATCATGAATCGGAGTACCATTTCATCATGAATATTTTAGTTGTTATTGTTAGCATGAATAATTATAAAATATATAATAAAAATAAGTATGATAAATAAAATATAATATATAAAATCTAATAATAAAAAAATGAATCATGAATAATTTAGTTGTAATTAAGTGTTTATTAATAATTTTTCATATTACTATTCTTTTTAATTTAAAAAAATAACACATAGCACGATCATTTTTCAAGCAAACAACAAAATTGTTCATTAACTTTATCCATAATTAAATAACTATTGTGGGTACACTAAATACTATTTTAAATAGTTCAAGTGGATTTCCGAATACAAATTTACCTTCAAGCAATCATTCTCAGTTGACATGGATACAAGATTTAGAAGAGCATTGTTTAGCTTAACTTCAGTTTTTTTATGAGTTGATATGACACTTTTCAGCTCCTCATCCTTTTTTATAAGGTATTTTCTGAAACATGAACCAAAAAGTAAATGTCATATAATTTAATCAAGATTATGGCCCTTTGTCTCTTTACGGGGTGGTATAACAAATTGTATTCAAAAACTATTATATTGTATATTTTTTCCCAATGTTTTGACCAATATTAGAGATTTTCTTTAGGGCAAACAAGAAACAGGAAAAAATGTGTATCCTAAAATGATATAGGCCGTTGAACATGGAGTTATTAAGAAGATAAATTAAACTGGAGCTGTTTCAGTATGGTGTTATAATGAGCCAGGTTCCATAGTACTATCTGCAGAGAACTAAACATTATTTTTTACTAAGATATGTATGCTAAGAGAGTTTTTTTTAGGAACCAGGCCTCATACCTCTATCAAAATTATAAATAGTAATATGACGTAAGTCAACAAGATTAAAATTAAAATCAATATTCAAAGAATATTCGTTCTCGTGTTTACATCGCAAAAAGTTGCTAGAACACGGGGAAATGGGATCGGATAAGAGAAAAGATTTGTCCCTTGCCGGCTCAATTGGTCGGAGCGCTGTCACAGAGAGACAGAGGTTCCGGGTTCGAATTCCGGCCGGGGGAATATCTTTTTTCTTTAAAATGAAAATGTTTAAAATTCAGTACAGCTGAGCAATAATTATATAAAATAAGAGTTCCGTGATGAGCACCAAAGTTTACCATGCTGCTTGAGGTTATACAAGACTCCAGTAGTCAGACAAAGACGTCCAGAACCTGAGCCTGGTTAATGAGTGCTGCCTGGTATCCATCTTCTTTCCAACATCCCAACCAGCCTGTTGTGAACCAGGCATCTTTAATTTTATCTGCCACCTTTTTCTGTCGGGCCAGCCAGTAAAGGTTTGTACCAGTCATTTAATCATCAAGATAAATATTATGGCAGTCACTTTCCTGCCAACCATTATTCCGCATGGAAAAGTACCTTTTTACATTTCTCTTTTGAATTAGTTCTTCCCTCACCAACTGCCTGACGAAGCATGTTGGTCACATGCCTGACTGGCCCCCCGCCATGTTGTCTTTTCTGGCTCTCTGGCGCTGTACAGTGTTGAGATCCTCCACATTCAACATGATTCCCAGGCCTGCTTTGATACTTATAACTAGTGCAGAAGAGGTCTCCCCAGCCCAGACAGGGATCCCACGGATCTATAGAGACCTAGACAATAAACAGGCCCTGTTCTGTTTTATTTAAGATTTCTTGATCCCCAACCTATGCCTTAAGGGCTTTATTCTCTACCAAAATATTTTTTATTTATTTTGATCGCCCTTCAAGATGCTTTAAAATTTTTGAGAGCCTATCATTCAATTCGAATGTGAAGACCCCATATTTATTAACCCCGTATTTATCAATAGCAGTTTTAATTATTTTAATTTAATCTCAGAAATGGTTGTCGGTTCGTTTCACAGTTGCCCAAATTTCTTACAGTGAGGGCTCTGTATTTTTATTTGATGTGGGTTTTCCCTTGCCGTAGTAAATTTTTTAGCCTGATGTTTGTACACAACCACGGTTTTTTGGCCGATTTAAGGGCTTCTAAATCTTTTTCCTTGAAATTAGAGTATCGCCTGTGAAATATTAGACTGCATTTTGAGCAGTATACATTGTTTTTATCATCAGGGGCAATGATAATATTACTTATCAAGCATTGAACCATATTGTAAATAAATAGAGTTATATATAGGGGAGTATTTATTTGTTATCCTTGAACCCCACTACCTAATGCTGTATGAATAAGGAGAAATACTTTGTCGTCCTATAGCTTGTAGCTATTTAAATTGGTAATTTAATTTTAATGTCCTTTCCTATACAAGTTTCAGTGAGAATATATGTAGTATAATCATACTATTTTAGATGTGAAGTTTTTATAACTAATGGAACTTTAAACATTTAATTTTATATCGCTTAGAGAAAGGTAATAACTATATAAAAAGTTCAGGTCAAAATCCCAATTATTATATAACAAAAAAAGAGAGATGATAATACTCCACAACAAAACTGCACTCAGCCAGAAATACAATTGCTGGGGATAGGTTACTAATGGATTTGCCACTGAAATGTAAATAAATGAGAACTGTAAAATAATGAACTAAAAAATAAACTCATTCTCTGATTTTATATATATTCATGATATTGAATAATATTAGTTGACTTAGAATATACAGGGAAGAAAATAATTCAGATGGAGGTCAAAGATTGAATTTCTTAAATAGAAATGAACTATTTACTGGAAACAGATATTTCGATCCACATTGTTGGTCTTCTTCAGGGCTGAATAGACAAGATACATATAAATTAATATGAACGAGAAAAAAATAAAATAGATAAATTACTATATAAAAATGAAACTATTGGAGTAAACCAGATAAAAAATTGTTATGTGGTGGTTAATAGTGGTTTCTCATAATTATTGTAAGCAACTTATATCATATTTATACATAAAACTTTAGTGGTTTCTGGTTTAGACCGTGTAGTACTGTCTGCTACTGCTATACTGCTAGCTTCTTCAAGGCTGGATCGAGAATGAAGATTCTCCGGTAACTCATGGCTTTATATAGTCGTCGCTCGGGTCCGCTCGGATCCACTCGGGTCCACTCGTAGTTCGTCTGGTCCTTGTGTTAGTCAATCGGGTTTTTTCGTGTCCGTGGTCGGAGTCTGCTCTTCCATGACTGTGATTGGGTTATTTCTGGTTCTTCGGGCTCTGTTAGGCTGGAATTAGGCTTGTTAGTTTCTGCTTGGCTGATTTGTTGTTTTTTCTTTTCCTGTATAGGTATGTTAGGTAGCCATAGTTTGCTTAATCTGTATCCGTCCTCCCTGTTGAAGTTTTCTGGGCGCTTGACTATTCCAATGGCTTCCAGTATCTTCCTTTCTGTGGTATTGCTGCATTTTTGAACCACATTGATTTTTTCAAATTCTATAATATGGTTCGTGGTAGTGAAGTGTTCCGCCAAAGCTGATATTTTGCTATCCATTTTTAATGTGTTCAGTAAGTCTTGTGTCAGCCTGCCTGTTTGCCCAATGTATTCTTTTCCACAGGAGCAAGGAATGCTCCCCGGTGTTTTGACCCCTAATCTGTCTTTTGCACTCGGTAAAACCTGGCCTATCTTCTTGTCTGTGGTGTATATTGAACTTTTTTTTAGTATTTTGGCTATTTTCTCGGTGGTGCCTTTGACATATGGGATCATTGCTTTTCCAATTTCTTCTCCTTTTTCTTCTGTTCTGTTATGTTGTCCGCCTGTCTTTTGGGCTTTCTTGAATTCTCTTTTTATAATGTCTTCCTGATGACCATTTTTTATTAATGCTTTCTTTAGGTATTTTTCTTCTTTCTTTAAATATGACGGTTCTGAAATCCTAATGGCTCTAGTCATCAATGTTCTTTATCACACTATGTTTTTGTGCAGGGTGATGGTGTGAGCCAGCATTCAAATACCGGTCAGGGTGGGTAGGCTTTCTGTACACCGAGTATCCTAATCGGTTACCTTCCTTTTCCACTTTAAAATCCAGGAACGGTATACCCTCTTCCGTTTCAACTTCCATAGTGAATTGGATGTTTTTGTGTCTCCCGTTCTAGTGGTTGAGGAAATCGTTTAATGTTTCCAAGACTAAGCCACCGAAATCAAAGCTCACTGTTAAAGAGGAAAAAGCCTTAAGGGCATTGAAGCAACGGGGTGACATTTTAGTATTACCAGCAGATAAAGGTACAACAGTACAGTCGTAATGAAAAAGATAGATTACATTAAAAAAATAGAAGACATACTGGTTCCGAAGGATTACCCAGTTTCTGAAAGACAATAAAATTGAAACAGTCAGAAGTTTGATCAGGTCTGACCCGATACCTCTCAGAATCTACGGCCCCGAAAATTCATAAAGAAGGAATAACACTACGTCCTATTGTGGATTGCAGTGGCTCAGTGACGTATGAAGCAGCCAAATACTTAAGCAAGAAAATAAAACCACATATCGGTAACACGGAACACCACATCAAGGACTCGAACGCATTTATTAGTAAAATCACAGCACAATAGGGAATTCCAGCTGGTCTTGTTCCATGGATCTGTTCGTTGAGGAGCTTCTTAGGAATTTGGTCACTCGTCATCCTCGCCAAATGTCCGGCCCAACGTAATCTCCCCACTTTTATAAATCTGACCAGGTCGGCTACTTGGTACATCTGTAGTCCCACATTGGTCCTTAGTTTCCATTTTTAATTTATACACACTGGACCTCGGATTCCTCGGAGGATGCGTCGCTCGAACCTCAGTAAAGCCAGCTCTTGACTCTTGGATAGTTTCCAGCTTTCGGAGCCGTAGATGATAATAGGCCTTATTAGTGTCTTGTATAGCTATAATTTAGTCCTTCTAGACAGAGATTTGCTCTTCATGTGCCGCTGCAGTCCAAAATAACATCTGTTAGCAGCCACTAATCTTCTGTCTATCTCCAGTTGCATAGCATTGTTTGCATATACCAGCGTTCTGAGGTAGACAAATTCATCTACCCGTTCAAATTTAAATTCTCCAATTTGGACCTCAGCTCCTCTTCTCGCTGCGCCTCGACACTCCGCCAACATGTACTTTGTTTTATCCTAATTTACAACCAGACCAATCTTTGCTGCGGCTTCTTTAAGGGCAATAAAAGCCTCCTTCATGGCTATAAACGACCTACCTACAATATCTACATCGTCAGCAAAGCCCAGGATTAGTGTAGTCTTGTTGATGATGGTGCCTCCTACTCCAGATCTCTTCACTGCAATCTCTAGAGCAAAGTAAAATAGCCGTGGAAACTTGACAGAGTAATTATATCATATTGTTCTATTTCACATATTTTAAATAATACCTTAATTTTATTTTATAATTTAAATTATTTTTACTTTTGCATCTGGTGTACTCCAGTAGTTTCATTTGTATATATCATTTTGTCTATTTTATTATTTACAATTTTTTCTATTTCATTTTAATTTATTAGTATCTTGTCTACCCGACCCTAAAGAATACCTGCAATGTGGGTCGGAATGTTGGTTTCCGATAATTAGTTCATCTATATTTAAGAAATTCTTTCTTTAACGTCCACTCAAACCATTTTCTTCTCCATATTCATGAATGTATAGTTTTATACACTTACTGCAAATGATTATTTTCTGATATCATTTTATTATCATCTGATGATAGATTTTGATAATGTTTTTTGATTTCTTGCATTTTTTGTTCAAGCTGTTCACATTTCAGCAAAAGAACAACTCTCTCTCTTTGGTGTGCTACAACCATGTCTCGTAGTTCTGAATCTCTTATATCATTGACGGCTCTTTTACACTTTAGCAGGTTTCCAATTCTCTAAACAATTACAATAATTATGTTGACGATATAATTATACATTATCAATATATTTATACAATATTAAGTTAAAACATTTTAAAGAAAAGCTGAAATTTTGTTACATATAAATTAGCATTTATATAAATGTGATACTTGATAAATATATTCAGTGCTGGATGATAATATATCAATACCTCTCGATAAGAGCCCCGAAATATGTGTGGGAAAATAAGCTGAATTCAAAGCACCAGATCGCATGTCATTCTTATGAAACCGTTTATTGAATTAAAAATAAAAATCATGGTATACAAATATAAAATAATAAAAATAAACTTTGATATCAAAACCTAATTGAGTTAAATAAAAAATTTGAACATTTTTGCAATGAAAATAATTACTTATGCTGAAAACTACAACTACAATTAACAAATAAGAAAAAAAAGAGAACAATAGTAAAATAAATTAATGTTTATCTAGACACTAATAATGTTTTTGTTTTTTGCCAAGTGGAATAATAAAAGCAAGAAAATCTTCCTTATCTGAACTTGACGCAGAATTCGACGGCTGGGCGATCGAAGGTGTCGGTACGTCAAAGGAATTCTCCGCAGGGCGGGCGAAACATCAAAGCAATTTTTCCTCAGCAGGGCGAGAGAAAATGACAATACAAATGATCAGGTCGATTCGCTGTGGCGACTTTGACGACGAGACTTTGACAGTCCTGTGCTTGAACTTGAACTAACTCCCAACTGCAGAGGGGCAGCGAATTAGTCTAGTTGAAGTCCACCAAACAACTACACTATTGTTTATAATTTGCACTTACTCGGGCCAACACTGTTTGGATTACATCGACGAAATAAACAATAGCCGATCGAATCCACAGTCGGCATGTCTTTTTTTTCTTTCTTAAATTTATAAATAAAATTAGCCTATTCTATTTAATTTAAACAATTATAAAGACAGAATAATAAACAAATAATAACAACATAAAAAATAAATATTTACATTATTATATTTACAAAAAAGGTAAAATTAAAATAAAAGGAAAAATGTTCTTTTCTTTTCAAAAATACTTGCCTTGTCCACGAATAAAATAAAAATACTTTTTATAAGACAAATGAACTACCTGGCCTTAACAATAATCAAAATATGGTTATTTTATTTCATAAGACCATTTTTAGTGATAGAAGCAAAAATTTAAAAATCTATAAGTAACTGTTATAAATAAATTTGTACCTTGATTAGTACTGCATAAAAGTATCTAAAAACAACAACAACAACGAAATATTCTTCTTCTAATATAGTTAAAATTCTACATTAAAAACACAATAACAAATATAAATTTAATAGGATCATTGAGAAAATCAATGCTTTAGTCTATATCTATCTGATATGCCTCATTAAAGGCAAAGAATTTGATGAATGGCTTAAAAATATTGGCTGGGCAATTTAAGAAAGTATTTAACTGGCCTGCATGGGGAGGATATAGCTTGAAGAGTGAAAATGTTATGAAAACATCGAAAGGTGAAAACTAATATGATTTGCAGACTAGCCTATCTTAAAGTACAACAAGTAATGGAGCTATGTAGCTTACAATCATTCCATAGAAATCAATGATATAAACGAAATAAATGTATAAATAAATATATACAAGCATAAATATATTCAAGCTTTAAATATTTTATTTGAAAAGAAAAGATAAGACCAGGACCGGGACTCCCACCTGTCCGGGGTGGTGCTTTTACCATCTCAGCCATCCTGGTTCGCTTCTCGGTCAGTCAAAAAGAGGGGATATGACTGACCGAGAAGCGAACCAGGATGGCTGAGATGGTTAAAGCACCACCACGGACAGGCGAAAGACCCGGCCTCGAGTCCCAGTCTTGGTCATATATTTTCTTTTGAAATAAAATATTAAAAAAATTATATCATATAACAATAGAATAAATTATAATAATAATTTAAATTTGTGTAGAAGAAAGTGGTCCGGGTAGAGGTCAATGAATTTCTCTTAGAATTGAACCTATTTTGTAGGTCTTCTTCAGGGCTATATGCAAAATGCAGACAATTAAAATTAAAAATGGTATAAATATATTAAAACATAGTAAATATAAATAAACAAAAGTATGGTGAATACAGGCAATTGAAAATAAAAATGATAAATATTGCACAGCAAGGTGAATAAAAAATAAATAAACGATAAAATGTATGAGTGTATAGTATAAACAAGGTAGTAAAATACATAATGAAGAATAAAATAATAATAAAACAGAAAGTGTTGAAAAATAAAAAATAAGGTAATAAAGATAAAAAATAAAAACTGAATATAAAATGGGAAATGTAAAAAATGGTAAAAATGATATGGGTAATGCAGAAAATAATAAGAAATACAGTAAGAAATAAAGAATTTAAAATTATAAAAAATACAGTATTAATATTGATAATATATATATATATATATATATATATATATATATATATATATATATATATATATATATATATATATATATAAAAATCAATAAAATAGAGCCAAAAACTCAAAAAGAAACACTATTATTTATTATAATGCAATTGGGAAAAACCACAATGCAAAGCCTTATGTTTCAAATCCAGTAATACACCCACTTACCAGTCGACGTTTCGCCTATTCAGGCATTATCAAGACACAAAAACAAAAAAGGGTTATGTGAATCGCATATCGAAGAAAAAGGTGCAATACATCCCAACGATCATCAGCTCTAGGCGTTCAACATACAACTTATGTTGTTGAGGGTTCAACCTATAATTTTGGAGATTCAGGGAGAGAGGGTCAGGCTAGGTGAGGAGGTGACGTACCTAGGCGTGAAGTTTAGGAGAAACTTCGACGCCACTCCTCACCTGGGATACCTGAAAATAGAAACGGCAGAGAACGTGGTGCTCTCCTGCACTGCGATGGAAGGACACCGTGCCAGGTTATCGAGGAAAACCGGGATCTTCGCCCTCGCCGAGGAAGATTTCTCCCGCCTGGTGGAGGACAATTACCCTCATTTCAGGGAGTTTGTCTACGGGTGGAAGGAGGTGGTACAACTCAAATTGTTGTAAACAGAGTTGTATGTTGAACGACTTGGTGGTGGGGTGCTGTCTCATGTTTGGAGCCTGTTTGGGTTGTTGATCGTTGGGATGTATTGCACCTTTTTCTTCGAGATGTGATTCACATAACCCTTTTTTGTATTTGTGTCTTGATAATGCCTGAATAGGCGAAACGTCGACTGGTAAGTGGGTGTATTACTGGATTTGAAACATAAGGCTTTGCATTGTGGTTTTTCCCAATTGCATTATAATATATATACAGGATAATTTAAATTTATTACTGAGCAGTTAATGTTCTACAATAAAATTAATTGAGTCAAATTAAGGCAGCAGCCTATCAGAGTTTATTACTATAGAAAAAGGCTATCCAAGGGTGCAATCCCTGTTACCCTTACGGCGCCCTAATAACAGTAATCACTCTTTTCACCTAAATCACAGTAGTCGCAATCACGCTTCAATTCTGTTCGCCGACGACCAGTTCCCAAATGCGAAGAACAGCTTAGAACTGTTACTGTAGTCCCAATAACAATCACGCTTCAATTCCGTTCTCCGACGACCAGTTCCCATAAGCGAAGAACAGTTTGGAACTGTTACTGATGAATTTCTAATCACAGGTAGACCTGTGACTGAGTAACAGTGAAAAAGTAGCAGTTGGTGATTTCTGGCCCATCACTAGATAACCACTACTACTAGTGTACTACTACTAAATAACCACTATTACTAGAATTCAGGTCAGTAATGAACAATGAACTCTTTCTTGTCTACACAAAAGTTTAATGAAATACTACAAAGAACTATAAGGTTTCTATATTACAATAAAATATTTAATCTTGATAGGATCGGTAAATTTAGCATCTCTTGCTCTCGAAAAATGTGCCTGGATTGAAGATATGTATTTATAATACATATGTACAAAGATTTGTAATGCATATGTATGAGGATATGTGTCAAAGATAATCGAGTTGGCATGACTGCTAACCTCCCTCTAGGTTACAAGTTCCTGTGGTTCTACAGTTCTGGTGTATGTTACTTGTGTGATAATAAATTACTCACAATATTCCTTTAAAGATAAAGGTAAGAACTAAGCCTAGATATTTAACAATGTGCATCTATAATATCAGAAGACAGCTCCATATATCTAATATAACATAAATATTTTTCACGCTTCTGATCGTCCCAGGAAGATGCATCGAAATGTTGTTTCCCTCATCATATCTAGTGCTCATTGGATTTTTATTGCACTTGCATTCATTAGTCACCTCCCCTCTCTTTTTTTTTCTCATGAGGAATGTAAAAATTTTCATCATTATTAGCATCTCCTTTCCTTACCAGATTCTTCATAGTATTCAGAACTTTCTTCTCTTTCTTCTATTTGTTCTCTCTCCCCAGTGTCACTATTCTCATCATTTGAAGAATATGGGGTATCATGTGTTGTGTTGTCAAATAACAGAATATGCTTGGCTTATAAGTCAAAATGTAAATTGTCTTCTCCCCAGACATAGAAAATTGAAAGAAAGGGAAAAACCAATGGTAACCTACACGGCAGGGTGCATGTATCAATTTAATACCAATGGATACATGAAGAAAGTGTGATATCCTTGAGAATATGTTACTAACTGATGAAACAGTAAAAGACTGAATCAAAAACGAGATCTAATTTTGAACTAGTGAAAAAACACACTGACAGGTGCAAGTTTCAATTAGATATAAATAAGTGTCCTTAGAGAGAACAAAACACCAGCCTGAGTCTGGAACATCACGGGCAGGTTGATGTTCAAAAGTCAAGAAGGTAGCGGACAGGAGAACTCCACTCACCGATCATGTGCCTTTGAATTTGCAGAAAACTGCATCACCTTTATCAAAATGATACTAGCACACTTGGATGGGTTAAACAAAGAGAAAGCACATGATAATCGGTCCTCTTATTTTCCTTCTTATCTTTTACTTTTTCTTTCTTTCTGGATATGCCCTGGCCTTGAGTCCTTATTATTTACTTCATACAAGGTCTGGACACTCATCTTGTCACTCATTCTCCTATAAACCAAGCCTGAGAGTTTAAGGAAATTTAAAGCTCTTAACCAAGTTTGATAGATCTTAATAGATCAGTTAATTAAAATATCGTTTATCCAAAAGCTTGATCTTGATAAGAATTCCAAAATATTGGTCTCATATAAAAAAGAATTTATAGCATCAAGACTTTAATTTGGACATGGATAATTTGGTCTGATATGTGATGGTGAAAGGAGATGAAGTAATTGCTGGAGTATATGCACTGAAATAATTCAAGGCTGTACAATGGTGCCGTACTTAATAGACCTCTAAACATGAATATGTACAATATTAGGTGTCTGAAAAAATCTAAATAATGGCTGTGAATGGAATTAACTTATAACTTTGCAGCACAAAATACACTAAGTTATTTTGTTAGATTTTACAGTCTAGAGTTCATCAGGAAGAAATAAACCAATACAGAGAGAACTTATACAAATTTTATTTCTTGTAACAGCAATCAACAGAGATTCAATGATTGCTCTTTCAAGAACAATCAAAACAGATTCCTCCCAAATGATCTACTTGGTGGAATTGTTTTCTCTTGGAGTATGTCTCAAAGAAAAAGTTTTTAAAATGTATTTATTTGCTTGTTGGTTTTTGAATTGCACTTCAAATATATCAGTTATTTCTATCCCAATCTGTATTTTTATACCACAAAAAAGAAATATTGTTACAGCTGGTAAATCACATTTATTTATTACCTAACAAATTCAATAATTTTAAATAGTTGAATTAAATTATGTTGAAAACCTATATCCTTAAAGAATATATATAGAGTATTTATAAATGCTTTCAATAAAATAAAGTTATAGATAACATAAATATAATATATATTTAAGAAGTAAATATACATATTTATTAATGTTTAACTCTGGTGGTAACATTTAACTGCATACTTCCTATGATTTCTTACTAAGTGAAAGTAGTTAAACATGATACGTACATCGATAAGGAGCATTAGTCGATCACCCAGACAATTTTTGATGTTATCAATGCAGAATAACTGTTCTTTTTCCATAGAGAAACCATTCTATAACAAAAAATTAAGGTTCATGAACAATTTTCTTTCTAAAATTTAAAGTGAAGATAATATTAAGTAATTTGCTTAGGTTAAAACTTTTATTTTACACAAATCATAATTAATAATTTAATCCTCAATTCATGCCAGATTTTGGCATCTTCTATAAGCTTGTAGTAAGTAATGCTTCTTATTTACTAAACCTAAACATAAATATCAATTTATGTAGTAAGTACATCTAGTTCATGATTGTGGGCAGTCCATTCATGGTTGTGGATGGATAAAAATAAATAAAAATTAGTATCTATAAATAAATAATAAAAAATTAGTGTCTGTATTTTTTTTTTTATTATTGTGAGTTTGGGATGTGCTTCGTGCTGTTCTTTATAAATATATGTATTTACTCTAATTAATCTCCGCTATTCTGACGTTTGAATTGATGAAATATATACAGATTTTCATGTTATGTAATATTTTTGGAACTTAAAACTTCTTTTTGAAATTTCCATAACCAAAATTGGACTGCTCATATTGAGAGAAGTCCAGAAATGAGCTCATTGTGGTGAAGACCATCCCGCAAACTACAAAGGCTGATCGGTATACAAAAGTTTAATGGGGAAGAGAACACATAAAGTAAAATTTAGAAGCTTAGAGAAGAATATAACTCAGCCACCCTAAGTCAACAACTCAGACATTTTTCCATAATTACAAAAAAAAACACATTACAAATCAGCCTTTCACCATAGTTCAACTTTCAGAAAACAAAACTTCGGCAACCTCAATCAACCAGCAGCAGTCTTGAAGTCAGGCTCCTAAAACCTCCAAACTCAAGCCCTAGACTTCCTTTGACCAACCCTAGAGCTCCCAACCCAAGCCCCGAGATCCTCTGACATCCACTCCTAAAGCACTAACTCCACATCAGCAAATACCTCCTCATCATCTACCCTTAAGAGTCAAATTACCACCACATTCAAATCCTGGCCCATCCTATCAGAACACTGAAACAAACTCCTTAGATGAGAATTCATTGAAATTAGAACCAGCCCCTTGGACTCAACTCCCACCCAGCCCTCCTTTTCTTGTAAATTATCCTTCCAACCTTCAGAGCTATATCCTCTTCAAATGCAATATCCTACCAACATCAATTGTATCCTATCAGAGATTTCAATCAATCAATCAATGCATCCTTCCTGAGAGATTTCAAGAATCCATAAAACCACTCATAAACCTACAAACACGAATCCTATCCGAATTTCCGATTAATCATCCACGACGAGAATAAAGCCCCTAGCAATCGTTTTGTGGAATTCTAATGCCTAATATAATCACTGTAATGAAGTTAAGATATCTCGCCATGACAAATTTATATTGCTTTTTTGACTCAAATACACTTCACTCACTGCACACAATTCTACATACAGAACTACAACACTTACAGATCGGACCACCCAGACAACACTTCACATGCCAGATCTTGTATCCTCATCCATAAAACCTTATCCCATTCCCTTATTCCTTCCACTCCAGCTGATGCTATTTAATCAACTCCAGTAACTATAATGACTCGTCCTTTCCTTATTGCACTTTCAGTTGTATACTGTTCTTCCTGTAATTCTCTTTGTTATAACCTTCTTGAATCCTTATTAGTATCTTGGACCGTGCTTCATTGCTGGAGGAGACTACAATGCTAAACACGAATGATGAGGTTGTCGATCATCCAACTCCCGTAGAAACATCCTTTCTTCTGTCACATCCACTAATAGTTACTCGATCCTAGCCCCAAATCACCCAACCTACATCCCTCAAAAAACGTCCCGATGTCTTGGACATATTTATCACCTCCCAGATTTCCTCCACCCAAACCAAAATCAAATCCATGGGTGGCCTTTCATCAGATCATAGCCCAATTCTCCTTTTCTTACATTTAAATTTCACTCCTAAGCCTTCCCCTCCTACATTGATTACAGGATGTATAGACTGGGACAATTTTTGTTATAATCTGGAGAAAAAATTGGTCTAAATTTTGATGTAATGACTGAATGGTTTTCTTAATTACTCAAATCTGTCCTTCGATGACCCACTTTCCATTTGAATTTACTGAAATGGCTTACTTTGATGCATGTTAATAATTGCATTCCACAATTGTGTACAAATGTGACAGGCATTATACAACATTGTGCACTCTCAGCTCAAAGAGTTGTTGTTCTAAAAATGCTGAACTGTGATAATTGCTCTATGTTTGCACTGCATTTATTATATAGCACTATATATACTACTATATATAGTTGGCTTCACAAAATTAGGAACTTGAGATATTAGGATAAGATAAGATATATACTTATTATACTATTATTATTATTATTATTATTATTAAGATATATATTAGATACATATAAGGTAAGAGCCCTTGAGGCCAAACAGGGGAAATTCATTTATTTCAATGTTAAGGTGTCTGTTATGAAAAACATATTAATATAGAATACATCGTATTAATATAGAAAAAGGCCTTATGTTGTGGGTGTCATCTAAACTCAATGGAATTTCAAGCATTTCTATATTAAAAACAAAAATTGAGTAAAAGAGATAATTTTAGTTGAGTATTAAAACCTTACTTCTAAAAACAAATCAATAATCCTTTGTTCAATTAAATGATATTCTTTACAATAATAATCTCGCTCTGCCTTAATTTTTTCATAATCACTTTGTAATGGCACAATATCTTCTCCATTTTCAACCTGAAAATAAATATATTTTACCTAGCTAAACTCAAACCAACTTTTTCAATAAATTAATTATTATGGTAAAACAATCTTAGCAACTATTAGTCAAGTAAACAATTATAACCTACAAAATGAGCCAATGTAATGATTATTAAAAAATAAAATGTTTGATTTATATACATAGATACATACAAGTTATGCCAATATTGGAAGGATTATTATTTGCGTTTATGTTTAGGATTAAGTTATCTTTCTTTTATCATATGTAAACTAATGTACCTATAAATACTGTAGCTTGTTGGAAATAAAGTTAGTCTTTTACTATCAGCGCGAGTATCTCTATGCCCCTTTTGTCCTTTTTTTTACTATACGTGTTCAGTCTAATCCTAACTGGTGCCGAAACCCGGGACCCTTTTTATACGTACACGTGGTTCGGCCATAAACGTAACGGTCGTTGTTATTGTTAGTTTTTTTTCAACCTGGAAGTTGAAAGTATGACTGAATCAGAAGAATTGAAAAAACTGGAATACCAGCTAGCACAGGCAGCTGTAGAGAGAGCAGGTTTGGAAGAACAACTGAAGAAAGCAACAGAAACGACCCAGTTTGAACTAGTAAAAATCCGGTTAAAAAGTTCGACTTTCATTCACGAAGTGATTAGCCAACTTGAACCCTTTACTGGAGTCATAGGAGATCTGGACCACTTTATAAAAGGGGCAGATCAGATCCAAGGACTTATAGCGGCAAGAAAAGAAAATGGCACGCTTCAGGAGTCAGATGTAACGCTCTTAGAGGCAGCGCTCGTAGGACGTATCTCGAGGCGCATCCTTAATACAATCCAGGAAGATACAACACATCCGTAGGAGGTGCTGAAGGCCCGCATAAAAAAATTAGTTGGCGGAGGAAGGTGGACTCCCGAAGAAGATATATTCTACATGCTAAAAGAGAGCAGGAAGCGAGACCAATCGGAGGGAGAATTCGCTGAGAAACTCCTCGTGCTGTATAATAGGTTGGTGGAAAAGATGGTGGAGTCAGTGATAGATGCTGAAGGGAACCAACGAATGACATTCATCCGAGGAATTCTAAAGGTCCAGCTGAACCACTACTTGGATCGTCCGGGCTCTTTACCCCGGGATCGTGACTTCGTGGAATGCGGTCACGAGATTATCGATACATACGAACGAAATGAAGCGCGGCCCGAGAGAACAGAGGTAGAATGGACGGAGGTAAAATCACCCAGGAAGAGTCCGAGGAGAACATCTAACAGGGACACCGACAACAGGGCGTTTCAGAGACAAACGACTGGAAGGCATGAGGACAAGAGGAGGAATGATCGGATAACCCACTCCAATCCTTTCCTGACGCCACAATCGCTGTAACTTGTCCAAAATAACGCGGTTCCCCACGTAGATATGCAGGGCACGACCAGGGATACTAGTTATGCCAATATTGGAAGGATTATTATTTGCGTTTATGTTTAGGATTAAGTTATCTTTCTTTTATCATATGTAAACTAATGTACCTATAAATACTGTAGCTATTTGGAAATAAAGTTAGTCTTTTACTATCAGCGCGAGTATCTCTATGCCCCTTTTTCCCTTTTTTTTACTATACTTGTTCAGTCTAATCCTAACTTACATACGTGTATATATATATATATTATATATATACTTATATATATATAAGTTAAGTGAATATTTGAGGGACCTTTAATTTATGTTAATACTTTTGATTGGATTATCTTTTATTTATGTTCTAGTTATAAACAAGATGTAGCTGTAAGTACTGATGTAAAATGAAAATAAAGTTAGTTGTTAAATGAATCTCTGTCTGTGTCGTTACTCTTCCCAAACCCATATATTTTTTTAGTGTTTACATTCAGTCTAATCGTAACTGGTGCAGAAACCCGGGAAGTTCTGTGCGTGCACGCGTTTTAAACAGTTTTTTTTTCAGTAGATTAAGCTGGAAAGTACGTTACTCGCACAATGGTCGAATCAGAAGAGTTGCTTCAAGAACGTGCGAAGTATGAATTTCAGCTGGCTAAGGCGGCAGAAAAACACGCACAGCTAATGACTCAGCTTACGGAGGCGAAAAAGTCGGCACAAATTGAGTTGTTGAAGGTGCGGACGCAAAACTCTACCTTCATACACGAAGTTATAGGACAACTTGAGCCATTTACAGGTACAGTCGGCGACTTGGATCATTTTATAATAGGCGCCGACCAAATTATGACCCTTATTGTGTCACGTAAGGCAAACGGGACTATATTTGAGTCGGACGAGAAGATTTTGGAAGCGGCTTTGGTCGGTCGCATCTCGAGACGCGTCTTAAATGCCATACAAGGCGATACGACGATCCCGTGGGATACATTGAAGCAGAGGTTGAAGAAACTGTACGGTGGAGGCCACTGGACATCAGGGGAGGACGTATTTTATTTGATAAAAACAAGACGAAGTCAAGGTCAGTCGGAAGGCAACTACGCAGAA
The DNA here is from genome assembly GCA_037127475.1 of Arma custos. Taxonomy (NCBI): domain Eukaryota; kingdom Metazoa; phylum Arthropoda; class Insecta; order Hemiptera; family Pentatomidae; genus Arma; species Arma custos. Next base: position 20,842,264 of record CM073761.1, on the reverse strand, counting down.
AAGTTATTAGTTCTCTACAATAGAGTAGTAGAAAAATGGTGGAAGCCTTTGGACAAGAGGAAGGTGGACGCCGTTTAGAGTTTGTGCGGGGGCTCCTGAAGGTCCAATTGAACCACTATATGGATCGGCCAGGCTCTCTATCACGAGAGAGGGATTTTCTCGAGTGTGCACACGAGTTGGTGGATGCACACGATAGAAACAAGGCACGGCAAGAGAAATGCGAGGGCGAGTGGACGGAAGTGAGAGCCACGAGAAGACATAGGAGTCCGCCCAGGCGCAGCAACCGACCCAGTAGGGGTGCAGAAGAGAGGAGGAAGCGACCGGAGCGTTGGTGTTACGAGTGCAATAAACCCGGCCATGTGGCAGCACAGTGTAGTCTGACACGGTGCTATGAATGTGGCAGGAAGGGGCACGTGGCACGAGAATGCCCGAGACGTAGTTCGAGACCACGTCAAGGAGAATTCAGGCCGGAACCGATGGAGGTCAATAATCAAGAATGGAGAGACCGGCGGAACTACAGGAGGACCGGAGGACGAGATACCAGCGGGGAGTCTTTAGAGGAAGGCAGCGTCACGTCTGAGCGCAGCACTCTGTCCGGTAGAAAGCACGAGGTAAGAGGGGCAAACTCGTGAAAGGGAGGGTCCTTTGGGGCGGAAGGGCGAGCAAAACCAACGCGAACGGAATGAGGGTGCGGTGATGACCAACGTGGGGAGATTGTGAGTAATAATAGCGTTGCGAGTGGAAGATGGACAAGGTTGCCCGTGGCGAAGTTAGAGTCGTCGGGAGTAAAATTTCTGGTGGATATGGGGCGTACCAATTCACTGATCAGTCGACAAGGGGCGGTTAAAATGGGTATTTGGGAAAGAATTAAGCGGTGTAATTGCACGATAACCACGGTGAGCGGGTCGTGTAAAACTTTGGGGGAAGTAGTGGTCGATATGAACGAGTTAGCAGGGACGAGAACGGAAGTTATGGTACATATGGTCGAGAAACTGATGTCGGGATACGATCTCATTATAGGGTGCGACGTTTTACGAGAGGCGGGATTAATAATGGTCGTGAATCATGGAACGTGGCGATACAAAATAGGGAACTGTAAATACAAACCACTTTCGGTTAAAAGACCAAATATGGAAATTGGTGCCGCGGAGTATTATACACATGGGATAGAGCGGGTGCTCCAGGGGAATTCCGACTTGTTCTATAGAGAGGGGGAGTTCTTGCCGACTACGGGAAAAACCGAACACAGGATAGCTCTGACACGGGAAACCCCGGTATATGTCAACGATAGGCGGTACCCCCAGGCCTTTCGGGACATAATACACGAGCAATTGAGGGAGCTTCTTCACCAAGGGATTATTCGGCACAGCAACTCACCTTTTAATAGTCCCTTGTGGGTGGTCGAGATGAAAGGCGGAGCTACAAAAAAAAACCGAGTCGTCGTTGATTTTAGGAAATTAAACGAGGCAACGAAGGACGAACGCTATCCCCTTCCGCGGGTCGATGATATTTTAGACCGCCTATCGGGACGGATCGTGGCAACGATCTTTAGCACGTTAGATTTGAAGAGTGGATACCACCAGGTCAGAATGGCTGAGGAAGACATTCCGAAGACCGCTTTCTCGTGGGAACTAGGTCATTTTGTATTCGTTCGGATGCCGTTTGGGTTGAAGGGGGCGCCTCTCACGTTCCAACGGTTGATGGATGAGTTTCAGAGAGGGTTAGGGGAACAATTTTCTCAAGTCTATATGGATGACCTCATTGTTTTCAGTAAAAGCGAGGAGGATCACGTACACCACCTCACGCAAGTCATGAATAGAGTGCGAGAGTTCGGCCTCAAATTGTCTGAGGACAAGTCAAAGTTCGGGCTAAAGGAGATTAGATTTCTGGGACACATCGTCTCGCGAGAAGGGGTTCGGCCAGACTCGGATAGAGTAAAGGCAATCCAAGAGGCACCGCTCCCTACGAATGTTCGTTGAGTTCGGCGATTTTTGGGCATGATTAACTACTATCGGAAATTTATCCCGAGTATAGCGGATTTGACGTATCCCTTAACGGATATTCTCAGGAAGGGAAAGCGGTTCAGGCTAGGGTCGGAACAGTTGACCAGCAAGGAGGTTTTAACAACGGGGCCCTTGTTAGCATTCCCTGATTTCAGGAAAACGTTTAAGGTCACGACAGACGCTAGTGATGTTGCGATCGGCGCCGTGTTATTCCAAAACGCTGAGGGTGGGGAAAACCTTTGGCTTTTGCGAGTCGAAAGTTAAATGACGCCGAACGCCGTTATAGCGCGATCGAACGGGAGTTGTTGGCGGTAGTCTGGGCAGTTGAACATTTTAGGCCATACGTCTATGGGCGACGGTTCGAATTTTTCACCGATCATAAGCCACTGGTTCACTTGGGGACATGAAAAGAGTCGTCAGCGCGGATTTCTCGATGGAAGGAGCGCCTCGCGGTCTACGATTTCCAGGTGATCCATAAGAAGGGTGCGGAAAACGCTGTAGCCGATTGGTTATCCCGGAAGCTGGTGATCAATGCATTGGAGGACGAAACGACCCCCGCCGAACCGTTCACTGTACGCTATCTGAGGGATTGGGCGGAAAACGGGCCGGAAATTCCTTTAGTGCGGCAATTGTCGGAGGAAAGTGCGGCATCTAAGGAACGTCCGACGGATCTCCCCTAGTCCGACGAGATCATTAATAATAAGAAACGCCAGTTGATTATCCGAACGAAGCGGGGTCGCGGGATTGAAACTCAAACCAGTCAGTATGCAGGGTTGTCGAGCGTTGTAGTGCGGATACCGGCGACGACAGATGAGACCTAGCTGGAACGAATCTTCCTGGAGTTCAGCATACCTGATCGCGCACTGCACATCTATATGGAGAATCGTGTTATTATGGATAAATTGCAGCGACTGTGGCGGCAAGAACGAATTGGGGTGGGGTACCCGGTCGTTCGATGTTTACGCCAAGTAGAGACGATTACAACCGAGACCGCTCAAAGACAAATCGTGGCCGACCACCATATGGGCAAAACTAACCATAGGGGAGTGGAGGAAACACTGCGGACCCTTAAAGCGTTGTATTTTTGGCGAGGCATGGGACACACCGTGCAAGAGTATATCGCGCAGTGCTTAGTATGCCAGCGGGCCAAATACGATCGCCAACCCACGGTGGCGGAACAAGCGATTACGCCAACAGTGATGGAACCTCTTCGATTAGTACAGGTCGATGTATACTCAAGTGAGGGGCAGGAGTGGGTGACTATGATTGACTCTTTTAGTAAACTAGCGATGGCTTACCCTATTGAGAATAAAACACCAGGGGCAGTTTGGGAGGGCGTTTTGCAATGGTGCGCGACATACGTGGTGCCAGACGAAATTATCTCGGACTGAGGGAGGGAATTTCATAACGCGTTAATCCGCGAAGAAAGTAAAATACTGGGACTTACGTGGCGATTGAATACTCCCCATCACATTAAGGGCAGAGGAGTGGTGGAACGCCTACATAATACATTAGGGGAGCACCTTCGTTTACTTAAACTAGGCCGAAATTTATACCCCTATGAAGCTATGCCCAGAGCAATCATCGCCTATAACAATACCATGCATACAGCAACAGGGCTCACACCAGTGGAAGTTGTGTTCGTGCAACAGCGTCGCGACCGTGGGGATTTGTTAACTGCGAATAATAATCAACTAAGTATGGAGATTCGCCGGAGGTGCGAAGAACGGAAGACTCGTTGGGATAGGGATTTTATTTTATTGGGATACGCTAACGTACAGCTCGGAACAAGACAGACGCGAGATACGAGGGACCCTATAAGGTAGTTACGATTAAGGAACACAATTCATTCACCTCGAGGACTTACGGATACCTCACTTACTGTCACAATCAGGGACGGAGTGCGGCGGCCAGGGGTGACAGGTTACGTATAATATTGAAACTTAGTACTCCTTATTATGTTATTATATTTTTTTTTCTCTTCTCTCTTCTTGCAGGACTGTGATACTGTGAAGTTGTATAGCCTTGTAATATTACGCATTCATGTTATTGTTTTATATTTTCTTGTTTACGTTCATTATGTTAATTACTTGTACAATCTGGGTGATCACTATTTTTGGATTGTAAGTCCTAAATGTTCAGGAAGGTTAAGCTCAGTTTAATTTGTATGTGTTTTTGTTTTTTTTATTTTTGTTTGTGTTATTATAGTTCCTCCGGTTGAAGGAACTGGAGGGGGCAGTTAAGTGAATATTTGAGGGACCTTTAAGTTATGTTAATACTTAGGATTATCTTTTATTTATGTTCTAGTTATAAACAAGATATAGCTATAAGTACTGATGTAAATGTCGTTCCAACTCGATGGATGTCCAGCTCATTATAGCAGAGTTGCTCGAGCTTGGCTTGATATAAATTATCCACAACGATGGATTGGACGTGGAGGAGTAGTACCTTGGCCACCCAGATCACCTGATATGACACCCATGGATTTCTTCGTATGGGGAACCTTGAAGTAGAAAGTTTATTCGGTGTCAATCAACTCAAGAGATCAATTAAGAGACTGAATCATAGATGCAGTGCACCAGATATCATCAGAACAATGTTTAGCTGCAATTTATCAAGTGAGTGCTAGATGTAATGTTTGCATTGGTGCAAGAGGACCAATATTTACACATATCAATACATAACATTTTGAGCAATATTTACATCAAAAAGAACATAATATAAATATAAATGTAAATAAATTAGTATCAAAATGAAAACTTGTTTTTTTTCTTTGTTTGCGATTTTCTCTAAAACTAAGCAAAAACGAGCAAATCTCTAAAGGACTTTTTGTCTTAGTTTTTCGGTCTCCTATAAGTTCCTGAAGTTTTGCCATTTAAATATGGGACACCCTGTATACTTTAGTATGCACATCTGGGAGATGTTCAATGTTCAGTTCATAAATGTAAAAATTTGACTTCGCAGGAATGTTTCAATGTGTTTAATTTGCTTAAGAGATTATACCAAACATCAGTTGTTTTAATTGAGGACTACTATGGAATTTTAATTATATATACTGTGGAATTTTAATTAAGTTATAAGATTTAAACATTGAAGTGAACAAGAATACAAGGAGTTTTTAATTATTTTTTTGTTAGTGATCACTATTTTAACTTGTTTTTGGCTAAAACAATCAAGCAAAGCTGAAGTTTAACTGCCAAAAAATGTTGTGTCATAAGATAAGTTATTTTAACATAGAAGAATTTTATTTTACTTCAAATTTTACCATCCCAAGCAATAAAATACTATACTATTGGAAATTTTATACCAATTGGAATCATTTCTAAGAAAGAAGTGAAATAGAATAATAACAGTAACGAATATGATATTAAAAGTTAAACCAAAAACGTAATAAGGAAACTTACAAGATATTGGCTTAAATAATTCTTTTTTTTTTGTTTGCATTGTTCTTCTATCTCCCCCACGCATTTGTAGTCACAATGTAGTTCATTAACTGTTTGACAGGATTTTTCAATTTTCTCAGTATTCAAATTTGCATGTTTATCTAAAAATAATATCTAATACAAGTATTTAAAATTATATTTTTTCTGTTATTTTGAGTACTGGCCTCCCAATCAGTTGTGGTCTATAATTTTAGAATATTAATCAAGTCCTGAAGTTAGACATAGACATCTAATATGAATTCTACCGTAGATATCACAAAAGACACCTAAAAATTTACTTAATACTATTTCCAAGTTTATTATTTTTTTTAAATTTGCTTTTTTACATTTACAAGATTTACAAAATTATGTCGTATAATAGCTGTAAAATTAACTTATTGGTATAACTTTTCTCCATTACCTCCTAGTTCTAAAACTATGCACTTGAGTGTAGCAGATTCAGAAAGCATCTGAGGAGGCGTACCTGTCTATCCAGTTCTTTCATCCAAACTGACTATGCCTTCTAGAAACTTTAATGTATTAAAATGCTTTATATGGTAAGTTTTGCGGTAACAGTTTTAAAGGAGTTGAAAGGAGTTCAGAAATACAGGAACTATGAAGACAGTAAGGCTGATAAAAAGCCCCCTAGAGGCCCTCCATGTTTTCAGTGTTAAATATCTGTTAAATATCTAGGCTTAGTTCTTACCTTTTTCTTTAAAGTAATATTGTGAGTACACAATAATAAACACTTTTGTTCACAGTTAATTTATTACCACACAAGTAACATACACCAGAACTGTAGAACCACAGGAACATGTAACCTAGAGGGAGGTTAACAGTCATGCCAACTCGATTATCTTTGACACCCCCTCTCAATTAGATGTAGTTATTACATATTAAATGACTTGTACCTATACACTATACTTAACATCAGTCACAATGCCAGTAAAGTAAATCATATACATAGACTCCAAACTGAATACTGACTTCAAAAAAAAGAATACATCTAATTGAATAATGACACAAACACACACACACACACATATATATATATATATATATATATATATATATAAAATCAGTTAATAAGGAGATTACTTCTGAATGATTGAAATTTTTCAGCTCCTAGAGCTTTGGTAAAAAGATCAGCAATATTATACTTAGAACTAACATATTCAATTCTGATAACATTGTTTAGGCACAGGTGTTTGATGAAATGAAATTTAATTTGTATGTGTTTTCCTCGTTTTGTATTTAAAAAGGTATTTGCTAAAGATATTGCACTAGCATTATCTATTTTAAGAACTGCTTTCATTTCATCAAACTCTTGTGTTTTTTAATTTAGCACATTTGAACTGACTTCAATACACGTTTACTTATCACTTCACTACTTGTCCTATTCATTTGGCTCAGATCACTTAACACACCACGAAGATTCACTAACTCCTAAGCAGCAAATCTAGCAGCTATGTATTCAGCCTCCATCGTAGACTGAGCAACACATCTCTGCTTCCTTAATTTTAAACACCCAACGTGTTTCTATAACTTTAGCTCCTTCAGGTAATTTTGCAGGTGTCCAAGTATTGTGTTTCTCGTGCGACTCCAATTGCGAATTTATTGCACTTTTCCATTCTTCTGATTCTATAGCCTGCTCGAATGTTTTTGGCTCTTCATCAGTTGACGACAGAAAACAGTATGATGTGTACAGCTCGTAGTCATCCAGATATCCGGGTTTCTTGTTTCTTCTTTTTGCAGCGTTTACTTCCCCTTGTGCATTGGTATCTGTAGAACTTTCTTGCAAATTATTCTTCACCACATGTTCGCTGTCTTCATTAGTTTCTACAATCTTATTTTCTTCGTCAATAGTCATAACTGGATTATTATTTATCACTTGGACTGGCTCTATAATTTCTTTAGAATTATCTTCAATTGCATTTTTATCTTTGTATTCCATAATAGACTCATCAAATTGTACATCTCTTGACTTAATTATTTTTCTTTATTGTGGTAGCCACAACCTATAGCCACCTCCACAATAACCAATTATTACAGCACGAACTGATAGAAGCTCTAACTTCCCAGGCTTAGGTGTCAGTGTATGCCATGCTCGACAGCCAAATATTTTTAATTTGGATAGATCATTTCTTCCAATCCACAGATCCGAGGGAGTTTTACCTCTAGGTAAAACTGAACTTGGAGATCTATTTGTCTCATAGACGGTACATTTTAATGCCTCTCCCCATAAAAATTTGGGGACTCCTGAGTCGACTAATTTTGTTCTTAACTTTGACAGAAGAACTCCGTTCATTCTTTCACATCTGCCATTCATTTGAGGAGAATGGCTTATAGTATACTCCATTTGAATGCCATTTCTTTCAATAAAATTTAAAAGATAATTAGATTTTGCTTCACCACCATCGTCAAATCTAATGCGCTTGACTCTTAGTCCAAACCTAGTTTTTAATTCCCTAACATGAGATATTAAATTTCCAGCTGCTTCACTCTTATGTTTTAACAGTTTGACAACCACAAAAAGAGAATAATCATCCAATATGACTTGAAAATATCTCTCCCCATTGAGTGTACTCGGTGTGATAGGACCAACTAAATCACTAGAAATAAGACTACCTATTTATGTTGAACGCTTGTTGTTCTCATAAAATGGATTCCTTTTTGCCTTACCTTCAACACATGATTCATATAATTGGCTTGGAATAGGTAAACTCAATTGTGAGAGTCCATCGTTTGAAATATGACCCATTCTCTTATACCACAATTCTCCTTTTTATCAATAGTTACTAAACACTATTCATTAAATTTGTCTGCTTCAAAATAATAAAGACCATTATAGGGTTTGAAAAGCAAAACTGGATTATTTTTAAAATAAACTGTAGTACCTGATTTATCTGTAAGTATTTTTGCCCCACGGCTAGCAATTTGTGATGAAGAAAGCAAATTATGTTTCATTCCTGGTACAATCAATGCCTCAATTCTAAAACTTTTTCCTTTGAAATAAAGACTCAATTCACCTTTTTTTTTTTTTTTTTTTTTTTTTCCAGTGGGCATTAGGTGCACCGCGACCATGACTGATCTATTGTGCGCCCCATCTATATGCGATTTTTTTTAAAATCTTAGATTAGTCGAACCCACAAATTTCAGTATGCTTGCTGGGTTGATAGTTTCGTGCTGCCTGGGATCGGTGACTCTATCCAGACCAAAGGTTTCAAATCTTAGGTCGGCAAACCTATCACATAGGCAGACAATGTGGTAGGGTGATTCGTCCGCTGCGTGACAAAAGCGGCAAGAGGGGACATCCGCCAGTCCCAGCCTAAACATGTGGGCGTTGAGCCTGCTATGCCCTGTAATCACCGCTATGATTGTCTTTAATGCTTCCCTGCCCAGCTCCAGAGCAGCTTTGCTCAACTTCTCATTGAAGCTGTCAAGGAATAATTTAGAGTGCCTTAAGCCACCTAGTCCGCACCAATGCTGGTTCATTCTTCGAAGGTAGATGTCCTTTATTCTGCGCTTTGCATAGCTGAGTCCGATGCCGCAAACCGGTTCAGGACTGCACGGTACTCTATCCGATCCTAGTCTAGCCAGCCTATCAGCCTCTTCATTGCCAGGGATACCATGGTGTCCAGGAACCCACTCAATGCTAACCCTGTTACTCTCAGCCAGTTTGTTAAGAGCTGCATAGCAGTCCCACACAATCCGTGAGTTGGTACTGTGTCCACTTATCGCACCTATGGCAGCTTGGCTGTCAGTGAAGAAAGTAATCCTTCTACCTGACATCCGCTCATCCAGCAGTGTCTATGCACAGTAATTAATGGCCAGTACTTCAGATTGAAATACTGAGGAGTACCTCCCCAGGGAGATCCAAGTTCCTTCCCTGGGTTTGTCCCTCCTCCAGAACCCTGCTCCCGCACCAGAAGCCGTAAGAGAACCATCCGTATAGCAATTGATGCCGTTGCAGGGCCTGTGCCTTTTCGTTGTGTCAATATTGACCATATACTTAGGCGACATCACGGTGCCAACCTGAAGATCAGACCGCATTGCTAAGATGCAATCTGCCTCAATTTTAGTGAACAGTTCCCTCGAGCCACACAAATCACATACCCCAGGGATTATGTTCTGTTTGAGCAGCCTGTACATGGAGATCAAGGCCTGGTACTCAAGCTCCAGCACCAGTGGCCTGAGCCCAAGCACCACCTCCATTGTAGCAGTAGGAGTCGTCCTCATCGCACCCGTCATCATTAGACAGGCCAATCTCTGTAGCTTCTCCATCTTAAGTCTGGATCCACTTTTACCTGCGCCTTGCCACCACACCAGGGCTGCATAAGTCACAATGGGTCTAATGGCCGTGACATACAGCCAATAGATCATTTTCGGCTTCAAGCCCCATGACTTTCCCACTGCCCTTTTGCAAGCCCACAGGCATCTAATGGCTTTGTTTGTCGTGTTATCCACGTGTTGTCTCCATCTCAGTTTATCGTCCAGCGTCAGCCCAAGATATTTAACCGCGCTGTTCCAACATAACTGGATCCCATTGAGCATTGGCAGTCTTATGACCACCTTGCGCTTTCTTGTAAAGGCCAGAACGTTTATCTTACGCGGGTTGATGCTCAGACCATTATCCAGGCACCAGCGCGCTAGAATATTCGTCACTGTCTTAAGCAGGTCAGAGATAACACAGTGATGTCTGCCTCCTACAAGGATGGCTACATCATCCGCGTACCCCTGTGCATAGAAGCCTGCTCCATTGATTGCTGACAGAAGTGAGTCCGCCACCAAACACCAGAGCAGTGGTGAAAGTACACCTCCCTGCGGGCAGCCTCCTCTGGGCTTGATCCACAGTTTGGTGGTACCTAGTTCAGATGTAAGAGCTCTCTGCTCCAGCATGGAATTAATCCACCTGCAGACAACCGGCTCGATCTCTTTGCTCCTCAGCGCCCTACTTATGGTGCTGTAAGGTGTTCTGTCAAAGGCACCTTCTATATCTACAAAGATGCCTACTGTAGTTTCGCCCTGTTTCATGGATCTCTCCAATCTTGTAACCAGGTTAAAAAGAGCAACCTCACAGGATTTCCCTGCTTGGTATGCGAATTGAAGCGGGTGTATTGGATTTGCTACCAACGCACTGTTCCTGATGTATCTATCTAAGATCTTTTCTAGCGTCTTCATCAAGAATGATGACAGACTAATTGGTCTGAATGCTTTGGGGTCATCATATGACTCCTTGCCAGGTTTTGAGAGGTAACATAGTCTGGACGTTCTCCACTTCTGAGGAATATATCCAAATGCTAGGCTTCCTCTCAAAAGTTCGAGCAGGTAGGTCCTGATTGCCGTAAATCCCTGTTTCAACAGGACCGGCAAGACACCATCAGGGCCCCCCGATTTATAGGGCTCGAATGAGTCAATAGCCCATTTGAGGGAGCTCATGTTTATGATCTCCCTAGCCTTTGCCAGATGTACACCACCCGTTCCTAAGATGTGTTCATCCGGCGCTACCTCACTCGCCAAATGGGATTCGCACCCCGGAAAGTGACAATCAGCCAACTCCCTCAGGGTTTCCTCCTCATTCCGCGTGTATCCACTCCTTGTCCTGAGCGTTCCCAAGACTCTATGTCCCACATCCCTGGACATTATCTTTTTGATGCGACAGGCAGCAGGAATATTGTCCACATCGCTGCAGTACTTCCTCCATGCCTGTCTTTTAGCCTTCCTTACCTGTTTGTGGTACTCAGTGAGAGACGCTCTATAGGTCTCCCACTTACCCGTTCTTTTAGCAGCATTGAATAGCTTCCTGGTGCCATTCCTTAGCTTATTCAAGTTGTCATTCCACCAGGAGGTTTTCCTGTTGGAGCTGACACAGCACACACGATTACTGCTGGCATAGGCATCCATAATGGCTTTTGTCAAAGCATCATTAAGGGATTCCAGCTGCCATGTGTTCTTGATGCCCTTAGGGCAGCTTTTAAGGTTCTCCTCCAGACTGCTGCTGAAGAACCCCCAGTCCGTGCGCCTGGGGTTTCTGTACAGTAAGGTCTGGGGATCACTAACGCAGAGGTCAAATAGGATATATTTATGATCTGAGCATGTCTCCTCTCCAGAGACATGCCAGTGTTTAATGTAGGTACTTACCTCGTTAGATGCTATTGTTATGTCTATCACCTCTGACCTCAACCTATTACAGAAGGTTGACCTATTCCCCCTGTTTAATATATCAAGACCAGACCTTATGATAGACTCAAATATGCACTCACCTCTTTGGTTATTCTTGGAGCTTCCCCAGGCTTCATGATGCGCATTGGCGTCCAGGGCCGCCAATAAGTTGGTAACCCCTTCTTCCAGCATCCTCTCTACATGCTGCAAGGGGTTAGCTTCCTCGTAGGGCAGATATGCAGCTACTATAGTGATGTCTGCCCTCATCACCTCCCCAGAGGGGGAAAGCACTGCTGCTGCACGATCTCTGGAACAAAATTGCCAGAGGGGCAGCATTTTAAATTTGTTCTTGTGTAGGATGCAGGCCCTTGGCCGGTCCGACCCCGCAATCAAGCTGTAGCCAGGCCAACCAAGCCCCGCAATCCTACCATTTAGGAGATAAGGCTCTTGTATTAAAATAATATCAATATCCTTACCTCTAACATACTGCTGTAGCACACCACAAGCCGCTACGCAGTGATGCAGATTAATCTGCAGCAGCTTCATGCCTATTCTTGCTCAGAGCCCGATGAACCCGCCAACAATGCGAGCTCATCGACCTCATCAGGAGTGACTTCAGCTTCCGGAACCTGCACAAGGGGTTCCCTGGCTGAGCCACTAACGCTGCCCGACTGCGGCTGGTCCTCCTCGACTCCACCTAGAGGAATCTCAAAGTACCTCGCAGTCTTGTCATCCCTCCTCTTCACATCCTTGGGCTCGGCCGGCTTATTCTTCAGCACCCTCAGTGTTACTCGATGCAGGCTGAAATGAACCTGCATTCCGCACCTCCTGAGGCTGCCGAGACTTGTCTCAGGAATCCTGAATATGGCATAAAAGCCATTATCCAGGGCCTTAACATGATGCACCTGCCAGCCGAGCACACCATCGATGTCTCCATTCTGTACCTTCAACCTCCTGAGGATGACCTTTTTCATTAGCAGTCAAAATCTGGCCATCAGCTTGAACAATTTTCGCTGTGCTGTCTAATTTGGTGATGTTCTGTATAAAACGTTTTAATTCTCCTTTGACAAAATGATTTGAAGCACCACTGTCATAGATAAGACATTTTTCTTCAAATATCATGCTTGAATTACAAGTTTCAGTTGTCAATACAGTAATTTCACTCTCACCTTGTGCATGATTAGCAGTACTATTCTTATCTGTAGAATTTTGTCCACGATTCTGTTTTGAGAAGAAATTGCCACCCCAGTTCCTCCTGGTTCTATTATTTGAGTTGTATCGCCATCCTCTTAGTTCACATCCCCTTGTTTGGCCATGCTCCCTGAAATTTTTAGGACAGTTTGCTTGGAAGTGTGAATTATCCCCACATCGAAAGCAACCACTATTGTTGGCTTTTAGACCTGTCTCAGAAGTATCTTGACTAGGCCTGAGTCGATCGTTTCGATCATGACTCAATCGGACTCGTTTCGATCATGAATCAATCGGACCTGTTTCGATCGTGATTGATCGAATCCTTTGTCTGATTCTGTCCTTTCGTTCAAAGTCTGGCCGCTGGCGCGCTCGTCGCACTCTCTCTAAAGCGGGTAATGTCCAATTGTCAACAAAGGATTGAAACTTTCAATTTGAAAGAATCGGTGTGGAAGAAAATGGTCCGGGTAGAGGCCAATAAATTTCTCTTAGATACGGAGAAATGTTTATTTATTATTTAGTAGAAACTTTTGGACCTATATACATTTACGGCCACTGATGCGTATACGCAACACTAATTTAACAATTTTTTTTAGTGTTATAAATTCAAACATTTTTCTATTTTGTTACATCAGCTTATTATTTAAGGTTTGTAAATATTAAAAATAACTTTTTAATAAATTTTGTGTTATTTTAACCCGTTGAAAAATAATAGTATAGTAGGTTATATTTCAACACTAATGAGTACTAAGATTTAAATGTTAAATTCAGCCAAATAAGGTTGCTACAATTAAATTATCAGATTCCTTGTTTAAAACATTGTTTATTTTAATTGCTGGGATGAAATTTTTGTATTCAATTCAAATAAAAAAATTCAATTCAAATACTGCTTTTAGAATAGAGTCTGGATGGGTCTAAAAAGTTGCCTACGCAATTAACTGTAGTAAGTTATTGTGACCATTAAATAGGGTTACTTGTATGTGAAAGCTACTTCTTGATTGTTCTTCCAAAAATAACATTTATAACTTCCAAAATATCATTTATAAAAAAATATAATCTATTTATTTAATTTGAGGCTACATGATTTTATAGTATAATACATATTATACCTATATTACGAGATATATTTTTTGAAGGGAGTAATATGTTGGAGTGGTTGACTGGTGGGGGTTAACCCCCATGACTCAACTCTAGTCACGCCAATGATTATTTATGAATAATATATTGAAGGTATAATAGATGAGTAAATTGGTAAACACAAGAACGGACCTCTGGAAAAGATTTCAATTAAGACTAAGGGATAGAAATAATAATTTGAGTAATCATCGAAATGATATTCTGGCATCCCAAATATCAATCAAATATATTCAAAATATATTTAAGAGAAGAAACATAGCACATGCATGAGCACCTCTTCATTAGACAGGTGGGGTAGATGAAAATGCATGGTCCTGTCTTATTTGTAAAAACTTCATAGGAATGGCCAATGATTATTAAAGTAAAACGACTATTCTAAAAGGAGTATTTGAATTTAATACAAAATTTTCATCCCAACAATTAAAATAAACAATGTTTTAAACAAGGAGTCTGATAATTTAATTGTAGCAACCCTTATTTGGCTGAATATAACATTTAAATCTTAGTACTCATTAGTGTTGAAATATAACCTACTGTACTATTATTTTTCAATGGGTTAAAATAACATAAAATTTATGTGGATAGTTTCAGAGAGGATGCGTTTATCATGGTTAGGAACAGTAGCTAGGATAGACGTATTATCAAAATCAAAAGTGTGGTTTAAAGAAAGGGCAAGTTCGGAGAGTTTAGAGGAGGTATGGTTATGGGAGGAAATGGCATATTTGTGTTGGGTAATACGATCTTTAAGGAAGTTTTTGTTTCACCGATATAGGAAGAGTTACAATTAGGAGTAGAACAGGGGATACGATAGATGACATGGGAAGGTAGTTTGAGGGGAATAGGATCTTTGATACGGGTATAAATACGGGAAAGTTTGTTATGGGATTTAAAGGCAATACGTAAATTGGGGATAAAGGAACGTAAATATTTTTGAATGTTATTAGAGAGGGAGTGTATATATGGCAAGGATCTGTATATAGGGATAGATGGTGGATGTGGAGATCGGGTGGAGGTGGGGGGGGGTTATAGTAGTCATGGATGAGTTTATTAACAATATAGGGAGGAAAATTGTTTTTTAAAAGGATTTCTTTGATACGGTGGGTGTTGGTTTTATGGAAGCAGGGGTCAGAGAGGGATAGGCCACGGTGAATGATATTTTTAGCGACTTTAATTTTAAGGTGGTGCGGATGTTGGGAGTAATAATTAAGAAGTCTGCCAGAGTAAGTGGGTTTAGTATACCAATCTGTGGATAAGGTGTGGTCAGGATTTTTAATGATAAAGAGGTCAAGAAAAGGTAGTGACTTATTGGATTCGAGTTCAACGGTGAAATGGAGGCGGGATTTGTATGAATTGAAGGAAGATAATAAATCAGTAATGATGTTGGGATTTATGATAAGGAGGAGGTCGTCTACATATTTTTTAATGAAAAAAACATCGTCAAGGAACTGAGGTAGAATGGAGTCCAGAAGGTCATTTAGGACAATATTAGAGAGGTCAGGAGCGAGGGGATTTCCCATGACAAGTCCAGAAATTTGGGAAAAGAACTGTCCATGGAAGGTAAGGTAGCCGGATTCACAACAGAGTTTTAAGGATCGGAGGAATGAGGACCGGTTAAGAGAGGTATGGGGTTCTATCAGTGACCAGTTGTTATCTATTATGACGAGGGCATTATCTAAAGGTATGTTGGTAAATAGGCTTTCGACATCGAAGGAGGTGAGGATGTAATGATCAGGAATGGTGAGGGATGTTAAAAGATCACGTAGGTGAAAGGAGTTTTGGATATCATATGGGTTTTTACGGCTGAGGACTTGTAAGGATGGAAGTAAGAATTTGCTAAGTTTTGTAGATGGTGAATTGACGTTAGCTGTAATGAGACGGAGGGGGTTGTGGTTGTGGTTTTGTGGATTTTGGGAAGACCATAAATGCGGGGGGCTAAGGAATTATAGGAAATGAGGTTTCTGTAAACAGGGTAAGTAATTAGTTTGGAATTGACAAGGCTTTTTAGGTGGAGGTTAATTTGTTTTTGGAGAGAGGTAGTAGGATCACGAGGTATGGGTTTATAGGTGGAAGTATCAGAAAGAAGGGAATTAATTTTGAGGTTATAATCAGAAAGAACCATAATTACAGATAAGTTACCTTTGTCAGCTTTAGTGACAATTAAGTCGTCATGGGATTGAAGAAAAGAACGTGTGAACGAAAGGTCTTTGAAAAACTGTGGGGAGAAATTAGAAGGGGTGGAATGGGGAATGATATTAGCTGCAGAGACACGTGAAAGATCTGGTTGAACATGTGAGTGGTTGGGGAGGGGGTCATTATGGATATATTCTAAGTCGGTCAATAGATCGGGTATAATTTCAGTTATGTTATCCTTTCTTACTTATACAGATATTGTGTAATGTAGTTAAGTTTCATAAAACCATGTGTCTTGTCTCTAGCCGTAATACATCAAAACATAGATCAACAATTACAAACGGTTATAAAACATACGTTTATTAAGAAATACGTTTTAAAAAAGTTAAAAAGACTCAAGATACTGGCCTTATATCAGGAACCCTTGGAACAATCAAAATCAAATTTGGTAAAAGTTCTTGATCAACACAATTTTCTTTAACTGGGATGTGCATTTAAAACCACCATTATTTGCGAAAAAAATCATCTTTCTTTTTAATTGAAATTTATTTTTTTTAACACAAATCTTACATAAAGATAATGCAATAATTGTTTATATGCATGGGAAGGAAATGCTTCACTCATTCTCACCAGACTAGGAACTTCAATTTTGGATACACTTAAGACACGGAAAAAACTTCAACTTGAAACGTAATTTTGTGACTTTAAGGTTAAATATACCAAACTGCAATTATATGCAAGGTGATTTTAAAATTTTTTCCATGATGATTTTGAGAATTAATATTGAAAATGGTTAATGAATCGAATGTGTATATTGACGTGAAGTGGCAGTGTGGTGTTAAAACTACCAAGAACTGGTATGTCCCCACCCTTTTTGGCTTCAGTCAGTCTACTAGCTACTAAGTGCCTCTTTTACCAAGTAAAGTTATTATAATGTTTATTTCATGTAAATACTTTTGTAAAAACAGTTCAATGCTTTCTTATAGACTATTTTAATAGCGTTAAGTTGTTTCCCAAAAGCCAAAACAGTGTGACAGCACTAACCTGATATTGAAGTCTTTAATTTAGTTTGTGTTGACTTATGATATGCTTTTATTTTTTTTGGGTCCTCCTCAGCTATTTTTAGAAAATGCAATGATCTGTCATCTTCATTTAGAGGTAATTTTAATTTTTTTATTATTTTTTTTCCTGTATAAACCAAAAACATTTGTTACGTTTCTCACACCACATTGACAAGGAAAGTTTTTAGAGTAAGTAAAAAAGAACAAATTGCTAATAAAATACAATAATGGTATAATTGTAAATTAAAAATTTCTGTAGTTATTCATTTTAAGTTTTAAATAATATATTAATTTATCTTTAGCACAAATACAAATAAATTTCATGAAAGTATTTGGAGTTAACCTGCCTTTTTTAGATTGTGTAAAATTGCGGGGAGACCTCACTTGTAATCACACTGGTCTACATCAAATTTGCCTTTTACATGAAAATGTACTAAATTGATAGCATTTCACACACTGAAGATAAATATACAAGCCAAAATTCATAGTTAGCTCTTATTGTTCATTTGTGCCATATTTAATATAATAGCGAGTAGCGCGATAGATTTATCACATTAATGATGATAATTCCAAATATTTAGAGATTACCCGCGCAAATTTTATTATTTCTTATTTGTTTCTTGCGTCTAACGCTGACTGTTTAAGTTAAAACGTGAAATTTTCATGGTTTCTTTTGACATTTTTAGTGGAAAAAAGTTGTGTGGTTTAATGAAACCACGATGCAAGTGAAACTTTCAATTTTTTTCGAACCATAGTCTGTCACAAACAGTGCACGCAAAACCAAATGGATTATTTTCAAAAAAGTTTTCGAATAGATTATGAGCTCCATTATGTCTAGTATACAACGTATAGATCGATGACGGATCTTCTTCTGCTCGTGTTCTTCGTGCATTGAGCCTCTTGGTACTGACGACAGAATAAGCCCACAGGAGTGCTGGAATTTGCGTCGACAGTTGTATTTTCAGGAGCCTGTGACGAGGATTCATCGTTGGAAAAATCTTGATTGTGATTCGACGAATTTTGGAATTCCTCTGCATCAACAACTAATCCTCGACTTGTGCTTGTATCTCCAATCTTACTCGTATCACTGCCGCTCTTGCCTTGATTAGAACTGGCACCAGATTTTAGCCGCTTGCCTTTCTGACGATATCTGCGGCATTTTCCCGCATTTAGTCGCTTTCGATGCAGAATTTTTTCTGTGACGATATTTTCGGATATAGGATCGCCACTTTCAACGATAAACGTATTAAATCAAACACTCGACGTTGGACCCCTACTAGAACTCGGCATGACATCTATCGGCAGTCTACTATTTTTTTCCGGCGGCTCAGAGTGTAGTTCAGCTTGTGAAGGTGACTGAAGTCCTAAATGAAATTAAATATATTGAATGATCCGGATAAAAATTAAAATACTTCATCAAATATTCATATGAAATAAGTTAAAATAAATTCAAGCACTCAAAATTAAAATTAATACACACTGATAAAAGGATTTCATAGTCTTTGAAGATATTTATTAATAGTAAACAAATCATATATTAGAGACTATTTTTCGGCCTCAAGCAAATATTTCTTACTATTTAAAATGATTTGTTAATATTTAATAAATGAATATCAGATTTATTGACTAGTAAAAGATTATTTTAAATAGTAGGAAACATTTGTTTGAGGCTAAAAAATGGTCTCTAATAATTGAATTGTTAACTATTAACAATCTTTTTAAAAACCAACAAATCCTTCTATCAGTGCATAAACAACAATATCCGCCGGCAGAAAGATCTAATAATTATATTAAATTCACTATAAAAATTTAACCAACTCACCGAGAGCCTTTTTCCTTTCCCTATAAACACGAGCTCTCTCAGCATTTTTACGGCGTAAAATTAATTCATCGTCGGATCTTTTCGCACTATTCTTGGTTTTTCCCTCATTGACCGGTTTATTTAACTCACTAACTGTATCGTTATCCATCATGACAAAGTAAATAAAAGCATTTACATTAATAAACAGATCAAAACACACAATACACGGTCAGCTGACTGGGCGCCGCCATATTGGCCTAGCCTGCTTTGTCATGCTGGAAGCTGACGGAAAAATTTCGGGGCAATACAATAAAAGTTTCACTTTAAAATCTACAGTTTTCATTATGTCGCGTAAATGTGTAAAAAGTGCAGACAATTTTTGCTTCATATGTGCTAAGGTGACCCGTATTAACCAAAGATGCTCAATCTCACTCACTCAACGTTTAGAAACTGCTTACTTCCTGCTTACTTATTTTGGAGTTCAAATTAAAAACCAAGATAAACCAAGACAAAGGTGGAGGTTATTGAAATTGCCAGAAATAATGATATGGTTGTATAAAGGAATGTAATTGGTTCAAAAGCCAGAAAAGGAGGGCAAGAGGTATACCACTATTCGACTAACCACATTTTAGTTGCACAACTTGTTCCACAAATTTGATTAAGTAGCTAAACAAAAAGAAACGTTCATTTCCTTTTGGTGTTCCAATGATGTGGAGGGAACCTACCAATTATTTTGCTTGACTCCACTCATCCAGCACGGTATATCAAGAAAAAAGAAACGAAGCGAGGTATATCCTGACGTAGCCTCTGTGTCGCGACCTGTGCCATACGGAACCGATTTACCTGTTCCTCGACCTCCCGAAAAGTACCAGCAAGATTCTGAAGATTAATTTAATGGAAGTTGACTTCAATGAGCCTACATCCTCACAATCGTCACAGTTTTCGGGTGACAATATTGTTTTTGACTAACCTCATCTTATTTTTTTCCTTCTAACTGCGGTGATGTGACGAACATGGTGAACGATTCCACCAAGATATCTTGACAATGGAAAAGAGATAAAAGAGAGAATGTGTCTATGTTAGCGGACCACTACTGGAATTTGAGAAGAGATGTCCCGGAAAGCAATTACAATAGACAAACGAAAAATATAAGAAAATCATAATTAAACAGGTTTAAATATTTTGCTAATATTTCAAAATTCCTAATTTTATATAAAAAGTAAAAAATAATGATAAATAAATATATATATATATGTAAATAAAATGTATTTCTTTAATTTGAATTAGCGCGCCACGCCAACGTAGATTGGGTTGGTGTTGAAAAGAATGATGCTTGCATTATCACCAGGGAGGTTACGAGTGTGATAGGCAAGCAGTGAAAAGCTCCATGTGTTTTTTTTTTATTATTTGTTATTATAAAACAAACAGAATCGACAGGAGAATAAACATTGAATGGCGTTTCTTTGTTTTACAGGTATGAATGATTTTATTTGTAAACCCGTAAACTAATTATCAATAAAAAGAAAATAAACTTTGTTTTACAGAGCAACACAACCTTGTTTCAATTGATTTCTGTCGTCCCTAAGAACCATTATATATATATATATATATATATTTTTTTTATTTTATTAAATACTTATTTTATTAAATAAGTTTTGTACTTTAACATGTTACTAAAAGTCAAATTTTGTATATTAGTTATATTTTCAAAATATGAGCAAAAAATATATTCGTGTTTTCGTATTTAGTAACTACAAAGCAGTATAAAAATATAGTATTCAATTGAAAGGCACACAAAAAGTTAAATTTTGTAGACCAGTGTCATCAGTCAGTTTTATCCGTCTAAAGAGCCTGCGGTCTGCATTGCGCTTCTTTAGCACGTATTTTATGTTTTAACACATCCAGGGAGCAGACAATCACAGAATTTTTCAAGTAGAGTAGCTGCAACAATCCCGGAGTTCCTTCATAAACCACACCGTTTATAGACATATCATCACTGTTCTCAAAAAGCTGAACATCGGTCGAGTCACCAATAGTCAATCCTCCAGAAGGCATTACTCGAAAACCGTAACGAGAGTCATGTGCCTTATCACTTTTCAACATCTTATCCAAGTATTTCCTTTGTAGGTTTCCAAATGCGGCGAGGTGCTCCATAACTTCGGCTTTTCCATTTGGCGTTTTAGCATATTCTTTGACTTGTTCTGTAATTGGATCATCTGTCACATAATCATCCATTTCTACTTCTGGTGACATGAACTCATGAAGGGGATTTGTTAAGTGAGATAATGGTGTTAACACAGTACTTGGATCATCAGATGTAATTTGTGTAACTCTTTTGTGATGAGGTGTTGTTTTCGGTATTAATGTTGATTTTCTGTAAATACTAGCAGACTCTAACTCGCTTTTATCAGGTGATTCGTCCCAAACATTAGTAGTGTCAATTCTTTTTACTTTTCTAGACATCACTGCGGGTTCCGATTTGGTCTCTTTATTACTTAATTGTACAGATTGTACAATAAAAGACTATTTCGATACTAGTAATTATCCAACAGAGCATCGTTCTTATTCTGACAAAAATAAAAAAATTGTAGGAATGCTCAAAGATGAAACAACTGGAGATCCAATTGTTGAATATGTTGGCTTAAGACCAAAAATGTATTCATTTATAACTAAACATGGTTTACTTATAAAACGATCCAAAGGGATTAAAAAATGCGCAGTTCGTGAATTCACATTTCGAGATTATTTAGATACTATAAGAAATTACGAGTCGATGTACAGTCAATTTCAAATTATACAATCAAAACGACATACAGTGCAAACAGTATTAATAAATAAAAAGTCTCTTTCCCCATATGATGATAAACGCCATACAGCAATTAACAATATAGATACGCTACCGCTTACGGTCATTATTCATTGCATTAGTTATATAATTGTTAATTTTTATATTTAATTATAGCTATAAGTATATATTGTAGTAATTGTATATATTAGTTGTAATAAATTAATTCTAAAATATTAATAAATGAATAAATAAATGATTAATTAAACTATAGAAGTGTAAGTTAAAAAAAAAAAAAATAAATAAGAACAGTAATTATCAATCACTAGATTTATTTTACATGTAATAGCAACAAGTCAATAAAAAAATTATATTTTATATTTTAGGAATGTTTTCAATAAAAGTTTTGTTGTAAAAAATAAATAAATAAAAGTCTAATAAAATAGTGTTTTTTTTTCTTTCACAACATTATGCAATATCCTTTCTGTCAATTCAGCTGCGCGAGAGGTGGGGATAGATGAAGTTTTTCTATTCTTTTTACCAGTTGATTTATTTCGTTTCTTTTTATTTCATATAAAACTATTTGGTTTTTTAAATGAGAAAGTTGTTGAACGTTGAAACGTTTTAACCTCTTGCGCATGCTAGCAGCATCCACAGCTGTTTTCCAGTTCCTTTTTATTATCAACTTCATCTATTATTATTAATGGTAGCTTCTCTAGTTGTTCCAAGTACTCGATAAACGGACAATATTTAGACCATTTCTTGTGATCTACAAAAGGCTCATCATGTACCATCCATTCGTGTAATATTACTCCACAAAAAGGACACCTTGTTCGGTCTGATTTTTTCAAATAATAAAATCCTGCTGATGCAAGCATAATGACACTCACTGGTGAAGGCCATCCAACAAATGTAGATAGACGATCATCCTCATACCTCTGGCTCCAACCTGTTCGCTTACCCATCTTGATTTATTTGAAAGAACGAGAGTGGTGTCCTGATGACATGATTAAAAGGACAGAGACCTGCTCTGACGGAACTGACGTCACAAGGTCATTTTTACGCACTACAGCTCAAATGTAAACAAAGATGGCCCAGCGATGACTCTGAGGAGAAAGCCCCGCGATGACTCTGACAAGGTGCCCCCGTGACGTCACAAGGTCATTGGCACCCCTAGCGCAGCTAGAATGTAAACAAAGTGAACAAATGTAAACTCGAAGATGGCCCTGCTGAGCTGAGCAAGTAGGAGACGGCGAACACTCTGACGTCACAAGGTCAATGCCCCCGTCACAAGGTCATTTTTACGATCTACAACTCAAATATAAACAAAGATGGCCCCGGAATGACTCTGACGAGGTCAATGACCAAGTAGTAGGGGTGTCCTCAAATGTAAAAAAAACCGTTCAAATGTAAACAATGATGAGAAAACCAGCGAACACTCTGACGTCAAAAGGTCAATGCCCACGTCACAAGGTCAATGTCCCCGTCATATACACATCTACTACTGCTCAAATGTAAACAAATCCATCAAATGTAAACAATGCGATGTTTCCAAATCTACAACATTCATTGCGACGTTGCCAAATGGAGCAGGCTCACAGCTCCAACACCTCAAGGACGCCCCTCACCCTAGTGTGAAATTGACCTAGTGCACATTTGCACAAACCCCTAAATATCACTACTGGAATTATTAAAATAATTTTACTACAGATACTATATACATTATTTATAACTTTATATAATATTATGAACTTTTTTTTTTGCTTGTTAATTCATGTAGGCCTTCCTCTTAGGGAGTGATGGTATAACTTTTCTGGAGACCAATTCCTACTGGGATACAGTTAAAATAAACAACACTAATTTAACCATTAGACCAATCTGTGCCGGTACCCTACAGGGTTCAGTTCTCTCTCCGATCCTCTTCAACTTTTATGTTCATGACATCACTCAGTCCCCACTTACCTCCATAGCTATGTTCGCTGAAGACACAGCAGTATTCTCGCATAATGTGAGTGATAATTTGAGTGATGACATAATTATAGCCAGGAACACACTTCAAAGTCACCTTCATAAGTTAGAACAATACTTTTCTAAATGAAAATTTGACCTGAACGTTCAAAAATGTTGCGCAAAAATTTTTACCCTTAGACGCCCTTCAGACCCACCTGAGCTAGTGCTCAATGGCAGCAACCTCCTGTGGAATAAAGAAGCACCAAAATATCTCGGAATTTATTTAGATCATCGTCTAACCTGGAACCAGTATATCAACACCAAATTAACACAGGCCTACGCACGATTAGCTCTTCTTTATCCAGTAATAAATAGAAAATCTAGATTAAAACCAGAAACAGCCTTATTAATTTATAAAACCATTCTTAGACCTCTACTAATGTACGGTTGTGATGTGTGGGGTGCAGTATCAACAACTAAGCGAAATAAATTACAAACTTTCCAAAATAAAATCCTACGAATCGCGCCTTGGTTTGTACGAAACAGTCAACTACACCGAGAGCTAAAACTAGAGACGATTGAAGAATTCATTAAAAAACGTAACACCAGATTTAAGACCGAATTACCAGCAGTCAAAGGAGCTGTAGCATTCAACATTGGCGAACCTATTTCATCCCCAAGATTAAAACCGAGACACTTGGAAGATATTCTGATGTGAACTCTAATACCTTGCTCACCAATCATTGTAACAAATTGTAATATATTCCTGTTTCCTTATAGTTTTTCGTTTTATAGTACTATAGTTCTGTTGTTATTGCATTATAATTATTTTATATGAAAAAAACTATTATATATTTATAACTTCTCTTGAAAATAATGTACAGTTAGGAGGGTCTCTTGCATGAGACGAAACCCACACTTTCACTTTTTGTTAAAATGTAAAATTAATTATTTAAAACAAAACCATGTAAGGCTAGGAATAACCGTTCTGACAAATAAAGTATATATATATATATACTTTATTATTATTTGTGGGTTTCCCTATATATATATATATATATATATATATATATATATATATATATATATATATATATATATAAAAGATAATTTATAAGACTAATTTTCCACACATGTTAATAGCTCCTAATGATATTCAACTGTCAGACTATAATCTTGTAATTCCAATGGGAAAAGTGTTCATTTGGACAACCATATATTGAATATTTGGGTCACCTTTTTAATAAAGATGGTATTCACCCAATGGATTCACAAGTAAAAGCTATCAGACATGCACCGATTCCGAAAGATGTTCATACACTGATATATCAACCCTTGTATGATTTTCTCAAAACTAATTCAAAATATTTGTGGCAATATCCAAAAAGCATTCCAGAAAGTTAAAAATATTCTAGCTTGTAAACCGGTATTGACACATTTCGATCCAAGCTTACCGGTTCAATTAACAGTAGATGCCTCAGCAAAAGTCGTTGGTTGTGTCCTGTCTCATATTTTTTCTTATGGTTCTGCTCATCCAACAGCATATGCATCCAAAGTATTCTATCGAGCGGGAGGCATGGGCAATAGTATTTGGGGTAAGCCATTTTAGAGATTTTTTGTTTGTCCGTAAATTTACAGCAAAACAGATAGTCGTCCCTTCCATATATATTTGGGAAAAGAAAGGGAGTAGCTATGTATGTCGCAAATCGACTCCAGCGCTAGGCGTACCTTCTGTCTAATTACAGCTTCCCTATGAAATGTGTACGCACTCATCAAAATATTGCGGACTACCTATCTCGGATAGAATTACCCGGTTCAAAGCCAGCAACAGATATTGAAAACAAATTAACATATCTCAATTTTTTCATGAAAATTGGCCCCTAAAAGGAGATTGGCGCGACATAAAAAGAGAGATTCGAACAGACCCAACACTATCCAAGGTTGCTGCTGCAGTAATGAAGCACCTCCCGAAAGAAGACAGTCACCTCCCTTACTCACGCCGTTTACACCAGCTTACTGTTGATGATGGATGTCTTATGTGGGGGTATTGACTCATTATGCCTGAAAAATTTCGACCCTCACTTCTGAAATAACTACACAACAATCATATGGGGCAACAAAAATTTTAACTAACGGCAAAAAACTACATGCAGATAATCAGAAAACATTAGCTAAAATAGAATAGAAATATAAAAGCCTTTAAAAATAGGCCAATGTAATAAACAAAACGATTGAAATGCTACTAGGAAACTGGAAAGGCAAAAATTGAATATTTTAGAAATACGGTTTGTTACCTTTTATGTAATCTGACACCTTTTCATATTCTATTAATTTATTCTTCAGCTCTGATATGCCATCTTCAAGTTCACCTATCCTCATTAAATGTTGTAGGTTAGCAATCTCCAATTCAGAATAAGCCTTTTGAAATTTGGAAATATGTGTTTTTAATTCTAAAAAAAAGTAAAGGTAATACAATCTGTGTATAGGTATTCACAATTTATACTGCTATAATGTTCAACTCAGGATTAAAGACGGCCCAGTAGAAGTACTAGTGAATCTTGCTAAATACAGTTACACTATCTAATGTAAGGTTGAGTAACTTCGTTATATTTTACTAATCGTTTTGTATGAAGCTTTTAAATGTGTCAACTGACTAATATTTTATTTACTCGATTGGGTTTTACTTTTAGTTTATGTTTCACTTATATTTTGAACCCTTATGGCCTAAAATCAATGAATCAGATTTTGTGAAAATTTATCATTTGGTATGACTGTTTCTTAGATCTTTTATATTGCGAAAGTAAAGCTGAGGATGAGCTTATCAAGGATTGCCTTGAAATAATTTCTACCTTTTTCTTCACTTGGGCTTTTCCGTTGGACGACTTTTTAACTTTAATGAAGTAAAAAAAAATACCCATCACTTTTTGAAACCCGATGGTTGACCAAAAATGTCAAATATGGTCATTTAGGAAATCTATACTGCCGATCATCAAGTCTTCTAGACTAAGTCTGTTATTAGAGCTGTTCTTTACAGCTTGTTATTCCTAAAACTACACGAATGATACAATAACAACACCGGATTAGAAAGAAGTAATATTCTTCACCATTTTCAAAAATAAATCGACGAAAAAATGACAAAATTAGCCGAATTAGAATATACATTTAAACTTTGTTAAGAATTAATCAACCTAAAGGCAGTACCGACGAAACCTGTTTGATAAAAACCCCTTATATATCGATAGCCTGGTAAATTGGCAATATGCCAGTTTTGTTCTTCATATATCCTCACATTTCTCCATCAAAATCCATTCCTGAATCCAGTGGTACACTATAAAACTGTGCCGGTTAGCGAAGGTTGTAGAGTTACTGCTCCACCTAGCAGCAAAAGGTGATCGATGCTTTGAATAAGGATCCCTTTTACGAACATAAGGTTCAAAGAGGGTTCAGTCTTTTAACTCAAGCAATAGAATAGTCCATAGTATCAAATCAAGATGATGATGCAATTTTAAAAGATTTGTTTGTTAATACATAATTTGTATTGTCATGTGGGTTGCTCGATAAATGTTCTTTCCAATCGACAACCGGGACATTTGTTTTTTTAACAATTAGACCTTTAATCACAACCATTTTAACGACTATTAAAGGATGAACTGAAGAAGAGGAATATATTTGGTTTCTCTTTTATACTTCCGTAAATCAAGACATCGAATGTTATTGTATATTTGATGTATTTTGATTATATACATCTGTCAACGAGAATAGTTTTTATTCAAAATATTTCACGAAGATAAAATGTAAGGAATTTTGTACTTTTTTAATCAGTACATTTCTCGAAAAAACAAACAACAATTCATAAAATATAGGGGGAAAACAGAGCCGATATTATGACTTTATTAAAAAATAAAAAAAGTTCCTAAGTATCTGTCGGAGAAATTCTGTTTTTCCCCATTTCGTTCAGTTTTTTTCTATTGTTCTTACATCAAATGCTCTATACCTCCCTCAGGAAAGCAAAAAAACGCTAATTTGTATTTGGTTCCTAGAATTTTCCCGCGCAGCTTGCGCTTAACTTACCTCTGTAGGCTATTCCCACTTAACATTGGCTATTTCCCTTTGTCTTTAAGACATTATCCTTGAAGAATAGAATCCAAAAACGGAATAGTATAATCAAGTATAAGTAGTTAGTAATCATATTTGAGCCGAGTCATAGATGAACTCATTTCTAAACCCATCTGATTGTTCAAGTGATTTTAATATGACTGTGGCCTTGTTGATATAACAAATTATACTTGTCTAACAGAGGGAAAAAAACACTCTAAAAGACTTGAAAGAGGAGAGGACTGGAAGTATGAACAAGAAGCTTTTATGAGACAAAAAAGTATAAAAACAGTTTTAGTAAAAAAAAAAAAAAAAAGGTTTTATTATAAAGTTCTCAGGTGAAATTAAACAAATAAGATTCAATAATGTAAAATATAATAATTTTCTTAAGAGGAAAACTAAAATAAATTTACCTTTGCGAATCTCTTGGAAATCATCTTGCTCCTGGACAGCTGTTAGATAATTATTTTCATGGTGTAAATGTTTAAATTCTTGTCTGAGGGGCTTATGACCAAGTTTTAATAAATTGAATTCCTAAAAGAAATAATAAAATACAGTATTATATAGTACTAAAACAAAAAATGTCCTAATATGGATTATAGTTAGAATGAAGCAGCCTGATCATAATTTACTGAGATCTGAATTAATGGAAGCATATTATTTAAATGTTTGCAATGAATATTAGGTTAAATAAATTACAGACGTTAAAACAGTAGGAAAATAATCAAAACACTGTAAACCATAGCACCTTTTAAAAATAAAATACAACATCAAAATCACTAGACTATAAACTTTTACAACCAATCTAGTATAAATATGTTTTATTTAGTATAACAATAGTACTAAGGTGTTAATACATTAAAAAAAATTGAAATAACAGATAGTTAAGGGTGTTAAGGATAATTTCACAATGGAAATAAATTGTTTTTAAAAACCATTTGTAGCCCAATAGTAATAAACATACCTATCTTTCAAATATATATATATAAATGACCCACCTGTAATAGTTCATCAGCTATGTCTTTAAAAGATGCATATCCATCTTTATAGAGTAAAATGTCATTCAACAAATTGGAAACTAACTCCACAGAGCCAAATGAAAGGGGCTGGTGATAACCAACCCTGTCTAATTTTTTTCTCAATATATCATACTTATCTTCAAACGCAGACATATCAATAATTGATCATGAATTATAAATATATATTTATATTTATAAAATCATATTAACATTAATATTCAAATGTCAAAATAGAATTCACCTAAATAGTAGCTCATTGATTCATTTGTTTTTTCAAGAATTGAATTGGTTAAACACTGATTGATCACAATTAAACATTAAAAAATCATGCTAGATCAATTATTGAAAAATTGAGAAGGTAATGAAAGCTTTACTCATTTACTAAAACTAGAAAGCTAAGGTTGGGCTTGTTTTGCTTTATCTAACACCAGGGACCACTCTCAATTCTTAGTTACCATAGTTTCAGTAAACAACACTGACAGCTGGGACCTACCACAGTTTTATTTTTAGTGGATATATGTTTATTAAAGGCATTAAGGGCTGTATTAGCACAGTCCTTAACGCCTTTAATAAAAATATTGACAACAACAACACAGATGTTATTATTAAATACTTCTTATTATTACTAATAAAACGTTGCTTTTATTTTTATTACTATTATATTATTGTGTTATTATTAGTTATTTCAAAACAATAAAATTATTTTCACATGTTTGTGATGTGAAGTAATTCCTCTTGTGTATATCATCTATAGTGTATTATAGCCAGACAAAACTGTAGTGACAGTTGAGATCATGTTGGCTGTGCACTACGGCGTCTTTGTAACAACAGCCATTATTTGAACTCTTTTAAAACTACAATAGTACAACTTTTGACACTGTAAATAGGCAACTAATTATTTGTAAATTTGTAAAATCTAGAATCGATTCACTTATACACCAGAACTTCTACCTGCTCTTCTCTACATTTACAATTTTTCCCTGCAAAACGCAGTTTTCCCTTCCTCCCGGAAAAAAAGCAATTGTCCCTCCTATTAACACATTAAAGGCGGGGGTTAACACATTAAATCGTAGTACTACGACTCCCGCCTTTAATGTGTTAACAAATCATCCAACCCCTCAAACCCAAATGACTTCCGCCCTTCTCTATACTCTTTATCCTTTCCAAACCCCTCGAAAGAATAGTTCAATCCCAAATGTCAAATTTTCTAGAACAGTACAAACTCCTCGATCCACTTCAATCAGGCTTCCGTCCAGGCCTTTCCACATAATCTGCCTCCCTTAAAATCACCACGGATATACATACCGCCGTGGACGAAAAAAACTAACAGTACTTATTCTACTCGACTTTTCAAAAGCTTTCGATTCGCTGAACCGTCCTATCCTTTTCTCTAAATTAAAATCTCTTTACTTTTCCAACAGTTCAAAACTCTGGGTCCAAGATTTCCTCTCGGATTGGACTCAAGCGGTCTGCATCCCACCCCTATCCTCTTTTCTACCGCTGAACACAGGAGTGGCACAGGGTTCCATTGTAGTATTTCCCCACTCCTTTTCAACTGTTATCCTTCCATTCATGATCTTCCCAAATCAATCCTCCACTGTTCCCACCATATGTACGCCGACTACCAGATCAGTAAAATACAAGATTTATTTAATAACAATAAACAAAATATGTATAAGAATATGATGTATATATAATATAAATGTCTAGTATAACTGTATGTTTTTTCCTTTCACATATCCTTTTTGTTAATCCAGCTCCTTAAAAATTTCCTATGTTTTACTACAGCTCAGGAGAGGGTAAGTATATCACAGAAGTAAATGATACGAGTATATAGTGAAGCATACGTCATCCAAGCTCAAACGACATACAGATGTAGCAAATACCATAACTCAATGACGTAGTACTTATGAATGGACCTTATCGCTAGTCTCCGTCATCCAAGCCCTATCTTTTAGTTTTAAAAGATTTCAAATTTGGCTCTGCTAATATTAATTCATCTTTTAAGTGAGTAATGTTTATGTAATGTAGTAAGGTATGGTATTTGCCTGTTAGAGGGGCCCCAGTGATAAGCTTACTGAATCTAACATTAAAG
This sequence comes from Arma custos, assembly GCA_037127475.1. Classification (NCBI taxonomy): domain Eukaryota; kingdom Metazoa; phylum Arthropoda; class Insecta; order Hemiptera; family Pentatomidae; genus Arma; species Arma custos. The sequence continues at coordinate 20,811,416 of CM073761.1, read as the reverse complement.
CTGCATGCAGGAATGTATTTTCGTAATTGGGTGACAAAATCTTGGATAGATTGGTTAGATGCTTATTTTTGTGACAGAAATGTGTGTCTTTCAACTAAAATATTTGTTTTCTCGGTCAGTTAATCGTCAAGTGTTTTAATGATTTCATCAAATGTTAATGTATTGAGTTCTTTTGATGCTACTTATAACTTGAGCAACTCGAAATATTCAACGGTACAACGGTTCTGCAAGGAGGTGACTTGTCCTAGGTTACGCTTAACCGCCAGGTTTCCCCCTTATTTTGGGTTCCCTATTTTTATATTTTATAGAGGCTGGGTGAGCCCCAAGAGGGTGCTAGGAGGATGATTGATGAATTCATGTTATCATAGGCTTTTTCTATATCCAAGAACATGCCTACACATTCTTTCTTTTCAGAAAAACTAGTTAATATTTCATATTCCATCGTTACTAAATGGTCTATGGTAGAGCGTCCTATTCTAAATCCACATTGCGCGTTCGACAATAAGTTGTTTTTCCCTAATATCCAGGTAAGCCTCTTAAACACCATCTTTTCCATCAGCTTACATAGACAACTCGTGAGCGAGATGGGCCGTTAGCTTGATGCATCCAACTTATTTTTGCAGGGTTTCAATATCGGTATTACAATGGACCTCCTCCAGATTTCAGGAAAATCTCCGGTAGTTCTAATATAATTGTAAAGGCGAAGAAGTGCGCCCACAGCTGGTTTCGGTAGATTTTTAAGCATGTCGTTATGAATCTGATCGATCCCTGGTGATGACGATTTCAGCTCTTTTATATTGACCATTAGTTCCAATGCGGTGAATGGAAGATTATATGTTATCAATTTGGTCATCTTTTTCATCTATTTCCAAATCTTGCGCTATGGAATGTGTTTGAGGTGTGTAGATATTGAAATAAAGTTCTGCAAAGTGTTCAGCCAAATCTTCAGGATTTCGCTCTATTTTTCCATTAATTAGAAGCGTAGACTGATAGTCTATGCACTTTCCTGAAATGCTCTGAATCTTTTTCCAGAATAGCTTGGGTGAGGTACTGCTTGATATATTGTTCAGAAAAATTGTCCACGTTTCTTTTTATTTTTAATAATCCTGCGGGATATTGAGCGATTTTTCTTGTATTCTATGAGGTTACTTAGGGTGGGTTCTTTTTGAAATAGTTTAAGTGCCCTTCTTCTCTTCTTAATAGTTAACTGGCACTCGTTATCGTACCATGGTACCTGTTTTGTTTTAATTATGGAGGAGCTTCTCGGAATTGTGAGTTGGGCTGCTGTTAATATCGATTCTGTAATTTGTAATTACGTTTTGGTTTGTCATTTTAGTGTACCTTTTATTCATTAAAATAACTGTGTTTGCACTTTCTTTGTTGTGTTTTTGGCATTAGTGACCCATACTTCTGTAATCCCACAATAATAACTTTGAAAAAGTAAAATCCTTCAAATTTTTTTAAAAGTTCTTCTAAGCAATGGGGGGGGTTACATCCCCAATAACCCCCCTCGTTACGCCTATGGTCTCAGCTGTAGATAAAGCAACAGTGGGCTGTTCCCTTGAAAACCATGAAATTACATTTCTTCCTTGATATACAATAGCTCCACTAACACTTTTCCGATCACTTTTGCCCCCCCCCCCCCAGTCAGCATCACACAATGCTTTTAAGTTAAAATCATTAGATTTGTAATAGGTAAGTCCTAAATTTTTAGTTTCTTTGAGGTATTTTAATATTCGTTTTGCAGCATTCCATAGCTGCTTCGTAGGACAACTCATGAATCTACTTCAATAAGTAGTAGCAAAAGCTATATCTGGCCTGTTATAGTAGATAAGTAGAGTAGAGATTCGACCAATTGTCAGTAAGGTATATTAATATCAATAGGCAATGAATCATCAATTTGGAAACCACTTTCCATTGGGGTTGAAATCCCATTACAAGTTTGCATATTAAATTATTCAAGCATTTTATCAATAAAATTACACTGAGACATTTTAAGGTATCATAAAAAATAGAAATATTAATCCCTAAGAAGTTATTAAACAATCCTAAATCGTTAGAATTAAATTAATCTTTCAATTTAAGTAATGAAGAAGAAACTTAATCCTTAATACTAGTTATTATGATATCATCCACCCAAATAATAAAATAAGCATTTACACCAATATATAAAGAAAAATAATTTGAGCACCTTGTAAAGCCACTTTGCTCTACAAATTTATCTAGCCTATTATTCCACAAACGTGGAGTACTTTTAAGACCATATAAACTTTAACACAATTTTAGCACTTTACCACTACATGAAACACCTTGAGGAATCTTGATATAGATGTCTGATGATAACCTGCGTTGAGAAATGCAGATGTGATGTCTACTTGTCTCACCTCCCATCCATTCTGGAAAGCCGATGAAATAAAGAGTCTAATTGTAGAAATCTGAGCCACAGGTGAGTAAACATTATCATCAATTACCTCTTGAAATCCTTTGGCTACGAGTCTAGCCTTCTTGTTTCCGTCACCTTTCAGTGTGAAAACCCAACGAGTATCTGGAAGTCTTACAGATTGAGGTAAATCAGGTTTCCGGGTTCCGTGATTTTTCAAAGATGTTATTTCATGCCGAACTGCTTCAGGCCAGCCATTGCCAAGTTCTATAGCCTCCTTATAGTTAGATGGTATTCCTGCACACAAACAGAAAGCAGAATACATCTCATAGTCATTAAAACGCTTTGGTACCTGAATTCTTCGTTTCTTTGTCACCTTAGAATCATCTTCTGTCGCTATCGGAGGAACAGGAACATCTGAGACCTCCACCACATCTGATGGATCACAAGAACTCGATGGTCATCAACGTAAAAAGGGAACTGATTTACTTCCCCAGGTGTAGATGATTGAAATATAGGCTAAAATTCGTTTTAGTGCCCTTTGCTAGGTGGCAACCATATACATCAATCGAAAGAGCTTTCGATTTGTAGTCGAATGACATAACTCCCAGCGTCCGCAAAGGTCAAACAAAAAAGCTAGGCGTCCGGAAAGGTCAAATAAAAAAGTTTCTTAAAAACGTTCGAAACGCTAGATACCGTATGTGTTAACATTTCACAAGATCAGCGCATGCGCTGACACACCTCCAGTGCACATGCGGAGTTTCGTTGCGACGCTACTTGTTCTTAAGTAGTCAGTTAGCTTTCATTGTGGTTAGTCGTAATTTCTTTTTCAGCGTGTTTTTCAAGTTTAGTTTTGTCTTTTGTGTTATTGTTTTTCAAGTTTACTTTTTTTTTGACGTCATTGACGGCTAAAAAGGCAGCATTATTATCTTAGGTTAGGTTAGGTTAGGGGTGGTTTTTTGGTGGCTAGGTGTTTTTTTTTTGGTGGTTCGGTGGTTTGGTTAGGTTAGGTTAGATTACATTAGTTTTTTTTGTGGTTAGGTTAGATTACGTTAGGTTTTTTTTGGTGGTTAGATGGTTAGGGGTGGTTAATATGGTTACATACGGTATATAGCGTTTCGAACGTTTTTAAGAAACTTTTTTATTTGACCTTTCCGGACGCCTACCTTTTTTATTTGACCTTTGCGGACGCTCGGTGTTGTTAGGGGTGGCTAGGTGGTTTAGTAAATCAGCAGGTTTACTTTTTTTTCATGGTTTGGTTAGGTTAGGTTAGATTACGTTTGGTTTTTTATGGTGGTTAGATTGTTAGGGGTGGTTAGATGGCTAGGGGTGGTGGTTAGAAGTAATTAGATGTGGTTATATACGGTATATTACATTTCGAACGTTTTTAAGAATTTTTTTTATTTGACCTTTCCGGAGGCCTAGCTTTTTTATTTGACCTTTGTGGACGCTGGTAGTTATGTCATTCGACTACAAATCGAAAACTCTTTCGATTGATATATATGGTTGCCACCTGGCGAGGGGACGCTAAAACGAACTTTTACCTGTCGCTTCAGTTTGAGTAACAACTAATTGTAACTCAACCCGAAGCGACAACCTTCGGAAATGATACCTGATTTAATATATAAAATAGAAAAAAATCTATAAACTTTAAACTTGCATCATTTGATGTAGAATGAAATAATCTTTTCCTTCAAAGACATTTTTAAATTAATCTAAATAATGTATGAAATTAATGCATACAAAAATTAAAAAACAGCAGTTTAAAGGTGTTTTACTTTTAACTAATTTAAAAATCGACCCATCACTATCATATTACTCTATGCCATTAGCTCTTTGGCTTTATATTTCCATTTTCTCTTTGAAACCTTCTTGTTTTTCTTTTGTTACCGTTGTTTTGAATTTTGAGATATTACAGTATTATTAATTATTAGCCGTACTAATTGTTTCTATATGCATCATAGTAGCGTTATTTAAAGCTATGAACCTCCAAACATTATTTAAAGATTTTAATCCTAGGTGTGTCTTGATTATTTTCATTTAATGCTATTAAATTGAATTCTCTGATTTTTCTGATACAAATTAGTGAAAAAATATTACTAAATAGATGTTTTTCTTAAATTTTATTGTAGTAATTTTAATTATATAACTCTTTTTAGCAAGTTTATTGTGCATACATCATTGATGTTGTTCACTGCACTTTTTGCTTTGAGGCAAGATGGAATTATTGACTGGTCATATTGGACCGTGTTTTCTCCCATTTGGTTTTGGAAATTGATGGTAATTCTTGGTGCTACAGTTGGTAGTTACGTTTGGTGGCGATATCCACATTTCAGGTATTAATAAATTGAATTTTTATTTCCGCTTGTTTCAAATTATATTATAATTTGAAAAATTAGAAAATGTGCTTGTATTGTTTATTATTGCTTTGTTTTCAAATAATTACAGTGATGGATCATATCCCTGTATAATGTTTAATTAAAATGCATTCAATTTATATGGAAGGTACCTTATAATGAAGCTAATAAAAAAATTAGTGCCAAGAAAATTGCCAAAACCTCAATATTTTCAGGCATAACCAGATCACTGAGAACAGAAAAAAATGGTAATAATCCAATCTGGTAATGTTTATATTCCCTTTTGATTATTAAGAGTTATTGATATATGGACATATCATAAATATATTTATGATCTATGGATGTAAATCTAGTTGAAGCAAATAGTATAAGTTTTTCAGCTTTATGTTGGTTTCTATAACTATAAATGAATTCATTTATAATTTAATAATGAATATATAATGAATTTTGGAATAATTGCAACGAATGTGAAAATATTTTTACTTATATAAAATTTATTTAGTCAATTAATTGTACAATTTTTAGAGCATCGGATGTTGTATAAAATGAATACTAAATGAAAAATCACCATTTTGTGACTAAATTTTGGCAAATGTCATGGATAGTAATATCACTATAAATAAAAAAAAATGATCATTATAATACAAGCTTTATGTTGTAGCCTATAAACATCTTTAAGTTTTATAGTTCATGAATCACAGAAGTTTTTTAAGACAATTTATTTTCGATAAATAACAAACTTAGTAAAATAGCATGATATCAAAATTGCATCTTCATATTTTTATAATCTTCAATTAAGTGATGGAATAAAAGTATGTGAAAGTGGTTCTAATGGGAACTTCTCCCAATGGACAAATTTCAAATGTCTCGGCCTGAAAATATTGGACTTTATACCCGTTTACAATTGTTAAAATATTTTTACTTATGCATTTATTTAAATGACAGAACTATAGCTGATTTTCACGAATTTGTTTTAACATTTTTTTCATTGTCTTGTTAGTTTTTTTATTCGTTTATTTTTTGTTGTTATATATTTGTATATATCATAAGTGGATCATGCAATGTGCATTTGATTTTTTAAACATTTTTTTTTTCAGAATTAATTTTAATTAGTATGTTGTCTGTTTTATAATTTTTATGTAAGTTACATTGGTATAAAAAATATCTGGCCAGATAAAGTTATACCAAAATGTTTTGGCGGTAGCGGCAAATTGTTGCTATCCGCAAATCTACCCACCTTAATCAATTAATTTCTGGTTCTTCCCCTGAATGTCTGTATATATTTGTTTTTGTTTTTTAACATCTATAATTAAGCTTTGGCCTCTTGTTTAATATTTAAAAAATAAATCAATATATACAACTCCACCTTACATCTCTGTGTGAGTCTTTGCTTTCTGAAGGAACCCTTGCCAGAGCTCTATTGAATGTGGTTCCACTCCAGTCGGGTCCATTCAAGATATGTGTGGCATCCTGTGCCACTCCATCTGCCCATCAGGCCTTCATCTGGAGCAATCTGTTAAATAAATATTATTACAAGTTGTGATCAGGTATTCATAGATCATATGTTGATATCGAATAAATAGAGAAGTTGCAAGAAAAGTTTACATTTTTCCTCAATTTATTAAAATCAAAAGTGTTTTTGAAAAGAAATAGAACAAAAAGCAGCAGCGAGCAAAATCAAATCCTTTAAATTCTCTGTCAATTATCTGACAACAGTCAATCTTATGAAATTTAAGATTAAAAACATAAAATGTTCAAGTTGATTGATTTGGCACAGAATAAGTCCATTGTGGCTATAACACCAGACTAGCTATAAATATTTAGGAGTAAATGAGAATTAAAAATTGTACCATATATCTTCATTAAAGTCTGAAGATATAAAAATTAACAGTAAATACACTGTTATACCATAGGAGAATCACTGGTGCTTAATCTTGAGGTATGATTTTCTTTGTTAAATTAATTATTTCCCTGATATTATCGGTAATGTTGAATTCTTCTATATTGAACTTACCTTTCTTATAATTGCACTATAACCCTTCATTGCTTGGTCAAGTTAGTCTTTCACTGGTCAAATTATTTAATTTTCTAGTATTTAAGGTGAAGCATTGCTGACTCAAATTAAATAATGGGCTATAATTTCGTTTCCTTTCTCGCTTCTGTCCACACCTTGTGTTTGTAGCTTTGGCTTTTGTTGGAAACCCTGGTGCTCTTGGAGTTTCTTCTTGAGTGGAACACGTTTCTCTCCGTGATGCAAATGCTTCTTTTTCAGAGAAGCCAGGATCTACTCATTCTCCCAGATATTGAATTTTTCCGTCCATTTGATTCCCCTTCTCCTATCTTTAGCATTCTGGGTGCTGACTTAATGTTCGTTATAAACTCTATTTTCTGAAAAAATATTTGAAGTCCCACCTTTGCTGCTTTTGTCTTCAGCTTATTGATTTGATTAATATGATACATATTAATGTAAAAAGAAATATATTTTTTGGCATTACCAGTCTTATGTTTTTACTTTTATAATTCTTTTAATTTTTTTTTCCAGATCATAGCCTAATTTTCAATTCTTATTTTTAAAATGGAGTAAAAATTATGATTTTTTCAAGTAATCTTCAATGCATATTGTTCTATAATTTCTCCAATTTTAATGTATGTTATTAAATGCAATTGAATATAATATTTATTTTATGATATTGATTTTTTAATATTGTTTTAGGCTTGAAGGTGAAGCATATGTACATTATAAGGCCATGCTAATTAGTTTAGCACTTCATTTAATTTTACTAATGTTTGAATTGTTGGTGTGTGATAAGCTTCAATCTGGAAGACACTTGTGGATTTTAGTTTTCATCCCATTAATTTTTATATCCATTGTTTCTATTGCAGTTTGCATTTGGGCTGTTAAACATGATCGGTCATTTGAGGTATAAACTATTTTTATCCAGTACTTCTAAATATACCAATATAACTTAATATTTGCTGTATAATTAAAGATCAGTCATTTGTTGCTATTGTTGACACACCTGAACCAAAATATTCAGTATGAATAGGCATTTATAGGTTTTAATATGAATTATAAAATGGCATCTGTCAATATTACATTGTAAGAATATTAATACATTGTTTATTTTGAGCCCTGATAATTTTTTTAGTTGATTTCTCATGTCAGTCAATTAATATTTCCACAAGGTTGTATGTAATAACTATATGTTTATTATAAAAATGTTGACTTTAATCAGTGATTGGCTGCTTCTCCCTTCCAAATGGTTTCATAGCCCGCTGATGTGTTGTTCCATACAAGAGAGGTCTGTTTATCCCTAATCTATTTTGAGACAATCCTCAAATTATATCAAAGTACCGCTCAAATGTAGAAAATAAATCAAATGACCATAAAAAACATTTACTTTAGTTTTCCACCCCTAATTTTGTGTATTCTCAATTAGGTATCTCCCCTCATTTAGTCAACTGCTGACCTAGGTACTGTCAATGTAAGGTGAGTGGTAACCTTTTATGTTTTTTATAAAATGATTACATCTGGGAGATGATTTGTTATTATTAAAGGTAAATTCCTTTAATGCCTCATAGGAAAATTTTAGTATTCACATGATAATGCATGCATATCTCATTGATACATGTTTATGAGAGGAAAATAGTTGACTGGTAAACTGGAGAACGGAGATAGTTGGGGGGTGCAGTAAAAAAAAACACTAAATAAGTACTAGACTTATATTTAATAAGTGCCGACATTTCGACCTACAGTGTAGGTCATCTTCAGGGCTATGAGAGAGAAACAAACCGAACAAAAATATATAAAAACATAACAGTCGAAAAACTAAGACAAAAAGTCCTTTAGAGATTTGCTCGTTTTTGCTTAGTTTTAGAGAAAATCGCAAAAAAGTAACAAAACAAGTTTTCATTTTTCTACTTATTTATTTACATTTATATTTATGTTATATTCTTTTTAATGTAAATATTGCTCAAAATGTTGTCCTCTTGCACCAATGCAAGCATTACATCTAGCACTCACTTGATAAATTGCAGCTAAACATTGTTCTGATGATATTTGGTGCACTGCATCCATGATTCGGTCTCTTAATTGCTCTCTTGAGTTGATTGACACCGAATAAACTTTCTGCTTCAATATGAAGAAATCCATGGGTGTCATATCAGGTGATCTGGGTGGCGAAGGTACTACTCCTCCACGTCCAATCCATCGTTGTGGATAATTTATATCCAGCCAAGCTCGAGCAACTCTGCTATAATGAGCTGGACATCCATCGAGTTGAAACGACATTTCAATCCGCTGTTGTAAGGGAATGTCATCTAAATAATTAGAAAAGTCGTTCTCCAAAAAATGTGTAAATGTGATACCATTCAATCTTCTAGGTAAAAAATATGGTCCCACCAGCAATCCGTTCCAAATTCCAAGCCAAACGTTAATAGCAAATTCATGCTGAAACCCAGCAAATTGTAATTTAGTCAAAAGCTACAAAATTGCATGCTGGGATAATTTTATTTGAGTTATGATATTTTGTCATGATAATTTCACTTGGAGTCGGGTTTGATCAGATAATAATTAAATGAAATTTAAAAAATAATTTAATAGAGTTCATTTTATTTATTAAAGAAACAAATAAACTATAGGACTGGTGCTTGAAAAACTTGTGAATGCCTATGTACATGCGAATTAAAAAAATCACAGATTAATATTAAATTCTTTATGCAATTATGTAATTTTATTCTTATTACAATTAACTTTTGTTTTTGAATGGCTAATGTGTTCAATAGATCAAGCTTTTTCATCTTATGCAGAAGTTTTTAATGTGACTACTAATTTTATATAAAAATGTTGGTTTATGTTTCTTTTTTTAAACTATTTTCATCATTTTTTCTATTTGATTTCAGCTAGAGTTATTTTGTGCAGTCAACATGCTCCAGTTCATATTCCTTGCTCTAAGACTGGATGGTTTTACTTCTTGGAGCTGGGAGGTAATGTATTATATTAATATCAATGATTGGATTTATTCATATTTAATAAACAAGTTAGTAAAGTGCCTAAATAAAAGAGGAAATGAGATTATCAGTTTTTGTCTTTTTATTAAATAAAATAATTAAAGTTAAAGAAAAAGTATTGGTAGGATATCATTATTCATATCAGAAAGATAATGTGTATGGTATACATGTGATAACAGGGTTTATATTTAAGATAGTTATGATTTCTTATTTTAATCCCTGAACGTTATTTTTTTGAATTGTTAATATTTTGTTTGTTCTTTTAATTGTGAATTATTTATACAGCTATATCCCAAAGTTGCAAGTTCTTATTATTTTTATGTATTGATAGTTGACTGACAGAAATTCATAATTATCTTTTTCATACTTCTATATGATTTCCATGATTGTTCTCATTAAAATATTTAGGTTAGTCAGTGAGGGTTTCTTGGATTAAAAGAGTGGATCAAAAGCTTTTGCTTTTTTAACTTGTCAATATTGTAACATTTAGACATTTATAGGGAAAGAGGTTGAGCTTGTAGAAGAAATGAAGGACATATTAGGTGGACATACTTGGTGTTTGCAAGGTTAAGAAGAAAAGAATCAAAGAATTATGCCCTTATATATGCTGGTATTCCTCAAGGAAGCTTTGCAAAAGGAGTGGGTATAGTAATAACCCCAACAATTTATAATCAAATGGAGGACTGGGAGCCTATCTCATCAAGGATAATTGCAGCAAGTTTTGTGTTTGTCTTTAGTAAAGTTACTTTAGTGCAGTCATATGCACCAATTGTAGGGAGGAAAGTGGCTCAGTGGTAGAGCATTGCCATGCTGGAAATCCTGGTTCAAATCCCGCTGTAGGCAAGACTTTTCTTTAGTCTGTTTGCAGCCGGAGTTGGATCATATGGGATCTAGGACCCTCCTGGGGCTCACCCGGCCTCTATAAAATGTTATATGAATAGGGTACCCAAAATAAAGGGGGAAAATCTGGCTGTTGAGCGTGATCTAGGGCGTCACCTCCTTGCAGAACCGTTGTCCATGAAACAGTACAGCCTCTACCGTACAGTACTGAACCCCAGACCCGTTCATGGTTTGTAGTGGTACAGGTTTTTTTTTTATATGCAATAATAGAGGCTGCAGGAACCATGGATAGGGAAGCTTTCTACTCAGACTTGTAAGCACTGCTTAATAAAATCAAGGACAAAGGACAATTTGTAATATTGAACAGAGACTTTAATGCAAGAACATGTTGTGAGGTACTACTTACTACTGCTTGCGGTGTCCTTGGGCTCCAGGGGGAGGGATAGAGAGAGTATAAGGAATGAAAACGGACAATGCCTTATCAATTTCTATGTGGACAATGACATGTTTGATGACACTTCCTTCTTTTCCTACAAAATGATGCACAAATTAATTTTCCCAAGCCTGGAAAGAAACAGTATTATTGTCTATTTCAAATATGATCTTGTCATGAGACAATTTTGCTGACATTAAAGTTATAAGAGGAGCAGAAATCGGTAGCAATCATATTCTACTGATAGCTGTTACCGAAATTGTGCAGAAATGGCAAATTAAACAGAAGAGCTACCTAGCATTGAATGTATGAGCTCTAGACGACCCAAGAAAGAGAACCTACACAGGAAACCTAGAAGAAAAATTAAGATACATAAGTCAAGAGGGTGATATAGAGCAAGAATAGTGTTGCTTAAAATCATGTGTTCTGGAAATAGCAAGGGATGTTTGAGGCTTGTTTACAAAATTTCAAGTATACAAAAGCATATATAATGGTGGGTTGAAGAACTAGTTTATGCTGTTTAAATAAAGAAGAAAGTGCAGAAAGCCTGTGTTCAAGATAAAACTCCTAAAGCTAAATCCATATCACCTAGCCAGAATTCACTGCAATGGACTGATCCATCAAGCAAAAAGAGTGCTGTTGTAGAGGTTAGGAAAAATCCTTGACGAAGAACACCATGAAAGTATTAAGAAATTCATAAAGTAATGATTGAGATTGAGCGGGAAAGTAAAGACATAAAGTGAAGACATTGTAAAATGACAAATGCCAAAGACTTAAGTGGCAAGATAATCAGAGAATAAGAGAAAATTCTTGAATGATTGGTTCAGTCAGGTACACGTCGAGGAGAATATGTCTTCCAAAAAATTGAAATAAGTAAAGCAGCAGGAAGGCATGGCATAGCCCCAGAACTACTGAAATTTGGAGGGCAAGAAATTATTAAATTTCTTCAGCAACACCTCCATGAAATTTGGAACACAAAAAAAAAACCCAAATGGTTGGGAGTTCAGTATTATGTTCCAAATTCATAAAAAAGGTAACTCTGTAGTCTTGTTTTTACTGACTGAAAATTACAGACCTATTTGCTTGCTTTTGGCGGCATGCAAGCTATAAACCTTTCTTCACTATAAACAAACTATAAAATTTTCATCTTGGAAATGAAGCTAAGGTGCTCACAGTCGAGAATCAAATACAGAATGAAGAGGCAGGATTTTGCCTGGTGAGGCAGACTAAAGAACACATTTTTGTATTACGGAGCATCACAGAGAAAGCATGGAACAGAAATAAGATATGTAAATGACATTTCTTGTTCTCAGAGCAGGATTTGACTCAATACCTAGACAAGAAATATGGGATGTTTTGGTGGCTAAAAATCTCAGCAATTAAATCAGCATATCAGGCAGGGAAAGGAGTTGGGAAGATCAATGGAAGAGAGTTTAAGTCTTTTCCCTTAGAGAGATGAGAAATAGGGGGCAGCTTAATTCCTCTTTTGTTTCTCATATTTATGGATAAAATTTATTTATTGTTTGCCGATTATATCGTACTGATTGCTGAAATGAAAGACTAGTAGCAGCATGCCCTGATGTAATGATAGGAAGAACTTTTCCACAAACGGATAATAATTAATAGCAACAAAAGTCTCATCAAAGTCAAATCTTGAAGTCAAAGTCCTATCAAGAGATGAACAAGAGAATGTACAGCTGATTTGTAATAGGGAGGTAATTAAAGTTGTACCAGAATTCACCTATTTGGGGACATTTATTTGAAACATGGGAAAGATAGTCCTATTAGTAGGAGATAGAATATCCTAAGCTAACTAGGTTTATTACCCTATCTGAAACAGTGCAGTTTGGCATAGGGATGTTAGTTAGAATAGGAAAAAGCATATATACAAATCAGTTTACCTCCCAACCCTCACTTATCAAAGTGAAAGCTGGGTTATGTTGAACAAGCAAGCTGACTGCATGACAGCTGTTGAAATGAAATTCCTGCAGAGAGTTATTGGAAAGATCAGGAGGGACCGTGTCAGGAATGACCACATAAGAGAAGATTAGGAAGTTAAAGAGCTAAGAACTTCAATAGATAACCAACAGCTAAAGTGCTTTGGCCACATTTGTTGGATGGAGGAAATGAGAGAGCCAAGGAGGATCATGTAAGCTGGACCCACTGGAAGGAGGCCGAGAGGCCATTCCAGAATTTCCTATCTAGAATATATTCAGTGGATTGGAGGGAAAAGAGGCAAACTTCTCCGAGAAATAAGGCAGCTTATCAGGGACTGACATGCATAGTTGCATTTAGTAGAGGCTCTCAAGGGTACTGGATATGAAGGCAAAGAGAAAAAAGAAATTAATATAGGCACAAACAATGTAAAGCATTGGGGACTATGGAGTACTTTTGGCCTAATGTGTCTTCAAATATCAATATTTAATAAATAGTTACAATTATTTAATTATGCAACATTTGATTATTGTTGCAAGTCCATCTCTTTCTTGATTTACAAATTAATTAATTAGCAGTGCCTAAAATATCGATATAATACATTTAAAGTTATGATGATGACCCTATCATATATGTTATTATTAATTATGAATTCAATATTGATTTAGTTTTAAGTACTTAAAATTTGTTATATTTGTTGAAATAAAAATGCACTAATTAATAGCTATTAAAATAATTAATTTTCAAGTTTGTGTTGTGTTCCTTTTGTTTTATGTATACAACCTTAAAGAGTGTTGTTTATTCATTATAAACCTTTTTTTTAGGTAGTATTTGTTCCCCTATGGATTGTAATGTGCTTATCTTTAGTTGGAGTTTTATATACTATTATATTTGCCGGAATACTTCTAAGAACTCCTCAAGTAAATGCAAGGCAAAGGAGAACTTCTTTTAACTCTGCCTTAGCCTACACATTCTTGGTGATACCTATTTTAATATTTCAGGTAAAGTATTTTTAAGATGCTATTAATATATCTTATAGAAATCAATAATTATCTCATGCAAAGAAGAAGGTCTTTCTTACTGTAATATATTATCTATTGTATCTAAAATTCTGATCCTTATTTATCTCAAAATATGTTTGCATTTCTTAAACTTATTAATAATAATAGTAACTATTATCGTAGAGAATGTGGTGACCAGGCATGGTGGTATGAGTGTTCCAAAAAGATCAATAAAAACATTAGTGAATATTGGTGTGATACTAAAACGAAAATTAAGTCAACTGTTACAATATTATAAAACTAAGAATTGCATATAGCTATTCAGTAAATAAAATGCTGAAAATCTTGATTGCCAATATTATTGAACTCTTCTACTCTGCCAAAAGAAGGCTATTAATATAAATCCTTATACCATATTATTTATCCCACCCAGAAAAAAAAAAAAGACGTTTTGATCTGATCAATTGTTAGTGGTGTAAATATTTCAACCTAATTAAAATTCTCTATCCCTAATATCACCCTCAAATCAGTATAGATGGGGAATTTAAACTTTAAATGTTAAAGAGTTTCCCTTTTCTTTCTATTGCACATATTACAATCTTAAACAAATATTTATATGGTTGCTATACCTTGAAGTTTATATTTCCATGCCTTTTTCGCGTAAGAAACTTGTATATTTATTTATAACTCTGTTTATTTAAACTTTTATTTTTAAAGTCTTAAAAACTTTTCTGTATTATAACTGCCGATATGAAATGTTAATACGATTCACCTACAGTACATATATTAAAGTTTGCTGTAATCAAAGGAGATATCTGTAAATAATATTTTAATATTTCAGAAATGGCATCCCATCTGAATTAGAAATTATTTCTTTAACTTCAAAATCATTTACAAACTCCAAACCTTCAACTTCATACTAGACAAAATCCACCACACTAGAACAGTAGAGCCAGTATAAGTATAATTGCCCATTTGATCCCTGTGAGTACTACCATTTAGCTCAACAGTGGAATTAAGTTCCATTAATTCATTTAATAATGTACTTCTTACTTTTAATAGTGCTTCTGAATTTTCTTAAGTAGACAAAAGATCACTGTCAAGAATAATATCAAAAGAGCATAGATTTAGTTTTTTGATTCTGGAATTAAAATCTCTCCCCCCCCAATTTATCAGATATTTCCATTCTCTTCTTTAATAATTTCTATTATTTCCACCAACAAACACAATTTATATCCAAGCTAGGATTTATTTCAATTAAAGGAATAATTAATTTCAAAATATTCTTACGGACTAACAAATAATATTGTCATTAATATGTAAGGCTCTTACAGAGCACGCATCCTAATCATTAAGACAAACGAGGCCACCTGAAGCTCTACTATACGTAAGTGTGTGCCAGGTGATGGCATTGTTGAAAATTGATTATACATTCAATTAAGGCCACAGTTGGATATATTTATTTATCCTTATTGATATTAATGTTCTTAAGAAATAAATAAATAATTGTGCAGTTTACCGTTTGTAATGAAAAGGTTCCAACTGACAAAATGAAAAGAAAATGAATGGTTAGTGTGGCACGTAGAATTCTTCATATATATATATATATATATATATATATATATATATGTGTGTGCTGTAATATTTGGAAAAGTAGCCCAGTTTTATACAGCAATAGATAGTTTTACAAAAAATGGAGTTAAAGGAATATTATTAATAATATATAGAAATTTAGTAACACATGTTTACTGTTCAGACAGCATGAAAGGAATGAATCTTTATTTAATAAAACAGAAGGTGTTACAATTACAAAAGCTAATGCTTACTTGATTATATTATAACATCCCACTTTAATCTAGTAATGCAAATACAAAAAAAAAATCATTATTAATCTAATACAATAAGTTGATACAAGATAAAAAAAAATGATGAAATTATACAATATCATCTTCAATAACCAATACAAGATTCATGAAAATTGAAGAAATTAAACAATATTATCTTCAATAATCAATACAAGATTCATGAATTTACAAAATTTATGTATGTTTACAAAATTCAAAATTGAAGAAACCAAAAAAGTTAAATTAATACAACCAAAAAAATTCATAAAACTCCAGGTTTATGCATACAAAAATTATGTTTAGATGCAGATATACTTTTAGTGAATATATCTGCCACCATTTTTTTCAGTAGGTTTGTATGAAACTTTTATACTGTCATTTGCTGTTTGTTCCCTAATATAATGGTATCTGACGTCTATATGTTTGGTCTTATTGTGGAAAACTGGATTTTGCGTTAATTTTTGGGCACTTTGATTATTGTTATATATTTTTACTACATTATCTTTATTAGTTAATTCTGAGATTATATTCTTTAAAAAAATTGCTTCCTTGGCACCTCAGACAGTGCCACGAATTCTGCCTCCGTGCTTGAAAGAACAACGCAGGATTGCTTGCGAGCTTCCCAATATATTGCTCCACGAGACATTTTAAAAACAAAACCAGTATAAGATTTTTTATCAGATATATTATTACCCCAATCAGCATCGATATATGCTGTTAATTCAAAATTTTTATTATTTTTAATAAATATTAGACTTTTATCAATAGATCCCTTTAAATACCTTAATATTTTCTTAGCATAAACAAAGTGAGTTGAATTATGACAGTTATTAAATTGGGTAAGATAATTTACAGCAAAAGCAATGCCAGGGCGTGTATTAATAGCTATATACTTGAGTGACCCTGTTAATTTCTGATATGGAAGTTTTTCATCTTTAAATTCAGCCTTTCCTAATTTTAAACCATGTTTCATTGGAGTTTTAGCAGGCATTGAATCCACCATATCAAAATCCTTTATCAATTTTAAAATAAAATCTCTTTGATCTAATTTAATTTGATCAGATGATCTACTTATATTTATGCCAAAAAATTTCTTAACAGGTCCAAGATTTTTAATTTCATACAATTTTGATAATTATTTAATAGATTTATCCTTTTCAGCATTATTATCACTAAAAATAAAAAAATCATCAACATACAATGCTATATATATCCTTGAATTATCCAAAAAAGTCTTAAAGTATAAATGTTTTAAAATTTGTACATATTTTAATATAAAATAAAACAAAATATTTAAAAAAAAAAAGTAGTTTGATGAATTATTCCTATACTTTCTAAGTAGTTTGAAAATACTTTGTTTATATATCCAGTTCCATTGTCTGATCTGAGTACTTTAATTTTTCTGTCTGACTGATTCTCTACCATGTTCTGAAAAATCTTGAACTTTGATAGATCTTCATCTTTTGATCTTAAAAAACATGCAAAAATCTTCCTGCTAAAATCATCAACATAAATCAAAATGTACTTTTTTCCACTCAATGAATTGATTGACGTAGGTCTTATTATATCTGTGTGGACAATGCCTAGAAGTTCTTTAGCTCGATTGCTAGCTATCATTTTAATAGGTTTTCTTTGTTGTTTTCCAAGAACACATCTGGTGCAATTTGTATTATTTATATTTTGAAAATTAACTCTAGATGCAAGACCATTTTTTAGTAGATCCATGCTAGTATGATTTAAATGACCAAGCCTATGATGCCATCAAATATTTGATTTTTCATTTGTAGAAAGCAATAATTTCTCTGATGTAGAATTTATTTGAAAAAGTCCATTTTTCAAGATACCTTCAGCTGCAATCAAACCTTTAACATTAAAATTCACATCATCATAAATTTGACATCCATTTTTATCAAAGATAACTTAATGTCCTTTCTCAACTATTTTTGATATTTGATAATAAATTTGTTCTCGATTCAGGTACATATATAACGTCAGTCACTTTTTTAGATCCTGTTGAAGTCTCAATTTCAGTATGACCAATACCTTGGCTTGATAGAAATTGATTATTAGCAACCATTATATTCTCAGAATTATGACAATAGTTACTCGAAATATTTCTTTTATATGTCATGTGTGCAGTCGCACCTGAATCTAAAAACCAAACGTCATCACAGTTGTTAGTTGATCGTAGAACTGCCTGAAAAGCTTTATTATTGTTAAATTTATTATAGTTTATATCTGGCTTATCTGAATTATTTATATTTTTATTCTTGAAACAATTTATCTTTTTGTGTCCTAATTTCCCACATCTAAAACATTTTATAGGTTTTTTAAAGAATTTATTTTTTAGTGATTAGTGCACTATCTTTAGGTTCTTTTTCATATTTATCACAAGTGAGTAATTTAGACTTAAAAAAATCTGATGAAATTTTTTTATTTAAGCTTTCCCATGCCAATATCATTGGATCATATTCTGGTGGCAACCCACTCATCATAATTATTGCAAAAAATTCATCATCAATCGGTGATTTTATATGATTGAGTTTTTGTGATATATTCATTAATATTGGTATCAATATTGGAAAAATTTTCTAACCTTATTCGTACTAATGAACGCAATAAACTTAATCTTCTGTAAAGACCTTTATCATTGTATGCCTTTTCCCATGCTTCTAAGGCTGTTTCTGCACATCGCACATGTGGAAAAACAATCGGTTGGATTGAAAGACATATTTTAGCAAGTGCTTTTTGATCTGTCCTTTTTCTTTCATCTTCGGGAGTCTTATCCGATTCAGCAAACCCTACAATGCAGTCCCACCAATTTTCCTGGATTAGAATCATCCTCATACTAAATTTCCAGTCATTAAAATTTTCACATCCTGTAAGTCGATCGAAAACATGTTGCAAACCCGCCTGTTGAGGCCAAAAAACTTGAATATTGTGATTGATTTTAAAGTGTATAAATTAGTATGTAAAAAGTGTAGCAAGTTTGTTTATGTACGAGCTTGGTGGCCGATGCGTAAACAAGCTTGCTTATATATTACGGCAACACACACCACCTGACGGGATTAACGCACTGTGCAGAGTCCCCAGTTCTGCAGTTCCGTTCGCAGTGTCCACACAGTGGCTTAATATTGGGACCGTGTCCTCATTTCATCACTGAAGCATCTTTCCGCGTAGGAACACTCGATGCGATTCTGGTCGTGATGTGATTTTGTCTGGACTCATAATAATGCTAAGTTTCTTTTCCTTTTCTTTTTTTCTTGATTATAATTATTTATTTTAAAGTAAATCTTATTTTGCTAAGTATCTTCTCATAAACTACTGTAAACGTTTTCAATCATTATTATTATTTTCACACTACATTTTATTTTTATTAACCTTTTTTTTTTGTATGGTATATCATTATTTGGTTATATATTTTTTTATTGCTATTATTATGTTTTCGCATTATAATTCATTGTCATTAGTATAGTTCTTTTTTTGTGTGTGTGTGGAATATTATTTTGTTTTCATTTTTGTTTTCTCTAAGATATCATTCATTTTGAATCAACGATAAATATTTTATGTTATTTTTTTTCTTTTATATAAATCTCATTGTTTTATTTTTGATCTCATTTTTAAAGAGCACATTGCACTATCCAGTCATCACACTTTAGCGTTGGACAAAAGTAAAGGCTTAGTTTGAGCCCCTAAACCACGCAACATTTATTGACGGTTCGTGCTCAACCTTTCAATTTTGCGAAAGGCAGACGGCCGCCACACCGCCGATTCACTCGACTTTGACATCATCACACTTTTTTATAAATAAACGAGAAAAAATTATTTAAAGAAAAACAAAACTAATATAGGCCTTATCTGGGCCCATAACTTTTTAGTAATATATAGAAATTTAGTAACACATGTTTACTGTTTAGACAGCATGAAAGGAATGAATCTTTATTTAATAAAACAGAAGGTGTTACAATTACAAAAGCTAATACTTACTTGATTATATCATAACAAATATTAATCAGTTATGTTGCCACTCTATTACAATAGTTGATAAATGTTCTTTTTAGTTCAATTTGACTAACATCGACTAGTAGTATAGAGATATCTGACCATAGGTGTAACGAGGGGGGTTATTGGGGATGTAACCCCCCCCCTTGCTTAGAAGAAATTAAAAATAAAAAGTAACAATTTCAAAGAAATAAAAATTTGAAGGATTTTACTTATTCAAAGTTATTATTGTGGGATTACAGAAGTAAGGGTCAATAATGCCAAAAACACAACAAACAAAGTGCAAACGCAGTTATTTTAATGAATAAAAGGTACACTAAAATGACAAACCAAAATGTAATACTGTTTATTTACAAATAATTATATTACTATAGCGGCCATAGTGGCATCTAGCGGCAACAATAAGATCGCAAATGTGAGAAGAACAGTTTAGACAATTCTTAGAATCTAGAAGTAAAGTCTGTATGGGTCTAGAAAGTTCCCTATACAATTAACTATAGTAAGTTATTGTAACCAATAAATAGGGTTACTTGTATTTAAAAGCTATTTCTTGATTGCCTTTATTTATAATATCCAAAATAACATTTATAAAAAATTATAATCTATTTATTTAATTTGAAGCTACATCATTATAGTATAATATATATTATACCTATATTATGAGGCATCTTTTTTGAAGGGAGTAATATGTTGGAGTGGTTGACTGGTGGGGGTTAAACCCCCCCCCCATGAGTCAACTCTAGTTACGCCAATGTATCTGACTAAAGGTTTTATGAATCATTGACAACAATTTACATGAAACATATGAAGTGTTTGTTGGACCCTTCTCATTCCAAGATTTCTAAGCATGAATATTTTTATCTACATTATATTGTATTTCTTTGAAGGTCCTACTTACCAACAAGTTAGATGGTGACATCGCAATGTCATATATTGGAGTAGCTTCACCTCTGTTTATATCTTTTTTAACTCTTATCTTAATGTCGTTCAGTGCTAAAGGAGGAAATAAATGTAAGTTAAGATTTATATTATATTTATTTTTTGTTTTGAAAGCATATGTGATGAAGATAATATTAATGATTTGATATGTGTATGTGTGTTAGGGTTAACAACTAAGTGATTGCATATTTTGTCAGTAGATGTAGATGGCCTATACACTTTCTTTTGTTTTTTAACGAGCTATAGGCTTGAAAGAAAGGCAGTGTCAATATTGATTAACTCGATTAATTTTGGTGATTTTTGATTGAAAAATGCTCAACAATCTGGCTGTCTAGTTGCAGTCATTGAAACCCATATCAATTCAGATCATCATAGCACAATATGTGATATTGCAAAGAAGCTCTATTTATTGCAGAAATGCATTGAACATTTTTTTTTAAAAGCTTGGCTTTATCAATTTACCCGATTTATGGATCCTTCACCAACTCAAGTAAATTTATTTGGGGCAACACATTAGCATCTGCCATTTACATCTGAAACATAATTAAATTAATCTATTTGTGAAAAGACTAATTACTGGTGATGAAAAGTGGACACTTAATAACAACATTAATTATTAGAGATTGTGGCAGATGCAAGATGACCAGGCCAGAAGACCTTAAAAGCAGAAATTCCGAATAGAAAAGAAAGATTATACTCTCTAAAATATTTTATTTTGGGCCTACTTTACTACAAGCATCTTTGGGTTTTTATATATTCAACTCATTTAATATATGTGTAATATTTTTTCTTATTTTACACACACACATAGTGGAGTGGAGCGGCTCAGAGGTAGCTCTCGTTGCCGTCAGGAAGTTCTGGGTTTAAATTTGGCTGCTAGCAGCTTTAATTTAATCTGTATAATAATGATAGCACTCAGGGATGGATCCTTTGGGATCTGAGACCCTCCTGGGGCTCAAACAGCCTCTATAAGTGCTTACCCAAGTAAAAGGGGTACCCAAAAGCTGGGGGAAAATCTGGCAGTTGAGCATGATTTAGGACAAATCACCTCCAGGCACCCTTGTCCAAAAAACAGCACAGTACTGTTTCTACCACTTCCTGACCACAAACCCTTTATGAGTTTTAGTGGTACAGGTTATTTTATTTTATGCACAAAAATTGTATATATATATATATATATATATATATATATATATATATATATATATATATAATTTGTATACTATTAAAAATCTCATTGATAGATATGAAATTTTACACTGAGATAATCATAATCACTTTAATGCTGAAGTTCCAACTTTTATTGTTATGTTTGGTTACTCTTTTTTTTTTTTAAGTCCACAATTTTCTCCTTATTGTCTCAAGATTTAACTTTAAATGTTAAAATGTTAAAACCTTTAGGATATCATCAAAGTCACCTATCAAGTATACTGCTTTATTTTAGTTTAAAATCCAACATTTATTTAAAAAATATAACATTTTAACAAAATTCATCTTTAATTACATTCTTCAGATTCTGCCAGTCTTCTTGTCATAAAATTGTACATCAAAATAATAGGATTTAAAACATACTACATGTTTAGATTAATATTTTAAATGCGAACAATATGAATTTAAAAAAGAAATCATATTTCTTACCTATATAGTAATAGTAGACCTGCAATGTGGGTCGAACTTGGCTTCCAAATAAACAGTTCTCCATATATAAGAGAATTTTTTTTACCTGCACCCGGACCATTTTCTTCCTCATACAAGTGAATTTGTTTATTAAATAGAAATTATTATTATATTAGTCTAGTAAGAATTGAAGTAACCAGTAATTGTGAGCAGTTTCTTCTCATTTCAGTATAGCTGTTAATATATAAATATTTTTTATAATTATTGGTCAACTGTTTTGATTTTTAAATATTTTTATTTTAAAGAGAAAAGATATGCCCCCGGCCGGGATTCAAACCCGGATCCTCTGTCTCTCCATGACAGAACCTGGTGGCCCAAATGGATAGAGCACTGTCACGGAGAGATAGAGGATCCAGGTTCAAACCACTAACACCCGATGGACGAAATTAGTGATAAAAAGAAACTCATTACACTATATTATTCCTTTATTGTTATTCTAAAGGAACTTGTCCCAGAATAAATAAAGTCTTTAATATTATTATTATTAAATTACAGCTTTTGGTGAGATAAAAAAAAGAATTTCTATCATTAATTTTCGACATTGACCCTAATTAATGTTAAAACTATTATCAATGTGTGAAATTTGACCCTAATTAATGTTAAAACTATTATCAATGTGTGAAATTTGACCCTAATTAATGTTAAAACTATTATCAATGTGTGAAATTAGAGAAAGCAGAAGATATTTCTTCTAAATAATAGAATGTAACAATAGAGTAATTTTACCTTTTGGCATACATTCAAAAATAATTATAATTTTTCTTTTTTTTAAAGGCAATGATTTTACACAAAGAAAATAGTTCATCTGGGACTTAGAAGTGAAAAACTGATTGAAACGTTTTGAAATCTCTCTCATTAACAAATGATATTCTGTTGATTTAGTTTTGGAGGGACCGGAGTAAGTGTTATTCAGATGGAGCAAGGACTGGAGAATGTGGTAGTTGTAATAAAACATCCCAGCCAACAGCCAAGTTGCACTAACTTTTGCTGCCTGATTATTATGGAGCGTGGTTTGGCATTGTCATGGTGGAATATAATACCTTTGCAATTGACACTAGTTCTGGGTGTTTCTATTGCAATCCTTGGCCCAATTTCGTTAGCTCCATTATACAGTGTGTCCCGAATTTAAATGGCAATCAAATGCAATCTGATAGTTATCATCGGACAAATGAATTGATTCAATTAATTTCAAAGGTGGGCCTCTCAAAAATAAGCGTAAATAGTAAAATTTTTCAGATGAGGCTATTTGTCGATTTTCGTGAATGAGGGACCGAAACAGACAGTAAAAATTGGGCCACTCTTGAAGGTCGCCGGAAAATATTTGTAAATTGATTTTTGGAAGTTTCGCATGCCCTATATCGGGTCTCTCATTTTTCGTAGACAGGCTAATACTAGTAGCTGGCTCAGCATATTGCGAGGCTACTGCCTTTGCTGAATAATATAACTCGTCGCAGGCTTGAGAACTAGCCGCCGTGTCGAAATTTTCGGGAGATTCTGTTTTAGAAGCAATTTCCATAATTTGATCATCATGTATTTCATCAAAGGATTTATAATCCCAATTTGTAACATTCGGGATAAAAAAAGTGGGAAAGTTTTCCTTGGTAAGAATTTTCGATAAGTCATATACAGTTTGAATTTTATGAAAATATTTTTCCCTCTTTTTAATTAAAAATTTAATTTTATCCTCTGCCATCTTGAAGAAATTCAAAATAAAAATGAGACAAAGATTGTACAGAAAATATTCAGAAAAAAAACAATATCTAACTTTAATTAAATTCAAATCTCAACTAATTTAATTTTTATGGAGAGAAAAAATGAGTTTGCTAAATTGTAACAAATTTTAATAATAATTGCAGTTTGCTTCTTCCCGAAACTGAACAAAGTCGTAATAATTGGGAGAAGCTGCATGAGGTGAGGTTAGATCAGGCGAAAGCAAACGGCCTTGTGGTTGCTATGCGAGATATCAAAGAAATGGAAAATAAAATTTTATTTTCGTTAAATTTCGAATTGAGAAAATAATTCACTAATTTTCTTAATTAATTAATCCGGCACGGAGGACCATAAATTTTGTATGAAACGCGATTGAAAAAAAAAAAAAAAATGGAAAATTTAAAATAAAATGTAATTAAATTGAACAGCAATGTAAATAGAATGAACAGCAATGTAAATAGATAAAAATAATAAAATGTAAATAGAATGAACAGCAATATTTAACTGATACGTTACTAATCAATAAGTCGTCCTCGGACAATTTGACAATAAAGAAAGGAAATAAAATCAAAGGAAATAAAACTGGCTTACCGAAAAACTTGTCTTCCTTTCTTCACTGACGTCTCGTAGGTGAGCTCACCTTAGCTTACGTCAATGCCGGTCCTCTCAATTCGGAAAAGAAGATAAAGGGGTATAGGACAAGCGGGATAACTGATTAACCTACTGGAAAAAAATCAATTCTAGAAATTCACAACATCTGACAATATTTTTGGAAGCGGTTAACAAAATGACTAATTTAGTAGGCAGTGAACAAATAGACTGACCCGGAATTATATACAAAAAAAATAGACTTCATAAATATCATATACAGAACTAAACAGAGGCATTTTTATCTAAAGTTATAAATAAGGACACAAAAGTAACTCTTCATAAAACTCTTATTTGACCGATCCTTACATAAAGTCCTGGATGTTAGGTCCTAGAAATGGCAGAGGAGTAGAAGTACTTTGTATTTGAAAGTAGGATCCTTAGAAAGATTTATTGGCAGATGAAAGAAAACAAAGTTTGGAAAAGATTATATAATCGGGCTTCATATGAACAATTTGGTGTTATCCATGTTAATGTCGCAGTACAGATTAATAGACTATAAAGGGTTGGAAACTATGAATGAATAATGACAGGATCCCAATGAGAAATGGAAGTTTAAGTCAGTGGGAACAAGAAAAATTGAGGTAGCTGAATGGTGGACAATTGCTGATGAATAGCAAATGGATAGGTGATCCTCAACTGTTGTTGGATGTGAATGTAAAATTTCAAAAATATAATTAAAGACAATTTTTGTTGAATTATTATCTTTTGAGATTGCTTTTATAATGATTAATAATTTTTAATTTGTTTTTAAACTAAAATAATGCTGTTCATTAAAAGATGACCTGATGACTGAAATATTTTAAATAAAGTTTTTTGAGACAATTAGGATAAAAATTTAGACTTCTCAAATAACACACACACTTATATTACTAATTCATAAATTTTATTTTCCTTTGTTTGTTTTTTTCTTGTTTTAATGTTCTCTACAATTATTCCCTTTATTTTTTCTTTTTATATTTTTATAAACATTAATGTAAACACTAATAAATTTTTATTTATGTAGTTGTTTTATCGATTATCTTGATTAGCTTTACTTGTACATGAAATTCTCAAGAGACCTAGTACCAGAGTAATGTTTTTTCTACTTATCTAATTGATGGTTTTTTACAGGGTGGTTTGGGATCAGAAAAGACTTTTGTCATTTTCTACTTAGTATGTTTCCTTTTCTTCAGGAATATGCTAATATAGCATATAGCAGTAATACACAAAACAATGGTGAACAAAATAATAGGGTAAGACATGAAAAATCTAAGAAACAGATCGATTCTACAAAACCAGTAGTACCAATAATTTCCATTGATACTCCTGATTAATCAATTGATTAAATTATTCATTAAAAAAATAACATGTACCACAAAGTTGTTTATTTTTGTATTTTAAACTTTAATTACCTATTTGTATTGCCAAATTCATTGAAGGGCATCTAATCTATAGCCTTTCCTATTTTTTTTACACCTTTCAATTAACATTTTAGTATAATTACTCCTTTATTTTTCTTTTTTTTGGAACTAATGCACTTAATTTTGTCATGAGGATTATGATAATGTATACCTTGTAGGTGAGAATATATATTGTACGCTACCTATTTATTTTGTGCATACATCTGAATGATCTAATGTTTCCAAATGAAATAATGAAATGAAGCAATGTTTTATTGGTTCCAATTTAACTTATGCAAATATTCTGTATTTTTTATTTTGTCAATCTATTAGTTATATTATGTAATCTAATGTTATTTTTGTATATTCTATTATATTATATTTTGATGCTGTTTTCTATTAATTGGTGGTTATAATGGAATAATTAAATTATAACATAGAAATTCACTAATTTTTTTAATTATAATGGAGTTAATGTAATTTAAGGAATCGGCTGTTACATACTTATTGAAAATGAGTATATTTCTCTAATTAAAAAAAAAACTGGCCTGTTTCTTTGTTTAAACTATTTTTTTTTTTAATAAGCCCATTTTATTTTAAAATTTGATGTATTTCATTCTACCTTTACATTTTTATTATTCTTAGTAGGAAATTTAAATACAACTTATGGCACTATTAAATTAATCTATATATCTACAATACTATGGCAGAATAGTTTGGGTATTGTTTTCTACCAAAACTTAAACTTGACAGTAAGCTTTAATGGAAGGGTAATCGATATAAATACATTTCACCAGTCTTTACTTTCTTTCTATTAAGATAATTACATCAAATGATAATTAAGTTGTTTATTTCCATTTTTAAGTAGGATAATTTAGTTTAAGTCATTGATTATCATAAGACTTATATGGTTATTAAAACTGAGATTGCCATCAATGTATGAAATTCAATAAAATTTGTGATTGAAGTGAAAATTCATCATAATAATGAAAGTATAAGATATTGTTATTAATGCTGTGGTTATTTTAAAAGAAAATGATTCATTTTTGTTTTATGGTTTACCATAGGACTAGGAATCAGTTTGACTGGTTAATCCAATGTTCAGGTATTTTATTGCGGAATTCTAACTGAGATATTGAATACTATTTAATGATTTATTTTTATTCTTATCTAATATACTGGACTGTATTTCTATATAATTTTTATCGTTGAAAAAAAAAAACAGCTTCCAGTCAATTTCCTTTATTCTTTCAAAAACAAGACTTTTTGGGACTTAAATACCATTTTCAATATTTAAAAAACATCAACTTCCTAACATAACTTTTAAAAAAGTTATAAGTTAAAACTGCAAAAAAACAACAATCATAAATCAGCTATACAATTCCAAAACAAAAATCGGTAAATTTATCAGGCATAGAACTTAACTTTATTATTAAAGAAGCTCTACAAAAACTTGATTATCCACCCATATTTCTTTCAAAATATATAGATGACTTATTGGTTATAATTGACAGAAACAATTTAGAACAACTTGAAAAGGCACTAAATGAACAAAGTAAAAATATTAAATTTACCACGGAATTAGAAAAAGATTATTCCTTAAATTATTTAGATATAACTATTGTCAGGAACCCAATTAACAACACCCTTTCAATAAAATGGTTTAAGAAAGAATTTACTTCAAACAGATTATTAAACTATTATTCAAATCACCCAAAACATCAAATTAATAACATAGACCAAAACATAATAAACAGTCCAATGACAGACTTAACATACTTAAAAGAAACTAAGAATAACATTTTTGAAATTCTCTTAAAGAACGCTTTCCCGATAAAACAAATCAACAAATTTTGGCATAAACAAATTAATTTAATTAGAAAGACAAACGATAATAATTTACCAAAAAATATTAATACATCTTGTACTAATAAAACGTTCCAAAATTCATCCAATACTTCAAAACAAACAATCAATAATGGAAACACCCAAAATATAATACCTGCTCAGTCTAGAATTACAAAATATTTTCAAAAAGAAATTGATAATGCAGATCCCTTATTAAATAGTACAAGAGCTCATAAATTAATAGAACCAGATTTAGAACAGAATAAAATATATTATAAAAGCATAACCTATATAAAAAACTTATCAGAAAGGATTGGTCCATCTTTTAAAAATTATGATATTTCTGAAATAAAATTAGCTTATAAAACTAGAAATCCAATCAAAAACATAATAGAGAGTCAAAAAGATAAAATACCCCTATTGGATTATTAAAAATCTAGGCAACAGGTTGATGCTAGAGAACCAGTAGTTCTAATAATTTCCATTTATACTGCTGCATAATAAATTGATTAAAGTATTTATTGAAAAAAAAAAAGCAACATTTACAACAAAGTTGTTTATATTTTATATGCATGTATAAAGATTGAATTACCTAGTATGATGACTTGAATTTCCTAGTATGAAGATTTGAATTACCTAGTATGAAAACATAAAAAAAGATGAAGTGTTTATGGTCAATCACAAATCATGGCACATACCATAGTATAACAGGACGCAGTAATTTTTTTAAAAAGTAATTTTTTTTTCAATGTTTCAATTTTTTTTCAATCTATTTCTATTTTCATGATTAGAATGTCTGTATCATTTGAATCTTGTTATTGTTACTTTTTCAATTGTTCAATACTGTCTTCATTCACAAGAAAGTTCTGTCAATTTTCAGTTTTTTGGTGGATGGTCAGAGCTGTATGGGGTCACTGGGGAACTGACATTCTTGATGAAACTAAAAGCACATATCTTTTCCAACAGTATGGTTATGGTTGTTTTTTTCTTATTTTGAGTCAAAATTATCAATTGGTTGTTTGTCTATTCACTAACCATTGATTGTATTTTTCTCCATGGTCAGTTATTGGCAAATTTTTGCCATAGGTTCACCATTATGAATCCTCTTCATAGGCTGGAGACTTGTGTTCATACTCTTAACAATGCGTTTACATTTCACATTAGATTCACTCATGATTAATTAAAATAAACAAAAAGTTGGGTCCAAACATGAAAACATGAACAGAGAAAAGTGGAAACAAACTAAAAGACTCATCACCATCCAGAAAATGCTTCCTTTTTTATTACTATTTTTTTTTTTCATACTTGGCCAGTTATTCTGAAGAACAATAAATGTGTAGTTAGTTTGCTGGGATTCTGCTCTTCTGTAGGAAAACTATTGTTAAATTTAATCTATATAAATCAGAAAAGACTCAAATTCCCATCTCTATTTTAATTACTTCCAATATTTTAATATAAAATATGTTACTTGTTATTATCAAAAGATTATTGTTATTTTAGTTAAATGTTATTTATGATGTTGACCTAATGTATACCTAGATGCCAGTAATATCTGTAATCTGTACTTGGCTGTCTGTGGAAGTTGGAGCAGAATTAAGGTTTGTAATAAACACAAATAAAATAAAATATATGGTTAATTACTAATGGGGGTTTTAGAGATAATAATATTAAAGGAAATATATTTGAATGAGTGAAGAGGTTTAAATATCTGGGCTCTACAATGTCTTAAATTTTAGAAAAAATAAAAAGTAGGTTAAAACCAAGACATACTTGTTATTTTTTTTTTGGTATCCTGTTCCATGAGTTTGATAGAAACTATTTTTCCAGAAATAGATGAGAGGGTGTAACTCCTCTAGAAGGTAGAAGGTTACCAGGGCACTTATATGTTATCAGTATAGTTCTCATTTTCCATTAGCCTGTGATTGCTCTTGTTGCTCAACGCTTACATATTTTTAGGATCTAATCCATTGATATAATAAACAGCAATGGTGTAAGACTACCACCCCCTGTTTGACACCTCTGTCCATTTTGAAGCTTTTTGTTTCCTTATAATTAATTCTTACTACCCCTTTCGAGTTATAGATTGACTGGATTGCTAAGATAAGGTCTTATGGAAAGTTCTTCTGCTTTAATGCATGCCGAATATCTTTTGTTGGAACAGAATCAAAAGTCGCCCAAATATCCAGGAAGACCAAATACATCTTGCTCCCATGCCTTTTCCATTATACTCCTCAAGGGGAGATTTGGTCTTGCATTTGTCTTAATGGTCTGAATGCATCTTGTTCCTCCTCCAGGTGATTATGCACCAGATTTTCTCAATTTTTGTTCAAGGAAAGTTATATTCTTATATTTTGGAAGAAAAAACCTTCATCCAGTCATTTTTTTTCTCCCAAAATATAAGAATCAAAAAGATTTATAAAAATATTTATTTATTTATTTATACATTACTTGAGATTGGCAAATGGGTCTGTAATTTTGGCATTCGTTCTGATTCCCTTTCTTAAATATGGGTCAGGTGAGATTATATTCCCATTCTTTAGGTATCCTTTTTTCCCTATTCTCTGTTGGATTGACCCTTGTATATCCATTATGCTTTGCCCTCGAGATTTAATAAATTCAATATTCATTCCATCTTTTCCTCCTGCTTTTTCTGTTTTGTCTTTTCACAGCTGCTTCTACTTCTTCCTCCCGCATTGTTTCATCATATTCCTAATGTGATATTTCTTCTTCTTCCTTCTCCATAGTTTCCTCCAATACCGGGGAGTAGTATTTGAATGTAAACAGGTGATATTTCCATCTGTTTAAAATATCCGCACCTTTGTCAGCATTCTGTCAGATATTTCTTTTATATTCCTGGTTAGTTTGCATATTTTTCCAAAATTTACTTAAGTTATCTTTATAGTCTTCCTAGAGCTTTCTAACTTTTTATTTCTGTATTTCTTACGGTCTTCTGACATGTATTCTTTCTTAGCTTGTTTCTTTTGTTGGACGGATGTCTTTACCTGATCGCTCCACCAATCAGTTTGTTTTCCAACTGGTGAATAATTTATGATACCAGATACTAACATTGTCACCTATAGGATATTTTTTATTTTTTGTCCAAATGCAGGATGATTTTTATGTAAGCAGCTAGTAGTAGGGATTCAGAGCCTATTTCCGCTCCTATTATTACCTTAACATCTGAAAATCTTATTTGTCAACAGTAGATTGTCAATAATGCTATTTGCATTTCTTTCATGAATGGTAAATATTATTTTGTGATCCCTTTTATGGGGAAAGAAATAATGTTTTTTATTTTATTTACAATAGGTCATGATCTACACAGAAATTGATAAGACTTTGTATGTTGGTATTTTTGATAGTGTCACCTCTATCTCCCCATCACTCTTAGTTCTGTTGAAATCACACTCCATTCTCACATTAAAATCACTATAATTGTGATGTCACTTCTACTAATTTGGGCTTTAGTTATTTCTATTTCGAATTGGGTTGGTAAGTGTTCCTTTGCCATTCATTATATCTGAGTCTTTTGTAAGGGCTTATACATGTACTAGCTTTTGCCCGCGGCTTCGCTCGTGTGGAATTTGGCCACATAAAGTTTCGTGACAGATCATTTTAAAGAAATAATTAATTTTTTTTTTAACTATAAGTTACTTGTACATCCAAAATTTCAGATAGATAATTTCAAAATTGACGGATTCCATTCAATCTTTCAACCCCTAATTATATTAAGGGGGAAACCCTTGGGGGTGGAATTATCCAAATTTCATTCTTAAATTTTACTAAGAGCCTGTCTGTAAATTTCAAAATACTAAGTTCCTGATTTGCCTTTAATTATGTACTATAATGGATTCTCCACAGTATCTAAAAAACTGTCTGGGGGCGGGAGTACCCCTGTGCCCTCCTCCCCTAAATCCGCCCTTGCTGTAGTCTGTGTCTAAATTCATCTCTTGAACTGTTGAGGAGATCTTTCGAAGCGAGGATATACTTCTATTGTACAGAGTAAGGAGAAGACCTTATATGCAATGTTGAGCTGGGTGTTTTCCCCATGATTCTTATTTGAACAATTCTTCCCAAATATGAGCTATTAATTAATTCTTAAAGCACTGCTCCAATTTTCCAATTCACTTCTGTGAATAGTTTCTTAAAAATACCATATGTCCTAGGTGCCTTAAAGGTTTTCATTCTGAATACTATATCCATTGTTCCCTTTGTCAGGTGGTATGCCTTTCTTATCTTGATTCTCTTTTTTTACATTCAATAGTTGTGTGCCAAACTGATAATATTTATGTGTAAAAAGTTGAATTAATTTTGTTTGATTATTACTTTTAATTAAAATGTATTCTTGTTTTATATCCCTATCGTGATATTATCATACACAACTGTATAGGTTACATCATAGTATTATTTTGCATAGTATAGGCTATGTCATAGTATCAGACAACTGTTTGTGGAAAAAGTAGGTAGCAAAATTTGACTTGATTTTTTTTTTTTTTTTTTTTACCAGCATGTGATTTTTTGTCTTTCGATTCATTACTATTAGTCACTGTTGAATTCTCATGAAATATAAGAGAAGGGCTAACAATTTTTTTTTTTTATGAACATCAACAATGGCTTATATGTTTGTTTGTTCATTTAATGTAACTTTATGCTGCTATGACTAATTGGAGGATGCTACATTGGGAGCTCTAAATTTTGCTTATCCAGGGTTAATTAGGATAGGGATTTTTAATGAGTACCTGACATCTTACAGGCTTGGAACCCCCGTTTAACGTCCCTTCATTGCATAGCTAAGGATTTTTTACTCCCTTTAAAAATCCTGCCGGGCTACGAACCCGTGTTCTTGGGCTTAGTAGTTTGTAATGCTAACCTCTAGACCACAGGTCGCTCCGTGATATATATATATATATATGTGTGTATATATGTATATGTTTGTTTCAAGTCTTATATTTTCAAATTTCAAATAGATGTCTCAAATAAACAGTTACTATAAAAATTTGCATTACCTTCATAAGATGCCCCCATATTAATGCTTGTAGTAATTTTCAAAAGTGAGAAGTAATGTTTGGTAGAAAACTCCTCCTATCTTTTCTTTGACCCTTGATACATTTTTATATTAAAACATTAATATTTTAAAGAACAGACCAATTCAAGTAGAAGTTTGTGACTAATAAATAAATTCTTATGGTTTTGAAACAATAGAATTTTAGGAAAGTGTCAAACTCTTTTTACAATTAATATAATTAAACTAAATGCAATTTATGTATTACTGTTTTGCTTTAACGTTTGAATTAAATATAAAAAAAAAAACACCTAGAATTAATAATTAAATAGAAATACCTTTATTTATGGCAACATCTATAAAAATAGGTATTTATTTAATAAAAAGGCAACAATAATAAGTTTTAAGTTGAATTTTATGGATTTATTTCTAATTTATTGTAACAATTTAGATGAGAGTGATTTGTTTTAATATAAACATATCTATTCATCATAGTTTTGGTTAGTCTAATAAGTTGTATTACTTAATTCTATGGTTTTGTCAAAAAGTGAAAGTTCACTGAAATTTTGATCTAAAATATAGACCTTATTTTAAAACAAAAGCCATAGTTGTTTTGATTGAATTATCATAATGTAGTATACAATCTGGTGTTTTGATTTTTTTTTTACAACACTAGCAATACCAGATACTGCAAAGTCTATATCCAATATTGGGTGCAAACAAATGTAACTAATATTGATCATAGTTTGTTGTGATACTTATAATAAAATCTTAAATTATTGGCAAGGTACAGTTTATACAAAGTAAAAAAAAAATGACATGATCAGTTTATAAAGGTGTCATAAGTTATATAATTAAATCTAACATTCCTTATTTTAATTTTATATCTGTGCATTGTGAACTTCATCTTTTTGTAAAAAAAATTTGACCTTAAAAGTAACTATTGAAAAAAAATGAGGATTGAAAATAAACATTCCATTTAAGCAAAAAAAAATTAAGCATGGTGTATATATAAATACACACACAATGAGCAAACATAAAAATATAATTTGGTGATGTTTAGAAATGTATCCCTCCCTCCCTCCCCCTCTCAACCTCACTTTTTTTTACATTGATTCAAGTTACCCACTGCAGAGTGCAGTAGTGCATGGTGCTAATGAAATCTCCTATAATGTAAACAACTGCAAAACTATTATTTTGCTAATATTTAAGTGTTCAAACATATTTGTATCAATATACATCATTTTTTTTTCTTATATTATATTTTTAAATCTGATATCGTACACTGTCATTTTTGTATGGACATATTTTTATAACATTATTATTATAGTTAAAATGACATTCATTTCTGTGAAATGACCTTTTGAAAATATTAATATAACTTGTAGATCTATAAATGTTACAAAATTATGGCATCAAAATTACTTATCAATACTCATGAGTGAATATATTCCTATCAATCAAATTCATTACTTGTTAATAGTGTTTAAATTTGTTTTATATATATATATCTTGATGTATATCTTTATTGTACATACTGTTCAATGTGTGTTTATATGTATACTTTTTTAGACTCTTGGAAGTTCTTGATTACTGTCATTTTTATTATTATTAGTATGTAAGTTTTATTGTATATAAAATATGTAAATCAAATGTAACTTATGTAAATGCATTTCAAAATTAATCCTTTTTTTATACAATATTTGAATTCATACAAATATGTGTTATGTAAATAATCTTACAATTAAATAAAGTTGTTTATATCACGTTCATCTTCTGCTTCATTTCTCTTCCAAACTTCACCATTAAAATATTACTTTTTTCCAGGTACTGGTCTTTAAAACACCAGTCATTTAATTTTAAGATTGAAGATGTATTTTATTGCCCTTTTTAATATTTATTTTGGTGTTAAAACTTATAAATGTGAACACATAAAAGTATTTATTTGAAATAAATTATTTCTGAAGAATAGTAGTGACTTTTTATCAGGCTATTTAAAATTAAAGAAACAATATAACGGGTTGATAGTGTTACAGCCTGAGAGAAAAAGACGGGCTGGAGGGATTAAGACGGATTAGA
Organism: Arma custos; assembly: GCA_037127475.1. NCBI lineage: Eukaryota > Metazoa > Arthropoda > Insecta > Hemiptera > Pentatomidae > Arma > Arma custos. The sequence goes on along the minus strand of CM073761.1, from coordinate 20,776,329 downwards.
AGGATCTGGAAGATCCCAGAACGGCCTCCCCCACTCCCGCGCGTCTAGAGCGTTCGACCTTGCCTATATAAACACCGTCCGCTACGAACTAGTCAGGCAGTGTGACAAACTAGTGAGTGATAAGCCAGTCGGTAATAAAATAGTGAGTAGTAAACTTGTGAGTCAGTGAACTATGACAGTCCGCGAGTGTAATAAACTGTTACTGTTTATTACTGTGTGTCACTTTGTCATATTTGGGGTGTGTCAGTTTGTCATATTTGGGGTGTGTCAGTTTATCATATTTGGGGTGTGTCAGTTTGTCTTACGGTCGGTGGACTTTAATTAGTGAACTGTAATTGTTAATTAGTAGTTGTAAGCTGTAGTATAATTTTATTGCATTTGTACAAATTTATGTAAATAGTTAAGTTATTTAGTATTAGTAATATCTTATATTATTTTAGTAATTAAATAGGAGTTAGGCTCTATATAAATTATTATATAATTTCAATAGGCTTCATATTATCTTTAGAATATTGTTATTGTAAATTTATATTAGTTTAATAATTTAATTGTTAGCAATTTCATTGTATTATTTTTGTCACTTTGTTAATAAATATTAGTATCTCAAATTTAGGAGTAGTATAATTCATTTTAACACCCAATAGGCCGTAAAAATACTTTTTTAGATGATTTCACTACTTGAATATGAAATAATATAAATAGAAAAACTTTTCTACCATTACCATTGTTGTTAATTCCATTTGTCTGTGGTTTATTCATTTAGGGAGGGGTTGGTGGTAGGTCATTTAGCCAGAAACTGCCTCCTATTATTCTAATTTCTTGGGTGGAACTATTCAAACAAGTGGGCCTCATGTTTAATGATCAATGTAAAGAATAAGATAAAAATACACTTTTGTTGTGACCATCTTTTTTTCTTTTCTTTTTTTTTATACTCTCCCAAATCGTTTCTGTACATCCAACGTCGAATCCTTACAAAAAACAAAAGGATTTATTATTGTCAGTCTTGCCAGAGACTCAGTTACCTATTTTTTTTTTTTCATTTTTTGAAGAAAAGTAAAAAAACTGTAATATCTATAAACCAAATATTTAAAATACCCACGATTAACTTAGTTATCAAATGAAGCACATTTAATTTGTGTAACGAGTAGATGAACAGAAGTTAGTTCTTGAGTGCCATAGGATTTAAGGATATTGGCTCCCGCCGTTGCAGAAAGACATTACATCTAGGAGTGCTGTTAATTAATGAAATTTACTACAAATACAAGTTGTTTAATAATTAAAATGAATAGTGCTCAATTTGTGATGGTGCTATCACCAGAGAGGATAACTATAATTTGTGCTATAATAAATGTCGCGTATAACTAACCTATTTGATAAAGAAATGTAGGTGACGGAAACAAAAAGAATATTGCTTTATAAATATTATGATCAAACGGTAAAGGAGGGGAAGGTACCAACCTAGTCTATCAAGTCTACCAAATTCTCAACAGAAGACAGCAAGTTTACTTGCGGCAGTAAACCCGCTTAACGCAGATGTTAACAATAATATAAACGGTTTAAAATTCCCTCTAGAAAAATAATGATAGATAAGTTTCGAATTGAATGTATACTAATCAGCCTCCAGTTTTTGACTTCTCCTGCTTACTAACCTCATCAGTCTGACCAGAGACACCGACCTGTCCACATCCCTTTCTCTCCTGATTTCATTGTCTCTTAGGTCAGTGTTTTAATAATGCTATTTTTTTTGTGTGTTTTTTTCTCTATATATTTATCTATACTATCATTTATAGTATATTGTACTATAAACATACGCAAGAAACGCAGAGAGTTTTTCAATCGATCTGCCAAGCCAAGTTCAGCGACCTTGAAGACGGCAAAGGGTCAGTTCCTAATACCAACAGCCAACAGGAAAGTCAAAAGAGATTTATCCACGCGGGATATAGGTTGGCAGGAAAATGACTGTCACCGTATCTATCTTAGCGAGGAGATGATAATAACAAACAGGCACCTCTATTGGTTAGCCCGTCAGAAGAAGGCAACGGGAAAGAGAAAGTATGAGTGGTTTTCCGCGGGAAGAGTGCGCTGTAGAAAAAAAGATTGCCACCAGGTGGTTTTTATAGATCAGGCCCAGTATCTAGACGTCTTCGGGTGACTACTAAAGTTTTGTTTTCCAGCTAGCTCAATGACAATCTCTGGCGCTCACAACGGGATTTTAGATTTTGCTTACGTCCTCTCTATACTATTAAATTCTATTTACTGGACTATATTTTGATTTCTTAGGATCTTGAATTCAATGCTTTTAAGTTTGTTCATGTTTAAGCATCCATCCCATCTTCTTTTTTTATTTTATTACTTCACTTTTCTCATTATTTATTCATTACTTTCTCTCTTTACATATTTTAACTGTATTATCATTTCTTTACTATTGATATGTTTATCTGTTTTTTTGTCTTATCTTGCATTTCTTTAACTATCTGGAACATTTCATAGCTTCTTACTTAATCTATCTGCTAAAATTAATTGTTCACAGCATCTTCTCCTCTAATACTTGGATTTTCTCTCCTACTTCACCATCATGTCCAGTGTCCTGACCTCCTGTCACGTCAACATCCAATCCTTACCTGCCCATTTTGATGAATTCCTTTAATATTTTAACCAAAACTTTTATCATACCATTGGAATTTCTGAAACATGGCTAAAATCCCACATCGCCACCTCTGCAATATCCTTGCCAGACTATTGATTCCTCCGCCACGACCGGGTAGACCGGACTGGTGGAAGAGTAGGTCTTTATGTACACAACTCCCTAAAATCACGTATCATTTATTTATTTATCATAGAATTCCTTTTTGTTGAAATCTCTTTTAACCCAAATCCTCTCCTGTATGTCGTAGTATATCGCTCTCCTTTGGTCCCTCTTGATTCTAACTTTGAATCTACCCTTTACAACTTCATTCATCTCTATAACCACATCATAATCCTCGGTGATTTTAATACCAATCTCCTTGTCCAATCCAACGATCGACTATACATGGAAAATCTCTTTTATTCCCTACACCTTTCCATTGTTCCATTTTCTCCCACCCATCACACGTTCCTATCCGAAACCTGGTTAGACTTGTTTGTCATTGATTCACGGCAGAATCTCCTTTCTTCCTCTCAATTACCCGTTCTATTTCTGTCCTCTCATGATTTTATTCAAATTTCATACAATATCCAAACTCCAGTTACGCCACCTAAAACCATAACCTTCCGCAACCTAGATGCTCTCACTCCAGAGAACATTTCACCCTCTCTTGAAACCTTGGATTGGAGAGAGATTTATTCTTGTGCCACTATTGATTCCATGGTTGACATGCTTACTTCCAATCTCAAACACATCCTTGACACCCATGCCCCACTGAAATACTCAACCTTCCGTCATCAGCCGGCTCCCTGGATGTTTCAAAAAATTAAAGATCTTCAAATCTTGATGCGGCCCGAAGACGCTTTAGACGCAAAAGGCTAACCGATGACTATCAAGCGTTCAGGGCCTCCGCAATTTGACACAGTCTACAATCAGGCAGGCAAAAACCAAATACTTCCACGAATCCCTTTCATCTGCTCCTGATTCTAAATCCAAATGACATCTCCTTCGAAAGCTTTCTCTCCTTAATTCATCTTCCTCTAGGTCCTTTCCAGCCTCTCCCGATGAAATAAACTATATATGAATGAAGAATTGTTTTTTGACTTTTACATACCGAAATAAAGAGTTGTATTTTTTTTGTGCCAATGTTTCCATATCCATTTGGGAGCCCTCAATGAAAGGTCCTATTATTTCGCCGAGCACAATCAATATTAGACCAAAACTTATTCTAGAAATACCGTATTGCCCAAATATTCTAACGATCAATAAATTCCCTAATAAAGCTATTCCTTCTTTCTCGAGATCTTACACAACCTACCCATATGATCTCTTATCTTTCTCCCAGTCTTGATAGTTAATTTATTATTTTTTTCTTGTAGCTATTGTTTATTTCATGAACAGAACTTTTTTTTTATTAATTTTTATTGACACTGATGTAATCATAAAGAGATTTTTATCATGTCAACTGTCGGGCGAGGTAGAAGCTGCTGATTTTTAATGAGTCTTTCGCAGTTAAAAATAAAAGACTTGAAGTTAATATTGATTCTTTGAGGTTAATATTTGGACATCTCCAACGATATAACAAGCGATTGGAGATATAATTATTCTATTAATTTAATCATTGAGTAATCATTTAAGATAATTATTCAAATATTATTTCCTTAAAGGTTCTAAATTTATTATAAATTGGATTCTTTTCCAGAGATTGGTTGTTTGGTTGTGTGTTTACTTATTTACTAATCAGTCCACTTCATACCTTAATTAAACCATCAATATAGTATTCACAAATACATATATAGTGCATTTGTGTTAAGTAAACACCAAAAGGATTACAATGAATATACTTTATTAATAGAATTTAAAATACGATTAATGATTCAGATGTAATAGAAGGATTGCCATAAAATATACACAGAACTTAAATTAAAACTTATCTGGTAAAGCAGGGCTACATATAGAGTTCTTCCTGTCCGGTATGGTGGATCAACTTCCGCTTCGCGCCATATCTCCTATTCCAAACTTTCTCCTCTGCTTTGGCTGCTCTACAATAAGTTCTCGCGACCTTCTTCTTCCAGATTCCTTCAGAGTGTCCTGCCAAGCAATCCCTTGCATGTAATTTCCCGTGTACTGCTTTTGACTCTTTTTATCTTACCCTCGAGGAAGGTCTCAGCTACCTGCCTGAGAGATCTAGTTCTTACGGGTATAACCGTCATTTGCTCATTGTACAAATTCATATTTATTTGTATGATAACACCTGGCACGATACATAGCAGTATCGATTAAAAAAAATATATGAAAGTTTTTCAAACCGTTAATGATTTAATCCTAGTAGAATATGACTATTTAAATAGACGTTTTTTCGTTGTTTATAGTTTTGTAACTGTTTAAATGTTTTAGTTTACAAATACAGTTTTTGGAATGAATTATTTTAACGAGATTTATATAAAGCATTTCTTTAAATGTAAAAAAATTGTGAGGTAGGAAATGTTTGTTTCATGTAGTGTGTTAATTATTCATCTATTGTACTGAACAATGCTACTGAACGTTTCACCCATGTGTTTTCGCTTTGAAAACTTTCTAATCGAACAGACAGGATGTAGTTTTGCTCGTAGAATCTTTTGTTTTTAGAAGACACTTCTTTTATGAAAGATCTGAAAATTGGACAATTGTATTTGAACAAACATATTTTTCCATCATCCAAATATTCATATTTGTCTTCATCCACACTAATTGGTTTTATTTCAGGAGTAAGATTTATGGGTGGCATTACTAAAAAAAAAAAAAAAAAAGCGTGAAAACATGTAGTTTTGAATAAACTAAATATTTATGAAATAATTGTATTAAACAATTTTTTTTTATATTAATTGAGATAAGTTCTCACAATATTTATCCTTTGTGCTTTCAGATACATTGACAGTTATTAAAAGAGTTACAGTGTTGTATGTTTGGAATAAAGCTCACATTTGATATATCGAAATCAATTCATGGAAAACAGCAACTACAATGGCATGTAAGAAAACAACTAATAGTATCGTAATAGAACAATTTGTAAAATTTTACCATAAAATAACAGAAAAATTGGTTTTTATTTGTACTTTGTTATATGATTGTGTTGAGAAATATAATGATTACCTTGTAATCAGTAAAATTACAATTGATATTACGTATTAATAAGTATAAAATAAATTAACACAAATTATGATTTTTTATTTATAGAAGAATCGTATAAAAAGTTAGGATAAAAAATTAATGAATGCCATATAATAATAATAATAATAAAGATACGAAATTGGAAAGCAACTGGGCCTGATAAACTGCATAATTATTGGCTGAAAAACTTTAAAAGTGCCTACCTACCACTGTCAGTTTACTTAAAAAAATTAGTAAGCAATAAAGTTGATATTCCTGAAGATTTCTGTACCGGTCGTACTTTTTTGATACCAAAAGGGGAAAAGCAGAAACTCGAACCAAAGGATTTTAGACCGATTGTATGTCTAAATGGAACATACAAGCTGTTAACAACAGTGATCAATAATAAGCTAAAAGCTCATGTGACGGAACATAAATTAATAGCTGATGAACAGTTAGGAACCAGAGAAAATGCAAAGGGATGCAAAGAATTGCTTGTCATTGATAGTTTCATAGCTTCACAAGTAAAATGCAGACAGCGTAACATATCCATAGCGTGGATTGACTACCAAAAAGCGTATGACTCAGTGCCCCATGACTGGCTTCTAGGATGTCTAAATATCTATAAGGTAGACAAAACCATAATTGGCCTGTTAGAGCGCCTAATGAAGCTTTGGAAAGTTTCGCTTAACTTGCTTGGTAGTAAAGCACCATTATCTTGCGAAGAAATAACAATAAGTAGAGGAATTTTCCAAGGTGACTTTCTGAGTCCTCTCTGGTTCTGCTTGGCGATCAACCCTTTAAGCTTCTTATTAAATTCATCAGGCAATGGTTATCATTTGTCCGAGGAAACAATAGTTTGCCCTTCTCTTTACATGGACGATGTCAAATTGTATGCCAAGAATGAAAACGATTTGAGTTAGAGAAGAATTGGTTGACTGTAACTTCTAATGTAAGGAAGAAATAGTTGGGGATGCAGTCAATAAAAACACCTTAATAAGTGTAACTTATTTATTGTGTGCCAACGTTTCGGCCTACAATGTAGGTTATCTTCAGGGCTAAGAGAGAGAAACAAACCGAAAAACATATAAAAAACGTTGCAGTAACAAGAATATGGTGACAAGTAATGCAGTAATGTGGTACAAGTAATGTGGAAATTAAAATAGTGACTATATATGATGAAATAGTGAATAGATATGATAATTAAAGATAACGAATATAAAAGTGGTTACATAATATAATAAAATTAAAATAGTGACAGATAATAATAAAATTATAGATGATGAACAGAAATTAAAATAGTGACAGATATAATAATTAAAGAATACGAATATAAAATACAGAAAATAAATGTACAGAAAGGATAAAATGTAAACATAATATAAAGGGAAAGAAAAATGAGGAGGTAAACGGAAAGATACAAAATGAGAAGATTAAAATATAGAAAATGGGGTGGAATATGAAGGATTTAGAAAAAAAACTAGTTTAATTATAGATATAAATGGTATGATATCAGACTTTTAGAGGTTACATAAGTAAAATGTAATAATACAAGCATATGTAGAAAGAAAAGATTGATAAATTTGAAAAATTAAAAATAATGTTTATAAATATGAACTCTAAAGTATGAAAAGAAAATAGAAAATATAAGTAAGGGAAGCTAATATTATAACTGTATACAGTTATAATACAAACGATTTGAGAAATCTTCTTGAAACAGTCAGAGTCATCAGTGAAGATATTCATATGAAAATAGGAGTAGACAAATGTGCGGTACTCTATATAAAGAAGGGTAAAATAAAAGAGTCAAGTAATTTGGAATTATCAAATAATTCAGTAATTAACAGCCTCAACAAAAATGACTCATACAAATACATAGGATTACACCAGCTTCTGGAATTTAAGAAGGACATAAAAAAGGTATTCCAGGATAAATTAAAACAGCGAGTAAAAACAGTGCTTGGAACATACCTTTTGGGGAAGAATATTGTAAAAGCACTGAATACCTGGCCATTACCAGCATTGTCTTACTCCTTTGGAGTTATAAAATGGACCGATACAGACCTAGACGCTATGGACTCGTATCTAAGAGTACAATTAGTGCATTCGAGAAAACGGCACCGTAAATCATCGGTTGTAAGGATGTATCTTCCATGAAAAGTAGGAGAGCGAGGCTTATCAAACTTGCGAAAAGCATGCCGGCGAGAAGAAGAACAACTTCGTAACTATTTTAGAAGCAATGACTCTTCAAGAGTCATTTCAACAATTGTGACATTGGTCCACAAATACACTGCTCTAAACTTACGAAGTGAGAACTTTTCCACACCTGTTAATCAAGAAAACCTTCTCAATGAGAGGAAATCAAAAGAGCTCCACGGAAGATTTTATCATAGTCTGGTGGCAGAAGGCGTTGACAAGGAAGCATCACTAATGTGGCTACATAAAGGGAAATTATTTCCTGAAACCGAAGGTTTTGTTCTAACCGTTCAGGACCAGGTGATTGCTACGAAAACCTATATGCGCCGTATATGTGGAGAGGTCATTTCAGATATGTGTCGACTGTGCAAAACAACCACAGAATCAATCCAGCATATTACATCCGGGTGTCAGGTTCTTGCTGGCAAGGAGTATTTGCTGAGACACAACAATGTAGCAAAAATTATCACATCAAGAATTGTCTATGAAATTTAATATTGTGGACAAGACCTAACCTTATTACAGATATAGTCCTCAACCAATAATTGATAAAGGGCACGTCAAGCTTTATTGGGACCAGGCCATCATAAATGATCACACAGTCCTTCACAACTGGCCTGATATTTTGCTGATTCTAAAAGAAGAAAAATGTGTACCGGCAGATGATAACCTCCACAAGGTGGTCGCCGAAAAAATTAGGAAATATCAGGACCTGGCAGAGGAATTGAAGCAGTTATACAAGCTTGATAAAGCAAAAGTTTTGCCGCTGGTTATACACACGAATAGACTGATTCCAGAAATGACATTAAGCAGCATAAAGGAATTGGACCTTAATTCCAATATTCTGGGTGAAATGCAAAAAGCGGTCTTGCTCGGAACTGCGCGTATTGTTCGAAAAGTTATGAATATTTGTAATTAATTCTCTAGCCTAACCCTTTATTTATGTCCAGGTAGGTCCATTTTCCGGTAGAAACCAAGAAATAGAAATAATAATAATAATAAATTAATAAACCCGCAAGGGGCAACTGATGGGTGCAGTTGCTGGGTTCATACGTCCCCCTGGGTTCCTGATTACACTACACCATCCACTAATACACTCAAGCACAAAACACAAAACAATACACTCACATTAAGGTCATTCACCTTCCCTAGGAAGACCTGGCAGCAGGTATAAAATGCGAGAAAAATAAATAATAATAGTAATATGATAAATAATAATAATGATAAAAAATGATTAAAATAGAGCCAAAAACTCAAAAAGAAACACTATTATTTATTATAATGCAATTGGGGAAAACCACAATGCAAAGCCTTATGTTTCAAAAAATACACCTACTTACCAGTCGACGTTTCGCCTATTCAGGCATTATCAAGACACCAAAATCAAAAAGGAGTTATGTGAATCGCATCTCGAAGAAAAAGGCAGTTGTATGTTGAACGTCTTGGTGGTGGTGTGCTGTCTCATGTTTGGAGCCTGTTTGGGCTGTTGATCGTTGGGATGTATTGCATCTTTTTCTTCGAGATGCGATTCTGATTTACGATCTTTGCAGCATGAAATTGCTTGGTGCAGAATGTGTTTTCTGTAGGAGTTTGTTGCCATGACCTGTTCCTGTATTGCTAGATGGAATCCTTCAGTCTCGGGGAACATTTTTCCTGTGGTCAACCAACGGACAGACGCTTCTAAATTGATACCCGGAGTATTTAAAGAACTGTAAAACCTCCCATGGAGTGGTTTACACTTCCATGATTCTGCAAGGCTCTCCTCAGTTGGCATTACCATTGGATCTTGCCGAAGCAAATTCAGTGCTAGTTGCAGTCGAGGGCAGCAATGGCTGACAGCATCGGTGAACTGCTACTCATATTTATTTATTATTATTTATTTATTTTTACCAGATCGGCCTGGTGGGCCTTACATGGTTGTTATAATATAGATTGTTTATTGTTGATAGCAATTGATTTTGGGGGGTATATTCTCGTACAATAGACACCCCTAACTAAATACATCGTTATAACTATTGGTTAAATGTAAATAACAGTGAATTGTGACATATAAAAGTATATAAAAAAAAAATAAAAAAAATGTACATATAAAATAGCTGTAAAATAAATTTAAAGTAGTAATATCACAGAAATATATAATTACACAACTTATAATAAGATGTCCTGCAGTAACCTGGGCTTTAGTCTTCGAGATGATGTCTGCTTTCCTATGTTGTAATTTATTGCTCCTTTAACTGCTGGTAGTTGGCTATGAAATTTTCTGAATCTTTTTTTATGTGGTCGTCTATTGTTTTTATTTGTAGTTCACGGTGCAGTTGACTGTTTGTGATGAACCAGGGGGCATCCACTGCGATTCTTAGAACCTTGTTTTTAAAAGTTTGCAATCTTTTTCTTTTCGTAAAGCTGCTCCCCAGACTTCACAGCCGTACATCATTAATGGCCTTAGGACTGTTTTATAAATGAGAATTGTTATTTCTGGTTTTAATTTAGATTTTCTATTTACGATAGGATAGAGCATTGATAATCTTGCGTAGGTTTGGGTTAGTTTAATATTGATATGGATATTCCAGGTTAAGCGGCGGTCCAGGTGAGCTCCAAGGTATCGTATAGCTTCGCTGGCCGGGTTCCATTTCACTTTTTTACCTACGAGGGTTAGCTCAGGTGGGTCTGATGGGCGTCTAAGAGTAAAGACTTTTGAGGTACATTTTTCGATGTTAAGAGTAATCTTCCATTTGGTAAAGTATTGCTCGAGATCCAGGTGGCTCTGCAAAGTATTTCTGGCTATTATTATGTCACTGTGTTGGGATAAAACGGCTGTATCGTCGGCGAACATAGCTATGGAGGTATGTGTAGACTGGATGATATCGTGAAAATAAAAGTTGAATAGAATGGGAGAAAGAACTGAACCTTGTGGAGTACCTGCATGGATTTGTCTCACAGTTGAATATGTGTTATTTATTCTAACTGAGAATGTTCGACCGTTCAGGAATGAGCTCAGAATAACATATTTCGGTATTATATTATAAAGTATTTCGGGGTATCTACTTTCTTTAGTTTGTATAGTAGACCTCGGTGCCAAACCTTATCAAACGCTTGTTGAAAGTCCAAGAACGTTACCAGCGTATGTTTCTTCATTTCGAATCCATTTATTATGAATTCTGATAGTCTTGCAAGTTAGTGCGAGGTGGAATGACTATACTGAAAACCAAATTGAAAATCCGGGATAATGTCATTATTGTTAAAAAAAGAAGAAAGATGCCTTTTTATAATTGATTCCAATAATTTTCCAATAATTGGTAATAAGCTTATAGGCCTATAGCTGCTGACTTGTTTAGCGTTTTTACCGGGTTTGTGGATGACTATGAGTTCGGCTTTTTTCCACGTATCAGGGAAATATCCAATTCATAGACAACTATTAAATATAGACGAAATGAAAACCACAGCTTTCCTGGGCAACTTCTTTATTGCTATGACTGGGATCAAATCATGGCCAGGACATTTCTTTATTTTAAGTTTTTTATTAGCTCTTGGATTTCTTTCGGGGTCGTGAATTTGGGTGGAAGCTGCACTGTTGCAACGGGGAGATTTAAATAATCGTCGATGTCATTAGCTATATGCGGACTTCTTTCGCATTCTCTGTTGGAGAACGTTTTCTCAAAGTAATCCGCGAACATTTCAGCCTTTTCTACATCACAGGTGAAGAATTCACCGTTGTCTACAAGACTAGGAATATTCTCATACTTATTCATCAAACGTCGCGTAGCCTTCCATAAAGATTGATCCTTAGGGTCTAAATCACATACATACGTCTGATATTTTGCCTATGTCCATTCGTCAAGTTCCTTTTTAATAGCGTGTTTTAGGTGGTTCCATCTCTGTTTATAAGCAGGGTCTCTATTACGCATCCACTGTCTCCTAGCATAATTTTTTTCTTTAATTTTTAGAAGAATTGAGTTTGGACATTTACTGGAGAATGTTTTTCCCCTAAAATGGAAGGATTGTACAGTTGCTTCATGCAGGCTATGTGTGATATATTCGTTGAGGTTGTATATGTTTGTGTCAATTTCTATTGCTATAGGATAATTATTCTTTATATTAATTTTCTCATCGATTATAATTTTATACACTTCCCGGTCGATTACTCCATTAATGAGGGATTTTCTCTTCGTTTCTTTGTGTATCTGTGCTGAGAAATTTATTAAAACTGGGATATGGTCCGAGTTCAGAGCTGTGATCACGTGGGATGAGAGAGGAAGCCTAAAATTTTTCGTTAGTGCTATGTCGAGGATGTCAGGTTTACAGCCTGATCTGTAGAATGTTGATTCGTTTGGTGCATGAATTTGTATATTGTGCCTTGAACAGATTTCTAGCAAGGTGCTGCCACTAGAATTCGATTTACGGCATCCTCAGTAAATATTTTTACAGTTCATGTCACCTAAGACTAGTGTATGTTCAGCTGGTGGTAAAAGTTTTAAAATCTCTTCTTGAAGTAATTTTTTGATTGGTGGTTTATAAGCTGCTCTGACAACTGTAGGATGAGATGAATGTAATCGAACCGATATAACCTCTAGGTTAAACATATCAACAATAATGTTTTCAGAGAAACTAATATTAGGGCAACACCACCTGAGGGAGTCGAACACTCTCTATCTTTTCGTAATATTTTGTATCCTGGGATTTTGAATTTGATGTTTTGAGATAGATGGGTCTCAGTTATGCAGGCTATGTGAATGGAATTGGATTCAAGGAAAATTTTAAGTTCATTTCTTTGGGAGGATATGCCATGTGCATTCCAATTTAACAATTTTAATTGTCTGAGTTCGTTAACCATAGTTGAAAAAATTATATAAGGAAGTTAATTCAATATAATACGTGGACTGGGATAAAGCGCAGTTTGTTGTGAGAGAATTGATAACATCAGGTAAGCTATTGTTTACATTAAGGTCCATTCGTAAAGGGAGGCTACTAACGATGAGAGAGGATATGCCGTAAGCATTCCAAATTAAAAGTTTTATATTTCTTAATTCAGACGTCTGGTTACAAATAAATATAGTAACAATTAGGAAATAATAACAAAAAAGGAAAAAATAAATATAACGTAAATAATAATTAATAAAATAATAATTTTATATTATATAATATATAATATAAAATTAATATAAATATTAAGCATAATTTGTGGTAAATACGGTTTAATCGCTTCTAAGATTACTTTTGTTATAGTAGATAAGATGCTGTCAATGTTTGATTCTGTAGTAACTGTTGTTGCGTTGAGTGTGCTGGACGAGCCGCATCTGAAAATTTGAATTTCATCGAGACATTCCTAGCTGGTTTATACGTAGTTTCTGCAGTCGTACTGCTATTATTTTTTTCACTTTGTCCAGGTGAGTTTATTTTGTTTTTTATTGTTTGATAGTGGGGGCAGCCTCTGTAACTAGTCGCGTGTGCTTGTTTACAATTGACGCAATGCGGCTTATCCGTGTATTTTAAGGGACATTTAGAAAAATGGTGATTTTCCTTGCACTTAACACATCTAGGCTCCAAATGACAATAATTTTTTGTGTGTCCATACCTTTGACAGTTGGTACACATTGGTATATTATTAGTTTTGTGTTTTGGCTCAACTGATACGATAGCATAAAATAAATTATAAACCTTGAAAATGTTGCTAGCCTGGTCATTATTCACCAGTGATACAGAATAAAGGGGAGTGGGTTTTTTTATCTTTATTTAATATCCTGGAGACATTTGTAACTTCGAATTTTTGACTATATAATTCAACCTTTAGTTCTACGTCAGTTACAGTGTAAGGAACCCCTCTAATTATAACATTCAGATGTTTATTTTTTTCAGTAGAAAAAGTATGATATTCTATTTTTTCTTCGTCGTAATATTTAGTCATTCTCCTGTAATCTTCAATAGTTGTTAACATTATTTTTGTGTTGCTACCGATTAATTTGGTGGTAAAAGTTCCTAAACATAATCCTTTTAAATCATTTAATAGGAGTTGATAATTATTTGCTTTGTGGAGGAAAATTGTAAAAAAAGGGAATTTTTGTAGAATTTTCAGTAATATTTTGTTCATTGTTAGAAGTCTGGTCTGAAGCAACCGGATTATTAGAAAAAAGTTCAGTCTCGGTTAGTATATTAAACCTGTTTTCCTGGTATTATTTACCCATCTTTTTAATAGGCGATTGGTTCAGTGGTGAACCCTCGTAATTTCTCTTCTTAGAATTTATATTTTCTTCATCTGAAAATTCTTTAGTAGCAGAAGTGGGTTGGTATGGGTTAGATGCACCTGGCAAGTTAACTAAATCACCCGTTCTCATTAATTAACAATGTTAATTAATAAAAACAAAATAAGATAAATAAAAAAATATTTCAAAAGAAATATACTAATTGTTTCACTATTCGACACAGTACCACCGCACTCTATGAAAGTCAGAGGCCAACTGCTACTCATAAAATAGGTTCTAAGCCTTGCTTCTAGTTCACTACAGGCTTTCAACAGCCTAAAAAGCCCCTACCTCCATGTTTTCTGGGCATATATAGTCTTGGCACTGAAGAGTTTGGGTGACGCTGTCTTGATTTAACAACAATCAACTGCTCTTAAGAAGCAGTCCAATTTTTCCAAATCTGTGTCACACCATTTTATAACTCCAAAAATATATGCAAGCGAAGGAACAGCCCAGGTATTCAAAGCTTTTACCAGATTTCCTGCTGTTAGATTAGTTTTCTGACTCGATTCTTAAATTCCTCTTTTTTGAATTTAAGCAGCTGTGAGATACCAAGGTACTTGTAAGAGCCTGTAACCTGAAGTTGCTTGATGATTTCACTATTGGAGAGTTCAATGTTAGCTGAATCCTTGTATTTTCCTCTGTGTATATTAAGGGTTGCACATTTTTCAGTTCCTAGCTTCATCCCAATATCTTCTGTGAATGAACTTACTAATTCAAGAAGAGTTCTCATGTCCCTCTCATTCTTTGCAAAAAGCTTTAAGTCGTCCATATAGAAAGAATGGGAGATCATTGTTTCCTGATTCAAGGAATAACCTTTTCGAGACTGATTTAAAATGGAGCTTAGAGGATATATCGCGAGGCAGAACCATAAAGGACTTAGCGAATCACCCTGAAATATTCCTCTTTTTATCGAAATTTTCTGCGCGACTAGAGTGTTCTTTTTAGTT
The DNA here is from genome assembly GCA_037127475.1 of Arma custos. Taxonomy (NCBI): domain Eukaryota; kingdom Metazoa; phylum Arthropoda; class Insecta; order Hemiptera; family Pentatomidae; genus Arma; species Arma custos. The sequence continues at coordinate 20,761,192 of CM073761.1, read as the reverse complement.
GGATGAACCAATGACACTTCCCATAGCTTCACAAGCCGTTGCAACAGTTCTGTCACTTTTTGGTCGACTTTATAGATCTTGAGAACTTCAATCAGCCAGTCATGAGGGACCGAATCGAATGCTTTCTGGTAGTCAATCCATGAAAGCGATATATTACGAAACTTTTTTAATACCTGTGAAGCTATGAATGAATCAATTACATCCCTTAGAGTTTCGCTTACATCCGATCTGCTCCTGTGCTATAAGGTTGTTCTTTTGTACATGTCCCATTAATTAATTACTGATTATAGACGTTAAAATTTTGTAAACACCATTAAGGCATGTTATTGACCGAAGGTTCTTCGGTTCTGGAGATTTGTTATTTTCTTTCGGAATCAAATATGTCTTCCCTTAATAGCAATAATTTTGAATTTTATCTGGCCCAGGTGCTTTCCAGTTGTGTGCAAATTTAATAGATTCTTGTACATCATCGGCATTAATTTGCACTGCATCCATCATAAGAACATTCTGTGTTTCTGCGTGCAAATTTCTGAGCCAAAAGGCATTATAGTTATAATTTTTTTGGACAGCTCCAGATGTTTTCCCAGTAACTACAAAAGTCAGACTCATTAAGTTGCAACATGGAAAAAGAGTCTTCCTTCTTATTCAATTTCAGGTTATTATAAAATTTTCTCTCAGTTGTTTGACACCAGATCTTTTCTTTTCTTCGGGATTCCGCTTTTGTATATCTTCTGACCCTGTTAGCACTGCTAGCTTTTATTATTATTATTATATTTTTCTCGGCTTGTGCCGGATAAATTCACCAACCCGGACCAAGGTCAAGGGTATGGCTCATTTTATAGTTAATTTGGGATATTTAAAAATTTTCTAACGATGCTGGCAGTTTCCAGCATTACCGCTTTCTGTACTTCTTCCCGTCCCCCCAATTATTTCCAGCGTCTTCATTGATCTAATCGTTTATTAAACCATTGCTGGATACAATGATTGGTAGTATTTTTACATCCACCAGTCGGTAGGGGTGCCTTAATTCCTCGCAGAGGTCTTGGTACTTCCGATTTTTTTCGCTCAATGTTTTAGAAACGTTGTCATCAGCAGGAACCCCAACTTCGATGATGATGGCCTTTATAATTTTCTTATCTAAGAGTAGTATGTCTGGTCTATTGTAGGGATATTATGGTCAGTTATCATAGTTTGATCCCATTTTTTTCCAATATTGGCTGTAGCTGGTATTTGTAAAACGGGTGATGACTGTTTATTAAATTATATTTTTTAGCCATTGCCTCATGTACGATCTTTGCAGCATTATTGTGCCTAGTTAGATATTCTTTACCTGCTAATGCTTGGCAGCCAGAGGTGACATGTTGAATTGATTCGTACGTTGCTTTGCATAGGCGATTATAATTATTATTATTATTATTGTGACATTCATTATTTTTTTATCCTAACTTTTTATACAATTCTTCTATAAATAAAACATCATAATTTGTGTTACTTTATTATAACTTATTAATACGTATTATCAATTGTAATTTTACTGATTACATTGTAATCATTATATTTCTCAACCCAATCATATAACAAAGTACAAATAAAAACCAATCGTTTCTGTTATTTTATTGTAAAATTTTACGAATTGTTCTATACGATTTTTAGATATCATCACCTGTAATATAACTATGATTTCCATGCTTATTATGTCACACCAGCTATTACATAATGTACCTTACTCTTTAAATTGTCTCACTGTTTATTTCATAATTTATCACACTCTCTGCATTTCTTTACATTATTATCAATTCTGTACATAAATTCTGTTATTCTTCCTTGGTACCGCAATGTTTCATGTAGTTTTTTTTTGTTTCTTTCCCAGCCCTCAAGATGGCCTACATCATTGCTTATTTTGTGTTATTTTTGACCGCACCCTCTAACCAATTTAGTCCATTATGTTTACAATAGTAACTCGCTTATTAAAAAATCCTATTCATGAAATATTATAAGGAAAAGTTAGTGATAGTGAAACCTGTTTACAAAATAAACGATTTTTACTTTTTCGTCAAAATCTACTACTACCATTATATGTGTCGTGATGTTAGTAATATGTGCCGCATTGTATCACCATTTCTACACTTTTGTTAAACTTTTTCGAAAAACAAACAATTTCTATCATCTCTAATAATCTTTAATATTGTCATTGAAGTAATCTAAAAAGAGCGTTAATGGTGAATATTTATGAGTTCTTCCACTTAAAAACATTTAATTTTATTTTTTTGAAATGATAAACCATTTCTTAATGTTATTGGTGACAAATAATAAACAACCAGCGAAATTTATAGATAACAAATCCCCCTTTATTTCAAATGTCTACGTTAATGATGCCGTGGAAACCTTATCTGTTCGAACGCAAAAAATGTCTTCTTTTTTTTCCGAACGTTTTATAAATTTTACAATTCGATCTTCCTGTCTCAACAATAATTGTTTTAGGAAAAATTAACACTACCAAGGAGATGTTTTCTAAAGAACATGACATGAAGGCTAGTTTAACCTAGATCAAAGGGTAGCTGACAATGCAGAATTATGGTGGTGAAGATAGACCTCAGAAAAATGGACATTTTTTCTAAATCGATGGCAAGAAGTACTAGAGGACAGTAAATGTCGATTTCAATTAAAACAAAAAAAATCCCCTTTTTCTAAGCATCAGATTTGAGGTTACTCCCGTCAGTCGCGGAAACATCTCGAACCAGACGGACATTGTGGTTGTTTCAACCTTTTAATAGTGTTTAAGGCAAACTTAGGGTTTTTGCTTTTTTTTTTTTTTTTTTTTTTTTAATAAAATTATACCTGCTGCATGTCTTTTCATTATTCAATCCTTTCTCACTAACAGGTCATTCAAAGTACATCACAATAATGATTTACTCAATCTAACTCTTTTCTCATTCTGCTGGTGTTCCTTAAGGCAGTATCCTTGGCCCAATCCTCTACGCAGTTTATACAGCTGACATCGCAATCCTTCCTAAAACTATCCTTACCACGTATGCGGATGATACATGTCTAATAGACATTGTCTATTATCAGTCAACACTGATCTAGTTATAGCATCCCATACTCTTCAATCCCACATCATTGACTTCGAAAAATGGTGTCAAAACTGAAGGATTTGCATAAATTCCCACAAATCCCGTCAAATCAACTTTACCCTCCGTCTTAAACCAATGACTTTCTGTCCTCCTGTATCGTTTAATAGCATCCCACTGATAGTGCAGGCGCTATGGGTAGTTGAGTATGCAAAATGTGAGGACCGGCAACTACGGTCGGATTCTTATAACTGAGACCCTAAATAATAACAAATCACATCTTGCCACCAGCTGTGATGGTCCCTTCCCACTCCCTTCACAACCCCTCTCCGAGCTAACTGTAAGCTTAGCGCGCTTAGGTATCAGTGTGTTTCGGCGTCTATCGACGTAGAAACGTTTCGGTATTTAGTCGTGTTTGTTGTATATGCATAAAATAATTAGATTTTCGTTATTTTTGAGTGTATGTTTAAAGTGTGCTTTTTTGAAAACTTAAAAAATGTTGTTGAAAGTGATTAATTTGAAAATAAAAAGACCAAACGAACAGTTATGTTTATTTTGTGATAAACCAAATGATTTAGTGAAATAACCAAGGTCAAGCACGTTACTTAATATTAAAAAAGCAGATCAAATAGAGAACGCAAGATAGAGAAACCTGGCCTTGCGTGGAGAAGCCTTGGGTGTACTGCAGGGGATGGATGCCCATGTCGGAGCGGTCTACGGGGAGCTTATTAGAAGATTGGAGGTGCGTTTAGGCCACCGCCACATGGACCAGCTTTATCGCTCACAGCTAAGAAGCAGGATCAAGAAGACCAACGAGACGCTGCAGGAATTTGAAGCGGATGTTGCCCGGCTGGTGAGGAATGCCTACCCATCGGTCACCGACGATGTCTACGAGAGCTTGGCTGTCGACAAATTCCTGGATGTACTTCGGGACCCAGAGACGCAACAAGCAGTGAAGCTCGCCCGGCAAAAACTTTGGGAGACGCATTATCTCAGGCCATGGAGTTCGAGACTGTCAGACAGTCAGTACGGGGCCATGCACGAGTTCGAACAGCCGAAGCCGAGCCTAATGTGGTCCCTAGCGCTGAAGACATAGTGACACAAATTTTGGAGGCTCTCAGGACCCGTAAGAAGGAGATACGCTGTTGGAGCTGCAGCCAACTTGGACACCCTAGAAGCAAGAGAACAAAAAAGACACAGGGACACTAAGTAGCGTTGATGGGAAGGGGCAACTGTCAACCCGTAACACCAAAGGCCCCGGGAAGACCATCAGAGTTGCGTCAATAGAGAGCAGAACAAACAGTTTCTACGTTGATGGGATGGTGAACGGGCAGCTGCGAAGTCTGCTACTGGATACCGGCGCAACCATAACAATCTTAAACTCGAAGACACTTCCCGCTGAGAATATCTTACCAACCACTTGGGCATTGCGGACTGCCACGGGAGGGCCAGGCAAGATCTACGGGGAGACAGTTGCTTCCCAGTAACGCTGAACAAAGGAACACCAGTCGGGGAATGTACAACCGCTGCCTCAGTGGTTCGTCAGCTGCAACGTCATACCACCGTGCTGCGAGGACTGCCGGAAGAATTAAAAGGATTTGTAAACAAACATGTCGCGACCTTTCGCCTGAAGAAAGTGAGGAAGTAAAGAACATGATTACCCGATGGTATGACGTTTTCGAGATCAGCCAAGGACCACGGGGTAGAACGGATATCGTCCAGCACAGGATTGACACCGGGGATGCGAAGCCCATCCGACAGGTCCCGTGGCGGCTGCTGTTAGCCAAAAGGGAGGACGCCGAGAAGATTATCAAGGAGATGGCGGCTGATGGTGTCATTGAGCCTTCGAGTAGCCCCTGGATGTCTCCTGTTTTATTGGTGATGAAGAAAGATGGCACAACAAAATTCTGCGTAGACTACCGCCTTCTGAACAACGTCACCAAGAAAGACAGTTATCCGCTTCCCAGGATTGACGATATGCTGGGCACTCTAGAGGGATGTAAACTTTTCTCTACCTTAGATCTCCGCAGTGGATATGGGCAGGTTGGATTGGCACCTGAAGATAAAGAGAAGACGGCGTTCTCAATTGGAACTGGACTCTGGCAATTTGCAGTAATGCCATTCGGGCTTTGCAATGCCCCTGCAACATTTGAGAGGATGATGGAAAGCGTGTTAAGAGGTCTCTCTTGGGAAATATGCCTAGTATACTTAGACGACATCATTGTGCTGGGAAAGTCCTTCGCTCACCATCTGAAGAATCTGGAGAAGGTCTTCGAACGACTGCGTGCAGATTTTTTATTTTGTACAAACAGCCCTTATATCTTTGGGAAACCTTGACCTAAATAATGAACAATTGAAACAGTTAAAAATAGTTTGCACTTATTTATTTTCAAAAAAAATTATTTGGTGATGAAGTCAGATATAAACTGATTTCACAAAACATAGGTTTCGGTTTTAATTTGCATTTGCATTTATTAAGGGCTACAGTACAAACATTTATTTGGAAAATTCTTATCAAACACAATTACACCCCTTCGATTATTGTTTGTACGGTTATGAAAAGTTGAAGGGTGACTTACGTCCACGACAAATGACTAAGCCGCCTTTACAAGAGTTATTAATTCAACCTTGTAAATGTACTGCAAATTGTCACACAATGTCTTGCAGTTGCAAAAAATCAAAATTATTTTGTATTTCTCTATGTAAATGTATTAATAACAATTGTCTAAATATGAACGAGTAACAGTTTGCCTACCTTATGTATATTTTTATTTAAACTTACTGGGTTTTTTTTTATGCCATAATCTTTTTTATTAATAAAAAATATTTTATTGCTTTTATTTTTTTCATTTAACAATCCATCCTCACTTTCACCATTAGAAAAAAGTATAAATTATTACTGAAATAATCATTAAAATGATTTTATAGATTGTACTCAATACATTTCCTTTACAGAGGGGTAAAAAAAAAATGGACCAAATATTTGACCGGCAAGATCCGCATTATTAATTTTTGACCTTTTCTTAACTTAAATCCATTGGTGGAATTCGGTCCTCACATTTCGCATACTCACTTACCTCTAGCGCCCGGTCTATGATTCCTGTAGAAAAGGTCCCGTACCTAGGACTACATCTTGACAAAAAATTAACTTGGAATCCTCATACTAGACTAAAACGACAAGAAACAGCTCGCCGTTTTAGGCTACTTCAACAACTACCTGACAAACTTATACAAAATTACGAAAGATTCATATACATGACATTCATTAGGCCCTTCTGGACTTACGGAGTAGAGCTTTGGGGCTCCACTAAACCATCGAATTCCTCTTGTATTCAATACTTACAAATTCCAAAATCCTTCGAAAAACCCACAATGCTCCTTACTCAGTCACGAACAAAGTAATCTATGATGACCTTAATGTCCTATTTTTTGCTGATTTGGCCCGAATCCGATATCAATCTTTTTATGACAAATTTCATTCCCACTCAAACCCATTAGTTTCTAACCTAGTTTCCAACCTCTTCAATTCCTGATAAACCTCCGAGGCTTCTGAAAAGAAGATATTATTTGAGTACTACCACTGGCTAGTTTCTATACTTGTCTTTATTCATGCCAATATGTACAATTCATTCTATTTACTTGTTGTATTTGTATAATACAGTGGTAAATTTCATTGAATAAATTATTTAAAAATAATAATACAATTACAAAAGACTTTATTGATTTCTTCTGGTTTAGACCGTGTAGATAAATTTTTCGCCAACGTTTCGCCAACCATGCTTCTGACTTCCTCAGGGCTGAGATGAGAATCGTAGAGTTTCTCACTATCACAACCATTTCCTTAATATATGTTCCATACGTAAGTAATTGAAAATAAAAATAGATTGAATTAGTTTATTCATATTACAATATGGTAGATGACTGTTGGTAAAATAAATAGTGCACAAATTTAATTATAAAATGGAATAACAAAGCGTTGTAGTGGCATTAAGTATTTTTGCTTATGCAAGTAAAAGTTACTAATGAAACCATTTGTATCAGAATACATTAACATTATTATAATTATTGCATACCTGAAAATAATCTATTTGATTTATATTCAGCCAGAACATTTGATTCGCTTTCCCATGTTGCTCCGCGGAGATATAAATTAGAAAGAGTACAGCCGTATTTATAAAATTGTAATGGATTAGGAACAACCTGTTGATTAAATATAGTTAACAAATAAATAATTAGTAAATGCATCAGAGGACTACAATAACTACGAGAAGCATGATATCAAACAAGTAATGTGTCTTAGCTAATCCTTGGTGTTGAATGATGATAATTTTATCATATATATTTTATAAACCTTTTTTTTTACCACGCCCCTGTGTTCAAATGATAACCTTCCCCCCCCCCCCTCTGTTCAAATGAAATTCGTCCTACGCTCTCCGTTGTACAATAAATTATAAACGCATATCAAAAAACCCACAAAAGTATTACATTGAAAACAAAACATTTAGATTTACTGTCACTAGATACAACATTATGAGTCTCAATTTAAGATAAAGAAGTAAGTAGTACTGGTAAGAGAAAAATAATTAAAATTAAGTGAGAATTTTTCATTTTCAATCGGTCTCGCGCTCCCCCCTGACTTTCTCATAAAAAAAAATTTTTATAGAAGTCATAATTAGGCCTGAGTCGATCGTGATTGATCCGATCGTAACCCATACACGAGTGATCAAATCACTGTTTTTAAAAAGATTCGATCATGACTCAATCCGACTCGTTTCGATCATGATTCAATCGGACTCGTTTCGATCATGATTCAATCGGACTCGTTTCGATCATGACTCAATCGGACCTGTTTCGATCGTGATGGATCGAATCCTTTGACTGATTCTATCCTTTCGTTCAAAGTCTGGCCGCTGGCGCGCTCGTCACACTCTCTCTAAAGCGGGTAATGTCGAATTGTTAACAAAGGATTGAAACTTTCAATTTGAAAGAATCGGTGTGAAAGAAAATGGTCCGGGTAGAGGCCAATCAATTTCTCTTAGATATAGAGAAATGTTTGTTTATTATTTAGTAGAAACGTTTGGACCTACTTTGCATATCTTCATCAGGGCTAAATATGCAAAATATAGACAATTGAAAATTAAATATTTTCAAATATAAAGTTTCTTTATAAAGGAAACTTTATATTTCCTAAGCATGGTAAATATAAAGGTTAAAATGTATGAGTGTATAGCATTAACCCATTTACGGCCACTGATGCGTATACGCAACACTAATTTAACAAATTTTTTTAGTGTTATAAATTCAAATATTTTTCTATTTTGTTACATCAGCTTATTATTTAAGGTTTGTAATTATTAAAAATAATTTTTTAATGAATTTTGTGGTTTTTTAATCCATTGAAAAATAATAGTACAGTAGGTTATATTTCAACACTAATGAGTACTAAGATTTAAATGTTAAATTCAGCCAAATAAGGGTTGCTACAATTAAATTATCAAATTCCTTGTTTAAAACATTGTTTATTTTAATTGCTGGGATGAAATTTTTGTATTCAATTCAAACACAAAAATTCAATTCAAATACTGCTTTTAGAATAGACGTTTTACTTTAATGTTGCGTTAACGCATCATTGGCCATTCCTATGAAGTTTTTACAAAGAAGACAGGACCATGGATTATCATCTCCCCCACCTGTCTAATGAAGACGTGCTCATGCATGTGCTATGTTTCTTCTCTTAAATATATTTTGAATATATTTGATTGATATTTGGGATGCCAGAGTATCATTTAGGATGATTACTCAAATTATTATTTATATGCCCTAATCTTAATTGGGTTCCTTTCCAAAAGTCTGTTCTTGTGTTTACCAATTTACTATATAGTTGTTAAAATAACAGAAATAACATGAGTGAAACTATTATTTAGATATTTTAATAAACCTTTCTATAAATACTACAAGTGTATTTCTAAGTTATTGTTATTTTTTTGCCCGTCTGCCCGTTGTGCCCCCCCCAGAAAAAAATCCTGGATCCGCCCTTGATGATCCCCACCCATATTCCTAGCCTTCCCTCATTTTCTTCTCAGTTCTATATTAGATTTGATTGAAAAAGGAAACCCTCGTGAGAGAGGACAAAATCGGACATTTGATCGTAAGGGATGAGACAAGGCAAAGGTATAGAGTGTGTAAAAGCCAAACTACTTATAAGTTTGAGAGATGTAATGTTAAATTACACCCAGAATGTTTTAAATCATACCACGAATACAAATGAAAATTGTGATTTTTTTGTGCAAATTGTAATTTTTTATTTCTTTGAAGGAGTTCATTATTAAAACGATTGTAATAAAAGTTTTCATGAAACAGTATTATTGTATCATTTATAAACATGTCACCTTACCTATCTCTAAAAAAAAAGAAAAACTATATATATATATATATAGAGAGAGAGGAACGGGGGTGAAATTTCTGGTAGACACGGGGAGTACCGATTAGCTAGTTAGTAAAAGGGGGCTGTAAAGTTAGGTATTTGGGAAACGCACAAACAGTGTGAGTGTACGATAACCACAGTTAGCGACCGATGCAAAACGTTGGGCGAATTTATTTTGATTGTACAAAATTAACGGGAGGGACATAAGAGTGAAATTACTCATCACGGAGTCATTGATGCCAGGGTACGATTTCATTGTAGGGTGTGACATCATACAAAAAGCGGGTCTGAAGATGCGGGTAGAGAGCGGGGACTGGCGGTTTTGGATGGGCAAGCGGCGATATCGAGTTGCTACTTCAACAGGGGATGGTAGTATTGAAATTGGGGCGGTCGAATTCGATAAGCCGGCTATTCAAAACAATGTGAATATCGATAGGGACCTTTTCTATCAGGAAAATGAGACGCTACCGACTACGGGGAAAACGGTACATCAGATCATTCTCAAGTCGGATAACCCGGTGTACGTTAAAGATCGTAGATATCCCCAAGCGATGAGGGATATTATTAGGGGGCAATTAGGAATCTTACTCCGAAAAGGGATTAAAAGACATAGTAATTCCCCCTTTAACAGCTCGCTGTGGATGGTCGAGAAAAAACACGGTGAGGCAGGCGAGACGGAGAAACAATACCACGTTGTCGTTGATTATAGGAAGTTAAACGAGGCTACGGTAGATGAATGATACCCACTTCCACGAGTCGAAGATATCCTTGACCGGCTATCGGACGCAACTATCTTTAGCACCCTCGAACTCAAGAGTGGTTATCATCAGGTCATAATGGCGGAGGAAGATATTGGGAAGACCGCGTTCTCCTGAGAAAACGGGCATTATGAGTGTGTGCGGATGCTTTTTGGGTTAAAGGGTGCCCCATAAACTTTCCAGCGCCTTATGGACGAGTTTCAGAAGGGACTGGGTGAGGATTTCGCGCAGGTGTACATAGATGACCTGCTAGTGTTTAGCCGGCCCCGAGAAGAACATGCAAATCATTTAAGGAAGGTTTTCGACAGTTCGCATTAAAAGATATTAGGTATCTAGTATGTGTTCTCGAACGAAGGCGTACAACCTGACCAGGAATGCGTGAAATTATTACCGCCGGTTCATTCCGGGAATCGCGGCATTAATACAACCATTAACGGAGATTTTGAGAAAAGGGAGACGGTTCGCATTAGGCCCAACTCAATTGGAAAGCATCCGTATGTGCCGGGAAATTCTAACATCGAAACCCTTGCTCGCATTTCCAGATTTCCGCTTGATGTTCCGCATAACGACGCGAGTTAAATTGCTATTGGGACGGTTTTATCACAAAATTTTACGGAAGGGGAAAACCAATCGCATATGCGAGTCGGCAGTTGAACGAGGCGGAAAATGCTATAGCGCCATCGAACGTGAACTGTTGACGGTGGTATGGGCGGTGGAACATTTTCGCCCTTACGTTTATTGCAGACGCTTTGAACTCCTGACGGACCGCTGGTTTATTTAAGTAACCTTAAGGAGTCTTCAGCATGAGTATCGCGGTGGAAAGAGCGGCTAGCGGCTTATACGTTTAAGGTCATCCATATAAAGGGTGTAGAAAACGCGGTGGCGGACTGGTTTTCACGGGATCGGGTTGTTAATGCTATCGACGAAGAAGGAACTTCGACAGAACCGTTCGCTTTGCGCTATTTAAGGGATTGGGCTGAGAGCGGACCGGATATTCCATTAGACAGGCAGGATTCAGAGGACAGCGCGGCTTCATCGGAACTTCCTAAGGAGTTACCGCAGGTTGACGAAATCATCAACGACAAGAAAATACAAATTGTTATCCGGTCGAAACAGGGATCTAGGACGGAAACCAGGGATAGCATTTATGAGGGGTTGTCTAGATAGTGCGTATTCCGGTGACGGTAGACGATACAGGATTGGAACGAACTTTTTTAGGATTCGGTCTCCCCAGCTATACGTGACACATATTTTCGGGAAATAAAATCATCAAAATCAAAAACCGAGAAGCTTCAGCGATTATGGAGATAAGAGAGTATAGGGGTCAGTTTTCCGGTTTACGTCAGGTTGAAACCGTTCCCGATCCGACAACCAACATCAAATTATTGGCGACCATCATGCGGACAAATCAAATCATCGTGGGGTAGAGGAGACAGTCAATCGTCTGTATTATTGGGCCGCACAGTTAAAGAGTATATTGGTCGATGTTCTGTGTGTCAGCGTGGGAAATACAATAGACAACCACCGGTGGCGGAACAGGTAGTTACCCCCACAGCAAGAATTCGGTGTCCCCGGCCATACGTGCCACATATTTTCGGGAAAGTGAGCAATTGGACATTTATTCGAATGAGGAGCAGTCCTGGTTCACTGCGTTCGACACATTTAGCAAGATCGCAATGACTTATCCCATAGAAGAGAAGACACCAAGGGCGGTAAGGGAGGGAGTGCTGCAATGGGTTCGTACAGTCCATTTAAAAGAGTTGCGTGTACCTCATAAAGTGTCACCGCCGAGGCTGGGGGACTTTGTTCAGTTGTTTTGGTTGGGCCCACATTGATTGTTAGCTATGAGGTTGTGCAAGTACTTGTAAATATGCAATGTTTTGTAAATTAGTCTTTTGAATTTAGTTATTTAATTTCAGTATTGGTTATTTTACGTATGTTTATTTATTTCTCTTGTAGGTTATAATGTACATTGATAGTGCACTCAGTAACGGTTAATAACAATTGATATGTAAATTGAGTAGTTGAGGATTTTTCTGTATATTGTTTTGAATCATGTAAAAAAAAATCACCAAAGAATAAAAATACATAATTTTATAAAAGTTAAAGAGTTGTTGTCTATACATTTATCCTTTATGAATACACGACAAGGTTACAGATACCAATAAGAATCCTGGAGGAGACGATTGAAATCTGCAAAAAAAATCTGAATTGGTGACAGAGCCCTGCATAGACCTTTGAATTTATGTCCGGGGTGAATGTTCCCAGCGAAGACTAACTGAGATAATAATAATAATACTAGTAGTAGTAATAATAATAAAAAGAAATTAAACAGAACAAAGTATTGATATACTTCAGTTTTAAAATGGAGTTGATACATTGGAATTCCAAATCTTTTTGAATATTGTAGCAGAACCGCTGAAAGATAGGCTCTTGGTATTAAAAGAGCAGATACATTTACAGGCTGTGGTTGACGTTTTCCTTTTACGGTTTTTATCATCCAGCTACGAATAAATCGCACACTTGTCTTAAGATGAGCTAACCATGAAGCTGAAAAACAACTTTTTTTTAGCATTCTTTTTATTTTATGGGTACATAATAAAAGTCTCAAAATTTATATCTTGACTATACCTTTACCCATTTCTTTTATTTACATTATCATCCATTTATATGCCTCAAAAATATTTTATATATATATACATATATATATATATTTAAATTTTCTAATTCCTAATTGTAATCGAATTAATATAAATTGATTATCATTATGGTTATTTGATAATAATACGAGCATTTATAGGTTTCTACTACAAATCTACATAGTAATCGGTAATAACATCCCATCATTAAACCATAATATGATATTGGGAACTGATTAAATTTCCTTCTAATTTATTACATAAAAAAGTTTTCGATATAATGCACCATTGAGGAATTATAAATGAAAAAGAGAAAGATTCTTTTTGTTTAAACCCCTTCACAACAAGCCTTGCCGATCTAAGCTTCCATCAGCATTACATTTTTTTGTATAAACCCATTTACATGATATTGCATTTTTATTTTGGGGTAAGTCTGTAAGATGCCAGGTTTCATTATCTTGATGGGTTTTCAATTCTTCCTGCATCGCAAGCTTCCACTATTAAGACTCTGGAAGACTTCATGTCTTCATCATAGGTAGTTGTTAGTTCAGAAGAATCACACGAGACAAGAAAAATATAATCTTCATATCATGCAAGAGGATGAAGAGTATTCCTATCTTTAAGTCCTCTAATAGTCCCTTTATCTTCTTTTTATCCTCAAAACCAAGAAAATCTTCTGTAGATTCGGCATCAGAACTCGTGGACTCGTGGTGAACTGCAAGGACGAGTCCACCAGGGAGTGGTTCGTTAGCAATATTGCGGAGCTCTCCCCATGGGAGGGAGCACCGCTGAAAACCTGCGACCCCAAAGAACTTGAGGGTTTCAGGAAGATAGGCACCTTCATACCAAACCCAGTGGAAGGTATTAAGGAATGCCTACAGAATCTGCAGGTACAGAATACGGGCCTGCAGACTGAAAGATGGAAGATTCTTGGTAACAAGACCCATAAACATGGGATGTACTTTGTGGCATCCATTCCTGAATCTGTGGCTAAAGCCATTGAGGAGAAGAATGGAAGAATCTACCACGGGTTCCACAACCTACAGGTAAAATTTTTTCCAGGAAAAGACGCACCCACACCGGAAGCAGCTGTGGATGATATGAAGACTGGTGAAGAGGTGGGAAAAACAACGGGCGGTGAGGGTGCGGCTGTGTCGGCGGCTGGCGTCCCCGTGCCCGGATCCACTTCGGGCCAAAGTACATCTGTCACTGCCAAGCTTGGTACCAGGCGGCAGCGAACGGAGCACGGAGGCAGGAGGGATTGCGGGGTGGGGCGTCAGGCCGTGGGCGCGGCCGGGCCCGTATGCCGCAAACCGTCCCCGGGCAGTGGAAAGGAGGAAACTCCACCACATCCCGGGGGTGATCCCCCCTCATCACTATGATCAAGCTGCTGCAGATAAATCTCCATCACTGCAGAGCAGCCAGTGGAACACTGCAGCAATAGGTGGTAAGTCATGGCATTGATATTATACTTATACAAGAGCCGTGGGTTACCAAAAATAGCAGGATTGCGGGACTGGGCCTGAAGGGATATAGACTTATCCAAGCAAACTGCCCAAGGCTCAGAGCCTGCATCCTTGCAAAAATAGAATTAAATTGTTTTCCAATGTGGTCATTATGTTCCAGAGATTCTGTAGCAGTAATGATCAATTTAGGGGGCCAGGAAGTCATCCTGGCCTCATTGTATCTCCCATTTGAGGAACAAGTCCCAACGACCTGCCTTGAGAGTATAGTTGACTATCTCAAAAGACAGGAAACGATGGGAATTATTGGGGCGGACGCCAATGCCCATCATAACATCTGGGGCAGCAGTAATACTAACCGTAGAGGTGAGTCCCTTTTGGAATATTTGCTAGTTAATAATCTAGACATAGTTAACAAAGGTAACACACCAACTTTTGAAATTTCTAACAGACAGGAGGTCATAGACCTCACTCTGAGCTTTAAATCAACTAGAATGTTAAATATTACAAACTGGCATGTCTCTAAAGACTTTTCCAGTTCTGATCATAAATATATTAGGTGGGAACTTGGCCTATAATTATATCCCAACAGCTTGGAGAGAAGTTAGGGTCACATTTATTCCCAAACCAGGGAAAGAAACATATGATGAACCCAAATCATATCGCCCCATTTGTCTTTCCTCATTCTTGCTGAAGACAATGGAGAAAATTCTTGATAGATATATCAGGGACAAACATCTCAGTGATGGATTAGTAATGTTGCATCAACATGCATACAG
The DNA here is from genome assembly GCA_037127475.1 of Arma custos. Taxonomy (NCBI): domain Eukaryota; kingdom Metazoa; phylum Arthropoda; class Insecta; order Hemiptera; family Pentatomidae; genus Arma; species Arma custos. The sequence goes on along the minus strand of CM073761.1, from coordinate 20,746,058 downwards.
AGAGGGCAAATCTTGCGACACTGCGCTGCATGCAGTGGTGGACCAAATAGAAGATGCTCTGCAGTGGAAACAAATCGCGCTCGGAGCATTTCTAGATATAGAGGGGGCATTTGATAATGCCCCTACTCATATATTAACTAATGCCCTACTAAGGCACGGCACTAGACCAAACATTGATAATTAGGTTATTGCCGTGCTAAAGAACAGGGTCATTCAAGCCAATATGGGCTATTATCACCTAAAGGTTAAAGCAGCCGCAGGCTACCCCCCAAGGAGTTGTCCTTTCCCCACTCCTATGGAACCTGGTAGTGGACGAACTACTACACCTCCTAAATGAGGCGGGTTTCCAAGCGACAGGCTATGCAGATGACATAGCAATTATCATCAAGGGCTTTGACCAACAAACTATTTCAGAGTTGATGACAATGGCACTAAGAATGGTGGTGAGATGGTGCACGAGAGTAGGATTGAACATCAATCCTAATAAAACGGTAATTGTACCTTTTACAAACAAAAGGATATTGAGGGAACTCAACCCCCCTAGGATGAAAGGGATGAGTATTCAATTCAGCAAGAAGGTTAAATACCTCGGTGTTATTATGGACAGTAAATTAAACTGGAATGAACATATCGACTATGTTACCAAGAAAGCCACAAGAATTCTGTGGACTTGTAAGAGCCTCTGTGGCAACAAGTGGGGAATTAGCCCCAAGATGGCTCGTTGGATGTACACAGCAATAGTTAGACCTGTGCTAACCTATGGCTCAATAGCCTGGTGGCACAAAGCTGGTATCCAACAAAATAGATCAAGGTTGGAGAGGGTGCGGCGGTTGGGGTGCATCATGATCACTGCGGCCATGAGAACCACCCCTACCGCTTCACTGGAAACTATACTTGATTTAACTCCTCTTGACATTCTAATTGAATCAGAGGCATTGAAGACAGCCTACAGGCTAGTAAAAATAGGAGGGGTCAAAAAACCCACCAACGATTTTGGACACAGAAGTGTCTTTGATATAATCCAGCAAAATGCATATATAAAAAAGCATTCTGATTCAATGCTGAACAAATATAACTACAAAAGATTTCACGTTAATATACAGGCGATTTGCAAAAGCAAGAATGATTGCTTTAATCCACCCAATGGTCTAAATGTGTATACGGATGGATCCAAAGGGGAGTTTGGTGCCGGCTCGGGATTCTGGTTTAGGGGTTGTCAGGGCATGGGTCATTACTTAGCTCTGGGCACGACACCAACTGTATTCCAAGCGGAAATATGGGCAATACTTGCTGGTGCCTTCGCTATGAAGGACCACAAGAATAAGGTAATTAACTTTCTCACTGACAGTCAGGCAGCATGCAATGCATTACAAAATGCAGTAACAAACTCCAGACTAGTGGAGGAATGCTGTCTAAGACTAGATGAACTAGCTGTACATAACAGAGTTAACATATTTTGGATCCCTGGGCACAGTAATATTCCAGGAAATTAAAGGGCCGACAAATTGGCGAAGAAAGGAGCAGTTCCTGCTCCTATTGGACCAGAACCATGGTGCGGGGTCCCCCTTCCCCTGGCTAAGGATACAATTAATAAACTAGCCAAGAGGAAGATAAAAACACGTTGGGATAGAGCCAAGATAAGGCACACAAAACTTTTCATAAAGGATCCCAATGATAATCTTTCTGATAAAATCAAGAAAGAAGCTGCTCACTTGTCGAGAACCGACCTCAAAAGTATGGTTGAAACCATCACTGGGCACTGTAAACTCAGGAAACACATGCATTGTCTGGGCATTGAACAAGAACCTAGGTGCAGATGGTGCAAAGAGGAGGACGAAACCCCTTGGCACGTCCTCTTTGAATGTATAGCACTAAGTCGAAAGAGGACATTTGACCTTGGCCCCGGTGGATACAAGGAACTTCAAGAACTGAGGTTTAAAGACTATTTAAAATTTCTCAGAAGTCTAGACCTATGTTAGGGATTTTTAGGACTCAAGCACAATGGGCCTTTTTAGGCCGAAGTGCATAGTAATAAGGGTCACATATAAATAATAATAATAGTTTTTCGGTCCCGTTAAGTTCCTGAAGTTTTGCCATTTAAATTCGGGACACCCTGTATATTACATTTCGGTATGGGATTCGAAAATGTAATTTTCCAACATTTTCATCAAATGTGTACAGATGTATGGATGTTGTGTATTTATTGTATAATTATATTTAGTTAGTGGGCCTCGAACTTTCAAAATCGGTGGTCCGCAAAACTAAAAAGGTTGGCACCAGTGCGATAGAGGATTCACGAACTGCTGTGTTGGAGGGGGGCCCTATTGACACTCGCTAAACTTTTTAAATTAACGCTAAATTTTATGAGTTGGAGTAAAGTCTTAGTGATTTAGAACAACCACCATTGATTAATTTTTTAATTTTGAAATTCAATTGATTTAGGAATCAAATTTTAGTAATTTTGAAAGAATGTTAATTACAATAGGATTGGGTTTATACAATCGTTTCTAATAATAATTTTACTTATTACGAATGTTTTATTTATAAAGTCCTTAAAAAACAAAACAATAAGCTGTAAATTATAGTTATTGTTATACCTAATGCTTTGGTAGTAGGAAATGATTTTTGCTGCCAAGTCGAGGGGACTTTACGATTAACAATGTTATTTGCAATGATTTCCGATTCATCAGTTACAATTGAATGACCTGCGAATTCTCTTTGCATTTTCCAAATACTAAAACGAATTTCTTCAAGAAGCTGATAGTATCGAATAGCTTCTTCTCTCAAGTGGAGTGTTAGCGTGTTTTCTTCATTTATTTTATACCTAAACAAAATATATTATAAATATATATAAATTATATATAAATATATGTATATAATTATATATGTAATTATATATAATTATATATAAATATATGCTATTATACGATTATAGCTATTATATAAATATATTATTGTATAATATATAATAATTTATATATATATATATATATATATATATATATATACAAATTATATAATAAATATACAAATGGGCATAATAATATATAACGATCGCTTCAAATTTCTGGTACATAAAGTGTTTGTGTACATAAGTGTTTGTGCTTTGTGAACTTAATGCTTACTTGCTATTCTATCATATGTTATTAGATATTCATATGGATATCACATTAGATGCTGTCATTTGTTAGCAGCTGGAGAGAATCAAGGATCCTCCTGGGGCTCACCCAGCCTCTAAAAGTGGGTATCCAAAATAAGGGGGGAAAATCTGGCGGTTGAAGGGGATCTAAGACAAATCACCTCTCGGCACAACCGTTGTCCATGAAACAGTACTGTCTCTACCATGAACTTAACCCCAGACCCTCCACGGGTTGTACTGGTACAGGTTTATATATATATATATATATATATATATATATATCTTTTTAGTATATTTAATATACTTAACTTCCAATCAAAAGGTCTTTAATTAAAGAAAAGATAATAATATTAACTATAATATCTATAATATTAGCTTTAACAATTCAAATTTTAGTAATAATTTTATGCATTATAATCTCAAAAACTTCTGAAAAAAGTCGAGAATCCTATCTATCCGATCCTATTTATGTCTGTTAAATGTTAGGGCGTGATTAGACTGAATAAGATAAGAAATAATAAAGTATATTAGTAAAATAGAGTCGGGTTTTTTAAAAAAAGAATTAGGCCAGATACTGAAACATGTGGTTTATTAAATCTAAATACAAACATGAGGTTAAGCAATTTTACAAATAAAGAAATATCGCTTATAGATATGTACAAAAGGAATAATGAGTCTTTACAGAAGAAATTGATTTGGAATAGTATTATGAAAGGGAACTATTAAATTACTTATTAATTCGAAATGAAGTCATATGAACATAACATTAACAAATATTAACGGTGGCGACAGGGCAACATGGCGATGGACAATAGAGTCTTTATTTCTCAGGCGGCGAATTAAATATTGTCCCTGAGGGTGATGTTGAACGGTGAACAGCTCCTCTTACGAATTGTGTGAAAGAGTGGGCTTACAATTGAAGCGAAGGACTCGTTTCTTTGGCTCCTAGTGTATCTAGTAACCAGGCGCTCTCTGTTGTATCATCAAGAGCGTACTTCTCGTGTCCGATGCTAGGCGATCTAGGGCGGAAGGCGGTGAAGGCAGGCGAGGTTAGCTTCAGTCGAGGAGAGCGGAGAGATGATGCCAGCTTGGCGTCTGGATCGGAATAGACTTAAGCGCAAGACGGAGTGGGGGGACAAGTAGTCCCTTTAAATGCAGAAAACATGTCCCCGCGTCGTTAGCCAATGAAGAACTGTGAACGACAGTGGGAGATTTAAATTTGAATTTATTCAGATTGATTCGCGACTGAACACTAGAACGACTGGATCATCCATTATGACAATAAACACAAGAGTTATCCAACGATACGAAAAAGATACCAAAGGAATTATAAATTATAGAAAAAATATAAATAGAATTTTAAAAAATAGTAAAAGAATGAAAATTAATTGAATTAAATTAAAATAAAACTATAAAATTAAATTAAATTAAATCGGTAAGCGTCCTTTACAAACCTAATAAATATTATTATAAATTATCAATAAACAGAACAAATATTTATTTTTTTTAAACAAAACATAAGTTAGTACCGAATAGAAACAAACAAACAGCCGTTGCCTCTAAGTGAACTTAATGCTTACTTGCTAATCTATCATATGTTATTAGATATTCATATGAATATCATTTGATGCTGTCATTTGTTAGCAGCTGGAGAGAATCAAGGATCCTCCTGGGGCTCACCCAGCCTCTAAAAGTGGGTACCCAAAATAAGGGGGGGAAATCTGGCGGTTGAACGTGATCTAGGACAAATCACCACTCTGCACAACCGTTGTCCATGAAACAGTACTGTCTCTACCTTGTACTGAATCCCAGACCCTCTACGGGTTGTACTGGTACAAGTTTATATATATATATATATAAACTTGTACCAGTACAACCCGTGGATATATATATATATATATATATATATATATATATATCTTTTTAGTACATTTAATATACTTAACTTCCAATCAAAAGATCTTTGATTAAAGAAAATATAATAACATTAACTATAATATCTATAATATTAGCTTTAACAATTCAAATTTAAGTAATAATTTAATGCATTATAATCTCAAAAACTTCAGAAAAGAATCGAGAATCCTATCTAACCGATCCTATTTATCCTATCTAGCCTATCTGATATTCGCCGATCCTCCTCGGTGAAGAGAACGGATTTGTCTACGATCCCTGGTAGCTCAGTTGGTTAGAGCACTGCTATGGAGAAGCGGGTCGTCCCAATCTCGACCAAAGCAAATCTTTTCTCTTCAAAACAAAATATCCAAGTAAGTAACAAAACCTTTTTCCAGTCAAACATTTTTTCTTTATTTAAAAATACGTTTCAACATTGTTCAGTCATTTTCAATTTACATCTCTTATAAGTCCATTTTTTGTTTAATTTAAATATATTTTTTAAATACTTATAAATTTGCACATTTTTAACCTAAATAAAAAGAATAATCCAATAAATACATAATTATATAAAAACATGTCCTAAAATACTGAAAAAAAGTATAGATACCTTTTCGTAGATTGTCAAATAATCTAAATTTTTCTTATAATACTTAGAGTTTACAATGTACTCCTTGGTCATTATTAACATTTATGAATTGAACTTTGGACTGTTATGATAATTTATATTAAAATAATATTTTAATTTGTTTTTTCCTTAAAATATATAAGTACCATGAAAGGTCAAATAATATAAATTAGTAATTTGTAGTCTATATTGATCTATTTTCTCTCTTTTATTTATTTTAAAATGTTAATAGTATGAATATTAAAAATTGGAAAAAAAAAAACAATAAAAAAATATTATTTTAATATAAATTATCATAACAGTCCAAAGTTCAATTCATAAATGTTAATAATGACCATGGAGTACATTGTAAACTCTAAGTATTATAAGAAAAATTTAGATTATTTGACAATCTACTAAAAGGTATCTATACTTTTTTTCAGTATTTTAGGACATGTTTTTATATAATTATGTATTTATTGGATTATTCTTTTTATTTAGGTTAAAAATGTGCAAATTTATAAGTATTTTAAAAATATATTTAAATTTACCCTTGTGGATAGGGGATAGAATTTACCCACGGAATCTCCGCCTGTCGTAAAAGGCGACTAAAGGGGCCTGTTGTCCCGAGGTTACGGGGCCTGTTGTCCCGAGGTTACGGGGCCTCTCGCGTTGGGCCAATCATCCACGCGAGAGTAAATCTGATTCAAAGAAATAAAAAAAAAAAACAGAAAATCCTCTACGCTGAAAAGCACAAAAGAGGTAGCGAATGAAGAAGAAGATATTTATGTTAGAGAAGAATTGGTCGACTGTATCTTCTAATTTAAGGAAGAAATAGTTGGGGGTGCAGTCAAAGAAAACACCAAAATAAGCAAAACTTATTTATTATGTGCCGACGTTTCGGCCTACAATGTAGGCCATCTTCAGGGCTAAGAGAGAGAAACAAACAAAAATATATAAAAACGTGGCAGTAACAAGAATATATAAAGTGGTACAGGAGTGAAAATAAAAATAGTGACTAGATATGATGAAATAGTGAAAAGATAAAATAGTGAATAGATAAAAATAGTGACTAGATATGATGAAATAGTGAATATATATATGATAAATAAGAAAGAATATAAGACTGGTTACAGAATATAATAAACTTAAAAAAGTGATAGATAAAAATAAAATTGTAGATGATGAAAAGAAATTCTAATGGTGACAGATATAATAATACAAGAATACGAAAATAAAATAGAAAAAATACCTATGTAACCCCTCATACCTATGTAACCCCTTTTTCTATATTTTTAATCTTCTCTTTTTATATCTTTCCGTTTACCTCCTCATTTTTCTTTCCCTTTATATTATTGTTTACATTTTATCCTTTCTTGACATGTATTTTTTCTATTTTATTTTCGTATTCTTGTATTATTATATCTGTCACCATTAGAATTTCTTTTCATCATCTACAATTTTATTTTTATCTATCACTTTTTTAAGTTTATTATATTCTGTAGCCAGTCTTATATTCTTTCTTATTTATCATATATATATTCACTATTTCATCATATCTAGTCACTATTTTTATCTATTCACTATTTTATCTTTTCACTATTTCATCATATCTAGTCACTATTTTTATTTTCACTCCTGTACCACTTTATATATTCTTGTTACTGCCACGTTTTTATATATTTTTGTTTGTTTCTCTCTCTTAGCCCTGAAGATGGCCTACATTGTAGGCCGAAACGTCGGCACATAATAAATAAGTTTTGCTTATTTTGGTGTTTTCTTTGACTGCACCCCCAACTATTTCTTCCTTAAATAAGAAGATATTTAAATTAAACAAAAAATGGACTTATAAGAGATGTAAATTGAAAATGACTGAAGAATGTTGAAACTTATTTTTAAATAAAGAAAAAATGTTTGACTGGAAAAAGGTTTTGTTACTTACTTGAATGAATGACTCAAAAATATGTGCTCCAGTAACATAAACAAGAGAATTAAAATAAAAAAACAAAATATTTAAAAATAATAAGAATTAATAAAAAAAGAAATTATAAGTAATTTTTTATCGCAACCGAAAAGTTTAATTACTTATTTCTGTTTTACGTTATTGTTAGCGGACAATTTTTAACTGTTAAACAGCATATTTAGTTAAATTATAGTATTCTTGTCTAGCAAAATGTTTTAACACATCGGATTGTGTATCTATACTTATCTAAAAAAATATAATAATTTGGTTTCCCTGTCTAAACATATCAACCTATTTTTCTACATTTAAATGGGTGTATAAAAAAAATGACCGTTTGATCAAATTACAGAGTTCAAAAGTCTGTAAATATTTTCATGCTATTTATTATTTACCAACACTTAATAATCCCTTTAGAGCATTCTCTAACCTTGTTTACTAACACTGTACTTATTAAAAAAAAGCCTCAGTTAAGTTATTTTTTTCAAATAAGAAACATGACATTACTACGGCGAAATTCCCGTAATTTTAAGACATTACTGGAAAAAAAAAATTCCACAGCCCCTGAAGCAACTAGTGAAGTTATTAAATGTGAAAGGGAAGGTGTCCTTGACTAGCGCACTGCGCGGCGTTGGCAGTTGAGATACGACGTTGGAAAGGAAGAAGGGCTCCGAGCGACCATTAATGGATATTGATGAGGTTTTGAAGGAAGCTGTTGAGTCAAATCCATCCACAAGTACTGTCAGTTGCCATCATACAAATATTTGGTTAAAAAACGGTCATTTTTTTTTTTTTTTATAGACCCCATTATATTAACAGATAAAATTCAATAAAACTACTAACAATAAAAAATAGTAAGTTAACTAATTAAGAAATTTTACCTAATGGAAAAAAAATGGAAGTTAAATAATTAAGAAGTTAAACAATTAATAAATAATAAGTTAACTAATTAAGAAATAATAATTGAACTAATTGAGAAACATTACATGTCGGTTCGGAATGTGAGTCTAAACTATTCCCGAATCCACACAAAATTTTAACAGAATGGGTGCAGTGTTTATCAATGATCAATAAATGTTTTTAATTTTAATATATCATTTTTTAACTTCTTATCACATTATAGTAGTTTCATTCACTATTACTTTAAGTATTATCGATTTATTGTAATCTTATCGTGGTTTCTCTGGCTTAACAGATACCTGACGCCATCACGTCAGAAGTTTTAATGATTTTTTTTACATATATTTTCATCAAAACGGTCTAAATGATTACAATCTATTTAAAAAAAATATAATCTCCGGATCCAAATATATGTACATATTTAATCATTATTATATTATATATATATATATATATATATATATATATATATATTAATAATAATAAATATACATATATATATATATTTATTATATAAGGTTTAAAATGACTAAAGTAAAGTAAAATAAAATTATTAAGATTTATTGGCTGTTCCAATCTTATCAAAATGGTCTTAAATACATGTTGGGATTTTCGATATTAGTGAAACAGGCTATAATGAGAATTGGGAGAGGGGCGAAGAGAGATCCATTGCTCCCATTTGTATTAAGAAGATCTTTAAAACATGAAATAAATACTCACTTCTCAATAAACACGAACAAGGATGGCTCAAGTAAGGGCAAATAAGTTATTATGTTTTTCCCTAGTTTCATGGCACTGGTGTAGTCGAGGCTGTGTTGTTTGGATAAAACCGGGTGCAATAGCTTCAGCTGGTTCAAACACTCCTCTCCTTCTCTAACATTTATAGATCTATCGTAGCCTTTAGACAGGCCAAAAATTTGAGAAGGTGTGTCTGTTGGGAGATTATTTAAGTAGATTAGGCAATCGGTGGTCAGTGTGTTAATAGGAAGCTGAAAAAATAATAGAATATATTATATTAGATTATAGAATATAAAATTTACAGGTAATAGGTACAGAATAATAGGTAATAGTATAGTTAATATAATCTATAATATATTATAGGTAATACGAGTATAATTTAATATACTCAAAGTGTTATTTTTTTTCATGTTAGCGTTTGTTTACTGTTTATATATTTAATCAATAATGGTTATTGTTATTTGAATATTTAACGTCTTAAGTATTGTTATTTACTGCATATCAAAAATACTGGATCGAATTATAGAACCAATAACATCTTTGAAGCTTGTTTTTATGCTAAATAAGCTCAACTTGATTTGCACAGTTCAGCTTGTGAAATAAATGGCCCCTTGATATTTCTCAACTCATGACGATGATCGGTATTTTATATATTTCATGTAATGTGTTTCACATATTACAGTGGTCTGTCTATTGAAAACAGAGAAAGAAATTTTCAGAGCTTTTTAAGAATAATTTATTTTTATTTTTTTTATTTATCCAATGCCAGCACGTGGCATTTCTGCCATACACCGCCGTGCCTCCCAATAAAGACATCGTCATCATTGTTTGGACTTCTTTCCCAAAAAAATTTTCCAAAGTTTTTCCCAAATCTCCTGTCCGTGGAGGGCTCCGACTCGCACTTGTATCTCTCGGACCTCAACCACCACTACACATACACTCCAGCGCATTTAACCGGGAGTAAAGTAAAAACGCGTCTTACTTCACTGACGGCTGAACGCTGACAGACTCCAATACTTGCCAACTGGGGTGGGGATAATCTGCGAGAGCTTGACTGGCACAGCTCCTTCCTCACTGACAGTCGGAGCGCTACTAGCTACCCCGAACCGTGACTCCTCTGTCATCACCGATCCTCAGGGCCGGTATCGTCTGCATAAGCGAGAGCTTGGCCAACCGGACCCTGAATGGTATATCCCAAGGATTCTTCTGAGTCTCTTCTGTTATGTACTCCTCCCAGGATTTTCTCTTTTCTGCACGAACCACGTTCCGGTAGGTAACCAACCTGCGCATAACCAACTCATCCCGAAGTGCAGCACGTCGCTCTTCAGCACTTCTGGTACAACCACCAGGCCCTGTAGATCTGTCTCTTGAGGGTGGTGAGGCCCGACGTCCACCATGGGATCGGTCTTCTCATGACTGTCCTCCTCCGAAGGGATTGCTCCGCCGTGTCCCGGATGATGTCGGTGAGCCGACAAATCTCGGTATCGATGGATCCGTCCCTCGCGCTCTCTCTCTCTCTCTCTCTCTCTCTCTCTCTCTCTCTCTCTCTCTCTCTCTCTCTCTCTCTCTCTCTCTCTACCTACCTAATTATCAACAACTACCTACAACTAATCTTTCTGTCTACTACCTAAATTATCAATTAAAATTTCGCCTCACTTTACGTTGAGTAAGATATCTATGTATAACGATATAAACTCACCTGATGAAAATACGATTCTGTGCCAAAGCTGTAAGTGCTACTTAAGACGGCTGGTTCCAAACATTCTTCCATCAACGCTTTAACAGTCCTCATATCCCACCTGTCGACAATTCTTCCACCGTAGTTTAATTCGGCGAAAAAATAGGCTATCAACTGAAAAATATACATTTAATGTTATTTATTATGATGGTAATTATTAAAGTTTGTTACGTTTTTCAAATTAGAATCTGAAATAAATGAATACAAAATTATTACCTGAAGGGGCAGGTTATCTCCGTACTCTTTTACAAACCAAAGGAGCTGATTTATACATGTATAGAAATCCAAGTCTTCAAATTTATAAGGCACGTTTATTGCGAGAGTTCCAAACCTGTTCCGCTCGATAATTAAGCCATGAAAATAACATAGGGAAAAGACTAACCATCGAATATTTTGAGCATTATTATTGTTATGTGTATTTAACAATTCCTCATGGTCTTTCAAAACAGATTTATAGGCACGCACCATGTGACTCTGAAAATGTGATAGACAGCAGTGATTAGTGTTGCTAATATATTCACTAGTTTTAATGTCTCTAGAATAAACAATAATTAGATGGTGGAGGAAGATGGACTCCGGAGGAAGACATCTTCCATTTGCTGAAAGAACAGTGAAAGCAGAGCCAGACAGAAGGAGAGTCTGCCGAATAACTTCTCATCTTCTGCAACAGGCTAATGGAGAAACTGGTGGAAACCTTCTGTTAGACTGAAGGTGCCCAACGTACGGGGAATCTTGAAAGTTCAGTTAAAACATTACATGGACTGCCTGTGCTCACTGCCTCGTGGCCACGACTTCGTAGATTGCGCACATGAGCTTATGGACGCCCAAAAACGAGCCGCAGTTCGAGAAACCCGAAGGAGAATGGACGGAAGTGAGGCAGCAAGGACGAGACAGCGGACCCCGCCCAGACAAAACATTACCAGTAGTACATTCGAAAAGCGGTCTAATAGAGTCCCTGAAGAAAGGAGGAAGGAGCGGGAGAAGAGCTACTGTGAATGCAACAAGCCAGGCCATGCAGCAGCTCAGTGCAGCCTAACAAGGTGGCACGAGTGTGGTAGGAGGGGGCACTTTGTAATTGTGCGCATAAGCATAATCCAAGAAAAGACACGAGATAACTGTAACAGAAGTCGATGGAGGTGAATAACCAGAGGAGAGGCTCGCGAAATCACAGAAAAATTGGAGGAAGGGTTTCCAGCGCGAAGTCATAAGAGGAGGGAAGCGTAAGCTCTGAGTGCAGCACTGTGACTCCTCGGAGACACAAGGTAAGAGGGTAGAATCCGTGGAAGGGGGTCTTCTGGATCGGAAGTATTGAAAAGGCAATCGCGAGCGGATTGAGTGTGCGGAATACGGAGGGGCAACCTCTGGGAAGCGATCATAATTAATAACAGTGTGGAGAAGAGACAATGCACAGAGTTGCACAGTGGCGAGTTTAAGAGCGTCAGGTGAAAGGTGGAAGAGGTGAAACTTTTAGTGGATACAGGGAGGGCGAATGCTAAAATTAGCTGGCAAGCAGCAGTGAAAACGGGTATCTGGGGGAGTTGAAAAGCGTGTCAATATACGATAACCATGGCAAGAGGTAGCTGTGAAACCCAGGATGAGGTGAAGTTTGTTTTGAACGAACTAGCGGGGAGAAAGCCAAAAAATCAGGGTACACGTTATCGATAAATTAATGCCAGAGTATGACGTTATTATCGGTTAAAACATTTTGCGGGAAGAAGCTTGGCAATGATGGTGAACCACAAAACTTGGCGGTATCGGATAGAGAAGCGTTTGTACAAGCCTCTATCAAAAAGGCGTGAGGATACCGAAATCGAGGTCGCCGAATGCGGAAAAGACGGGATTGAGCATGCAGCTCAACAGAACATACTCAACAGGACCTATTTTATCGGGAGGGCGACTGTTTGCCAACTACGTGGAGGAGAGAGCATAGGATCGACCTGAATCAGGAAACTCTGGTTTCGGTCAAGGATAGGATTTACCCTCAGGCTTTAAGGAATTAGTGAACAGTTGGACGATCTAAAGCACGGGATTATCCGCCATAGCAATTCTCTGTTTAACAGTCCTTTATAGGTGGTGGAGAAGAAAATCGGACCCACAAATTAATGTCGCATAGTCGTTTATTACAGAAAGTTGAACGAGGCAATGAAGAACGAGCGCTATCCCCTTCCACGTGTTGATGATATATTCGATCTGCTTTTTAAGGAACGACCGCTTTTAGCGCATAGGATCTGAAAAGCGGGTACCACCAAGTGAGAATGGCCGAATAAGGCTTTTGTCAGTCTGAAGATCCGGACACCAAAGAAATTATGGAAAAATTGAAACAAAAGATCAAAGTTAAGAATTATTCTTTAATAAATGGTAAATTAGTGTATTGGTTATCCGAGAGAAAATTTAGATACGTCGTGCCTACATCTTTAAGCGATATGTTATTTAAATGTTATCATGAATCTGAATTTGGGTGTCATTTAGGTATTAAAAAGACCATCGATGAGATATCTTCAATTTTTTATTGGCCCAATATTAAAAAATTTGTATCTGATAGAGTAAATAAATGTTTGGTTTGTCAACGTTCAAAAAGTGATAGAGTTGGAAATAAGGGCAAATTATCTTCGTATGTTATAAATAAAAATAATGAACAACTATATATTGATTTAGCTGGCCTATTGCCCAGAACAAAAACGGGTTTTGAATATATTTTTATTGCTGTAGATTCATTCTCGAGGTTTTCTTGGTTTATCCCAATGCGTCCACCAAATGCTAATACGGTTATTAATATATTAAAAAATCATATTTTTGCCCAACATGGATTGTGGAATATTATTTGTTCGGATAGAGTGGCGATTTTCAGATCCCAAATTTACAGTGATTTTTTGTTTAAACTGGGAATCAAAAAACAATTTTTAATTAGGCATTATCCCAACCCCAGTTTCACCGAACGACAGATAAAGAATTTGAAAACTGCGATAACTTGTTTCCATGCGGAAAATCAAAAAGAGTGGGGATAAGAATATTAATTTTATACAAATTTCACTTAATTCCGCGAAAAATTTATCTACTTGGGTCTCTCCTGCCAAACTTTTCCTGGGCCGTGAACTTAAGTCTACGATAAATATTTTATGAGATTTAGATGAAACTGATAACAGGGATCCGGAAGAAATATGGGAAAGGGCATGTAAGAACTTAATTTGGGCACATAAGAGATCTGAATTTTATTATAACAAAACTCATCAAGAAGTACGATTACAATTAAACGATAGGGTCGTTATTAAGTCATACATTTTGTAAAGTAAAGAAGATTTCATCAATCCGAAGTTATCCTATGAATATTCGGTCCCCTATAGAATTACAAGATTGATTATTGGCGTCTCCTACGACGTGACCAATGAGTCAGATGATAGTGATATTAAAATTGCCCATATTTCCCAATTAAAAAAAATTAGTGATTAATAGGAAAATTAGGAAATATATATATATATATATATATATATATATATATATATATATATAAATACATTTTTTTTTTAATATGAGAAAGAAAATTTTTAAGCAAACAAATTTAAATAAATACAAGAATCTAATAAAAGTCTGTTTCCCTTGTATGTTTAATTTTGTCCTAAGGCAGCAATTATATTTGTAAAATGAAAGATGTTTATGCTTAGTTGCAAGTAAAATAAATAATAAAACCTTTATTTACAGTTTTACATATACAAGCAGCAATAAGTGTAAATACATGTTCCGGACTTCCTTTACGTGTTTAAACAACAGTGATTTTAATTAATTAAAGTTGTCTTTTATAAGTAAGTTTTACAATAGCAGGAAAAATGTAGAAAAAACCCGTTTAAAAAAAAAAAAGAAATGAAAAATGAACCATAATAATAATTGTAATTTATAAATACATAAAAATAATACTAAATAAAGTAAGTAAATATAATAATAATAACAATTAAATAGAAAATAAATACACAATTAAAAATAACTATAAAATAAATACAGATAACTAGATTATGATAACTACGAATAGTGATTTGTTAAGTGAGAAGTATATGTTTTGTTCTTTTGTACGTGTACCGTCGTAGTGAATGTTTATCATAGTTACCGATTTCTCGGATTAATGGGTTTTCGGAAGCTGGCGTTTTTTCGAAGTATGCTTTTTTTGGGCTGAAACATATTGTTTTACAGTGGGAAGTTCAAGATCTCTGAGCATAGTCGATATTTTCGTGTAGCGGGGATAATTATTAATAATTCTCATGCATAGGTTTTGTACCCTTTCAAACTTTCTATAATTTGTAGCGCAGGTTGAACTCCAGACAGGTGAGGCATAGGTCAGCACTTAGAGGATTACTGTTTTATAAAGGATTAGCTTGTTTTGGGGGCTTAGTCTGGTTTTTTTATTAAAATAGGGAAACATTTTGTAGATGGTATTTTTCGCTTTTTCTGTTTTCCTGTTGATGTGCTCAGTGAATGTTAAGGACCTATCTAGAATTAAACCGAGGTATGTTACGGATTTAGACCAGTGGATGTGCTCGGAATTTAAGATGATGTGCTGATCTATGTTGGGTCTGCGTTTTGTGAAGATTATGGCGGCCGATTTTGTTGGATTGATTTTTAGTTTCCACTTTTGACAGAATTTATGGATTTTATTAAAAGCTTGTTGTAATCGGTTTACTATTGTATCGATTCAGTATGATGCTGTGTACAAAGCGGTCTCATCTGCGTAAAGCGATGTGGTTACTTTTGGGTGTTTTGGGAGATCTGATATGAACAGATTGAATAGAATTGGGGATAGGCAGGAGCCTTGAGGAAGACCAGCTGGTAGAGGAAGTGTTTTGGAGCTAGCAGTGTTTATTTGAACATAGAATTGTCTATTGGAGAGGAAGGAATATATGACATGTATTAGGTATGGAGAAAAATTGTACAAGATTAATTTATAAATAAGACCGTAATGCCATACTGTATCGAAAGCTTTTTCCAGATCTAACATAAGCATGCCTGTATGTTTTTTATTATTGAATTCTTGTGTTATGAAGTCGGTAAGACGAGCTAGTTGGTCTACAGTGGAGTGGTGTTCTCTAAAACCGAATTGTTCATCTTCGATCAGTTTGTTCTCATTTACATGCTTAACAATTCTTTTTAAAAGCAAGCCCTGCAGGATTTTGGATAAAATGTTTAGGAGGCTAATTGGTCTTGTAAAACTGTTTGGGTTTTTATTTGGTTTAGGGATAGCGATTGTTTTGGAAATTTTCCAAGCGGAGGGAAAGTAATTGAGCCTTAATATTGAATTAAATGTTTTCGTTATATGGCAGATGGTTTTCCTGCTCAGGTTTTTTATAACCTGTACAGGGATGCCATCGTCCCCTGATGCTTTCTTTGTTTTTAATTTTTTTATAATCTTTCCAGTTTCTTTGGGTGAAATGGCGGGAAAATTAATTTCGTATGACGTTTTTAAGTAGTTCCGAACAGATTTGTTTATTTTTTTATTGTGATGGTTAGAGCCAAAATTCGAAGTGGTAGAGTTCGTGGATTGGAAATTACGGGCTAATAAATCGGCTTTGTCTTTGTCCGTGTAGACATAACTATTGTTCTGTTTCAGTGGGGGAATTTTAGTAGAATTTTTGGTCAGAATTTTATGTATTTTCCACATTTTATTTTCACCAGGTTTACATGACTTTAAAGTTGTTTCCCAGTTATCATTTCTCCATTGATTGATACGGAATCTAACGAAGTTGTTGAAATTATAAAAAAATTTCTTTATTTGCGGGCTTTTGTTACGTTGGTATTTTTTCCTAAGTCTATTTTTAATTTGTATGAGCGCTAGTAGAGAAGGAGGTAAATTATAGTTACGGTAAGACTGTGAGGAATGTTGAGGGATAGTTTCTGTCATGGCTTGTTTAATTAGTTGGTTTAAATTATTTATATTTCAGTCAATCTCGTGAGAGTTATTAATTATTGGGTTGTGGTTTATTTTAGGATCTATTATTTTCCGAAATTTTTGCCAGTCAGCCTGTTTGAATGCAAACTTACTTCTTTTCTAGCTATTAGATAAAGATGAACCTAAACAAAAAATCACGGGGTTGAGATCCGAGTTAAGGCGTGATAATGTGATGAGTGGGGATACGTTATGTATATTTTTGGTGAGAGCTAGGTCTATTATGTTTGGTTTGTAATCGCGTTGCGTGGAAATGTGGGTTGGTTCGTAAGGGCTGTGCAATTCTATTTGGTTGTTTGCTATATAGTTTAATAAGAGTTTACCCTTTTTGTTTGTGCTATGGCAGTTCCACTGTAAGATTTTGGCGTTCAGATCACTGTATATTAATATATTTTTATTTAACCTAAACAATTTAGCAATATCATTAATATTTAATTTGTTTGGAGGTATATAGACTGATATGATTGTAGTAAGTTTATTATTTATTGTTGTATTAATGGCTACTGCTTCGTTAAATTCTAATTTTGGCACCTGCATGAAGTGGTGTTGAATATCGGAACGCTGCTCAGTTGCAAGTAAATATTATGTACAGAGAGATTAGAGATGACCTTGAACTTGGCCTATGAAGAATTTAGTTTGTTTTGTATTATTAGTATCATATTAAATTAATATTGTAATGAAAGTAGGATATTTTTATTTTGGAATTGATTCTGTTTTTTGAGTTTCAGATTTTTTAATATATATATTTATATATATAATCTATTGTAAGAGGATTATCATACAAGATGAGAGATGCTTTATTTTGGTTTAATTTGAGAGAAGTATTATATATATTTTTTTATTTTTGTAACCTTGATTTATTTTATTGATTTTCTATGTATATGATTGATTTTGTTTAAAGAAAGAATATGTTATATTGTATATATATGTTGTATGAAAGAAATTTGTGATTTATGTCTGTAAAGTGTTGTGTATTTGTTGGGGCAACTGAGTAAATGAAAAATAATAATGGCCAAGTTTCTTCGAAATATGATATTTAAGTATGTTATGGATATATAATATATGATATTATTAGTACATTTGTATGAATTATGTTTATGTATTGGTATAGAAAAAAATTAAATTAATTAATTGATTATTAAGATTATGTACAATGCATTGTTCAAATAATTGAAGATGTTTTGCGGGCATCTAATATGGTCAAAGGACATAAGTTATCAAAGTTTATATTCCAGATCGAGAGAACATTGTTCGAGTTATGTTGCAGAGAACACTGCAATGATCAAGCAGCACCTAGTTAAACTGCATTCCATGGATCATCGGTCCAGAGATCATCCAGAGATCTTTGAAAAACATCTCAAAAAAGAAAACTGTAATACAGAGAACATCGAGACTGGACATCAACGAGCAACACTTCGCATCAAGAAGATCCAAGTATTGTAAAATTATTTGTTTTGTATAAATTCAATCGTTAATATGGGGAATGTTTAATATAATTTTAATTATTGATAATTGATAAAAGTAAAAAAAAAAAAGGTGAACATTTTTTTTTCAGGAAATTGATTGAAAATAATGTGAATTGTTATTAAGATAATAGTAAATTAAATTATTAGAGAGTCCTCATAAAATATTAAAATAAATAAATAAATAAAAAAAAAATGAAAGAAAAAATAATAAAATATGAGACTGAAGTTTTTTTCCACATGTATTTAAATTGATTTTTGGCTTTGACAAAAGCAAGATCAACTTATATAGATGTTTTTTGTTTCAGTAGTAAGAAAATAACTAACTATAAAATATTAATAATATTTAATGAAAAATGAAATAGAGGACTGAATAATATAATTAGTGGAAGTTTTGAATAATGTTAAATTGAATATATGAATATTTGGAATTTGGAATTAATTGAGTTATATACGAGTATTGATTTAAATTTGGTGAACGGATACTTTATATTGTTGAAATAAGCTTCGAGTTAACTATAGAACCTTATATTGTAAAGAAAAATTTTGATGATTGATTTTCAATTCAGTAGTGAATTCATATGCATCTTCATATTAAAAATGTGCAAGTGGTCTCTAGATTTAAGATAATTTAAGTACAATTAATTTAGAATACTCTGTGTTTTGTGGTTGATATGTATATATAAATCAAACAATAATTAGAAATCACCACATATTACCACTTACACCCCCATATATTTTATTTAATGGGCAGAAATTTTGATGGTTAGTTTCCATAAATTAAGGGTCCCACATTTTACTCCGATGTGCTTGTTCCTGTATTTTGATTATTGATATGACCTTGGGTCCCTTCAGTGAAAAGGAAAGGGTGTGTGGAGTACTTGTGTCCTTTCCTGAAGATGGCAAAGGTTAACTGAACGAATGGCGAACCCATTCATGAGGTTAATCCTTCTGGAAGATGGTGCCAGACGATAGATCATGTGGCCACCTTCCTACCCTTCCTTTGGTTGGCGCAGGACACCACGTTCCACCCTCAGCCACCCTTGGATAGTGACACACACTGACTACATGATTAAATAAAAATTTTATGTTAGAATGATGTATATATACATATTTTTGGTGTGTGTGTCTAGCATAGATATAGAATTTATAGATTATAGAATAGACAATTTGCACATCGATTTTTGGTTGCTGCCCAATTTATCTTCTTCTTCGTCGCATATGTTCTAACAAAAATTGAAATCATCAATTTTTTTTATTAAGAGGGGGGGGGTAATGTGGTGACCACATATATTATATATGATTGAAATGATTAGTTATCCACATATATAGATTTTATTTAATGTATGATTAGAAATTATTTAAATGATTAGTGATCCACATATACATATATTATATATATTATTTAAATGTATATGAGTATTAATTAGTTTAATAATATGAATTGATTAAATGTATGAGTATTGATTAGTATAATAATATGAATTGATTAGATGTATGAGTATTGATAAATATAATTATATGAATTGATTTGTATGTATTGTTTAATGCATTTTTGTATGGAGTTTAAATCACGTCTTGAGGTATTTATATAAGAATTACGTATTCAATATTGTTTATTGTTAAATTGTTATATTTCACCGTTCACCTATGTACCTTAGAAAGATAAGAATGTAGGAACGTATTTACGAGTTTGTATTCGACTGTATGAATAATTATACCATAGGTCAATTATGTCTAGGTCTAGACCTGCTTAAATGTTATGATTCTTACATTTCCTTCGCCTTGACCGAAGGTGGGGATGAAATGTTGAGGGTGGGGGTAGCGATTAGCGCACCTCCGTCTGCATTATTTAATTCACTCTCTCAAGACTCATTTTAGACGCTGGCTGCCCGCTCCCCGCTTTATATCCCCAGACCAGGCTTGTATTAGTAATAATTGAATAATTGTATTAGATATAAGAAGTGATTGCATGTTATACTATTTTATGTGAATATATATATATATATTGAGAATATAATTTTATTTGGGGTTTCCATTGTGAACTTTGTTTGTAATTGACTTTATTTTCTCCTCCTAAGGGTCCACGGACATATTTTTATAATTATTAAATCAATTAGGAGAAAGGTCATTACACGGTCTCCGACAGATACGCAGCCCCTAACTTGGCAGACTTTAATGTTAATATGGACGGAAAAATATCTTTACAACGCTTGACCTCAATCATGCATATTACAAAATTCCGGTGGCTGAGGAAGACATCCCGAAGACGGCTGTGATTAAACCCTTCGGTTTGTTCGAGGTCTTCCGCATGTGTTTTGGTCTAAGGAACGCATCACAAACCTTTCAACGGTTTCTGGATCGGGAGCTGAGAGATGTGGATTTCGCGTGGTGGTTCCTCGATGATATAAATTGGCTCAAGAGACGAAGAGGAGTACAAAACACATATGGAGGAAATTCTGCGGCGGCTCGAGGACAATGGTCTCACTGCTCGCCAGGTAGTCATTCCAAGAATCATTTTTCACGAATCAAAATATGGCCTCAAAATCAAAGCCCGCCTTAGGAATAAAGTCCTATTTTACCACAGAACAATAAATCATATAATTATAAAGTATATATGCCTTTAATTTAGCTTAACAGTTATATATTAAATATAATTTTGGCAAAAAAAAAACAAATGATTTGAGTTGCTTGATTTCACAAAAAAAAAATTAACATAGTACTTAGGCTGCTCGTAGTTCATTAACGTTACTATTGAGTTCATCAACGTACGAGAAACCACTAGTGGATAATGGAAAAACAGGAAAATCACAAAAGCCGGTGATTTAGAAGATTCTAATTGTGCATTTGGATAATATTTAAATATACTAATACTTACACTATAAACTTATGATAATCAGTAAAAACCAACTTTTAAGCAATAAATAATATATGAGTCTTTTAAATAATTAAGGATGAAGTTATAATTCTATATTTGAACCATACTATTACAATTTACCTTCATTCCGGAAATATTGTGGATACATATTTTCGAAGCCGTACGAGTAATAAATTTCGGAAATTCTGGACATAATTCAGATGAGATCCAAAATCTAAAGGAATCTTTGATCGTCTCAGGCTTAGTGGAGACGACAAATTGAGCCACAGAGATAAATTTGTTGATATCCATATGATGAGCGTTCTAAGGAAAAATAAATATAAACATTAGCTAATATTGTATAATTGCAATTTCTGCATTCATTATACTATTGACACCCATGATTTCCATAATTTCTACCTGTAAGGTAGCCCTTATGAGTAACTTTAAAATACAATTAAAATTAATAGTAGGGATAGTTCCATCCACCAGCACCAATACCAGTACAATCACATATAAGATAAAATAAACAAACTACTACCATATTTGCCGAGTAGAATATACAAGGTTACTTACTGAGTTGTCAGTCTATTTTATAAACATAAAAAAGTTAGTCCTGTATGTCTCAATACTTTTTTTAATATGGTTACTTAGATCCAACTTAAGTAATTAATTTCTTTTTATTTATTTAACTAAATTAATGGTAATTTGCAACATGCACGGAAACGAACGAACGTGTGGAATTTCGTAAAAGGAGATGAGAATACCGGAAAGCAGTAAAATCACTAAAAATTGGGAGCTAGTTTTACAAAAAAGCATTTTTGGATGGTTCTGCAGAAGTGGGTTAAGTATACACGAATCTCATACATTTATTTTCTCCATTAATGATAGCGATCTTCATTATAGTCTCATTTGAAAAATATTATCAGGTAATGTGGTACCAGGAGAATATAGATTAAGTTTATTGTTTTTCAGATGGAGGATGGATGAAGGGCGTTCAGAAAACAATTTTCTTTGAGGTGCACACATTGTTTAAGTAGGTATAATCCTATAATAATTCACACATTTTGGATTTTATACTTATCTGGATTATATTAAAAAAAATGTAAAATACCTTCATGAACACCCAATCACCATCGCACATCGCTTCGCTAATAGTTGAATATGTTTCCCTATTTATTTGTTTAATTGTTACAAGCTTATTATCATCTAAATGCTGCAAAAAATATAAAATATGTTATGAGCTTTTTTCAGAAAGCTGAGTTTCACCATTAATACTTAAACTGAGAAAGAATCTTTTGTAATACTTAATTATTTTCCCATGTTAATGAGTTTTTTTAGAGGTCAACTTATCAAAGAAAAGTTAATTAATCATTTAATCGAAGTCGATCTCTCTAATTGCCATTTAATGCAATTGTTTAGTCCACGTCGATATAAAAATTTTAATTCCAGTGACTTATTATTAACAGTAACTTAAAACAACAGAGTAATAACAGAGATTTTTTCGATCTTTCGACTACAACGAAACACCGAAAATTCATGATAAGGGCGAAATATGCTGTAATAAAGCTCACGGATAAGACCGTTATATCATAATACACACTACTACAATTTTTATACCCGTGCATTATGTATCTATCGATCAGATGGCGCTACAACCCTGCGATGGGCACTGGCCTCCTCCATCAGCCTCCGCCAGTCGGCTCGGTTTAGGGCTCCTGCCTTCCAATTTCGGACTCCAAGCAGGTCTCGTGCGGCTTGTACCACTGCCAGTCCCATGCGCGCGGCAGCTCTCTGTAGGCTTAAGAAAGACTCAGTAAGAGCAGTAAAGGATCGTGCCACTATATCAAGGTTATCTGCATAACGGAGAAGTTGGACCGATCTATTGAATATGGTGCCATTATTTTGGATACCTGTTTCTCTCACTACTTTTTTCATCACTAAATTAAACAGGAGGCACATCAAAGCATCTCCTTGCCTTAGTCCTTTGTTTGAGCCAAATTCAGAAGAGTGTTCAGACTGTATGCGGATCCTGCACTTCACGTCTCTTATTGTCATTTTTATGAGGCGTATTAGCTTTGAAGGAACCTTCATTTCTCTTAGTGCCTCGCATAACTTAGGACGCTTGATACTGCCATACGTGTTCCTAAAATCCACGAACAAGTAGTGATTAGGCATCTTATGTTCATAGGCCCTTTCCATGATCAATCTGAGGGTATGTATTTGCTCCACTGTACATTTCCCTCTCCTGAAGCCAGTCTGGTACTGTCCCATTTCTCGATCTGCATGCGGGGTCAGCCTTTGGTAGAGGACATTGAAGAAGGCTTTGTAAGCACAGGGGAGTAGCGATATTCCTCTGTAATTAGCACGTTCCAATTGTCTTCCTTTCTTGTGAAGTGGGCATATCAAGGTGTTACGGGCTACTGGGTATTAAAATAAATTAAACTATTCCTTAATTAAAGATACTAATATTTATTAACAAAGTAACAAAAAGAATACAATTAAATTATTAACAATTAAATTATTAAACTGATATAAATTTACAATAAAAATATTTTAAATATTTATTATCTAGGCCTAACTACTATTTAATTATTACAATAATATAAAATATTACTAATTCTAAATAGCTTAACTATTTACATAAATATGTGTGAATACCGTAAAATTACCACTACTACTTAACTAATTTACTACTACTAATTAACATTTACAGTTCACTAATTAAAGTCCACCGACTGTAAGATTCTCCAATTATAACAAACTGACACACAATTACACTCACAAACTGTCACAGTTCTTGATACACTTATTTATTACACTAACCTATCACTGGTTGGTAGATGTTCATCACACCACTTGGTTTAATACACTGACTCCACTCGCACCGAGAAGGTATTTAAATAGCAAGACCGACACGGAGTGGAAGGATCTGGAACCTCCCCGAACAGTGTCTTTGATTTCTGCCGACAAAGGGGCGTAATCCCTTCCACAAAAGTTAATTCCGTGCGGCCGTCTTTCTCTCTGTGACCGTAACAAAGGCATTATTCCATTCTTCTCACGAGCCCATATCTCGAGGATCAGGTCATGAAACATCCTGTGCAGTTCCTCTTCACCATATTTAAACAATTCTGGAACAAGCTTGAATTCAATCAAGGGGCTCTACCATTGTTCACACTCTGAAAACATCATTCGCACTCTTCTGAGCTTCTATTTCCTTCAATGCCTCCATTTCCCATAGCTTCTTCTTCTCCCATTGCAACTTATTTGCGGTATTCCTCTGTGGGTTCCCTTGTGAACCGTCTTTGCACCATAGCTTGAGAGACGACGTTCTTCGCATCTGTTGTGTTTCGGCATTCTCCATCAAACCAAGATGACCTTTTTTCCCGCTCCTTTAGGCCTAAGCATTCATATGCAATGCTTTGCTCCCGGGGATTGTAGAAATTAGAGTTGAGAGATTTGAAAGGTAAGATCCCTGAGTAATAAACAAATCTATTTGGGATCAGAAGTTTCACACACATACAGGAGAAGGACCATTACAGAACTACTTGCAGAAAAGTTTCAGACAGTGCATATAGATCGATGCAATTCATCTCAACATTAGACTACGTCCCACAATGAACACCACAGTTGTTGGCAACATAATAATAGAGAGGCCACCATAATCAAAGTGTTTGTACATTTTTCGAAGTTAGCTTTCTGATTTTAGTTTCAATCAAAGCGAAATATAAAAACCAAGATTTCTAAGCTATTTATTTTTTACAAGTTCTCACAAGTTCAATCCGAATTCCAACCAGCAAGGGTCATCAAAGGGAGTTTTAATGAACTATCCATCGTCAGTTTTCAAAAGTTTTTCAAGAGGCACGACTTGCTCTCCAAAAGTGTACGACGAGGACGGCCTCCGATACCAAACGAGGATTAAGATCTTGGAGAAACTGAGGAAGAATTTTGTAATGAAACATACAGAGCACTTATGCACTTTCTTTAATAACATTGTGTTTCTAAAAATGATATTTCACGGGTGACAACAATATTTTTCAAATTAACAATAAAAACATATATTCATAGTGGAATATGTAGTGTTCACTACAAAATATAAGAATAAGTTAACAATATGTATAATTAACAATAAATACATTATTTCATATATTTACTGTAATAAAAAATAGTATTTGTTTATACTATATTACTAAATTGGGAACAAGAAAAAAAATTAATTATAGCATAACAATGAAGATAAATTTAATATTTACTTGTTTGGAAAATGTAACTAATTCAGCGGTAATATCATCTCCGGGAGCAAGGCAAAATAAAAGTGGAACTTTTTTATTGGCGTCCAAATACATACTATAAATCTGATTCTGAATGGTTGTCTGATCGTCAATTTTTTCTCCTAATTTATCCTTCACAAACTCTTCTATTGATTCTTTTAGCATCTGAGGTCGAAAACATTTCACTATTATTAGTCTGTGAAATGGACTCATTTGAAGCTGCCATGGAGATGGAAGCAAAACCCTAAAAGCAAATACCACCAAATCATACAATATGCGTATTCATTACTTTTATATTTGCTTAGCAATGAATATTAGTATGACATTTAAAATTAATTTTCAGTAATCCATTCCTCTCGTATTTCTTCTGGTTTCGACCATGTCGTCAAATTCTTTCTTGACGTTTCTCTATCCATACTGCAAGCTTCCTCTAGGCTTAATCTGAGACTGAAAATGTTTTTTTTGATGTTTCGGTATTTATAGCTTCTGGGTCAGTGGACGGAGCCTATGCCTCCAATGATCTGAATGGCTGATTTCTGATTGGCTGGGCTCCAACCGAGTGGTCTCTGATTTGATGGGCCTAGACTGGCTGACTTTTGCTTACTCAGTCTTTTCTTTCAAGGTTTAGGCTTCTTCTTGGCTAATAGTATGTTAGGGTATGCTACTGGTATCTTCTCTGTTGAAATTTTCGAGGTGCTTTACTGTTTCGATCGCCTCCAAATCCTTCTCTCTGTCGCACCACTACACTTTTTAACAACTCAAATTTTGTCTGATTCAAAAGCATGGTTTGAGTTCACAAAATGTTCTGCCAATGCTGATGATTTGCTATCCACCTTCTTTATTCTTCCTGTATGTTCTGAAAGTCTTGTGCATATTAAGTTTCCAGTTTATCCAAAGTGCTCCTTCCCATGCATTGGTGCGACAGAAAGAAGGATTTCGGAGACGATCGATAGTATATAATAGTAAAGCACTCCAAAAATTTCAACAGAGCAGATGGTTATAAACTAAGTAAATATCAGTCACCAAGAACAACCCTAAAAACTTTAAAGAAAATACAAACCAAGAAGTTAGCCAGTCGAGGCCCATACAATCAGAGACCACTCGGTCGAAAACCAGCCAATCAGAAAGCAGCCAATCATACCACAGGAGGAATAGGTTCAATCCACGGACCCAGAAGGTATAAATACTGAAGCATCGAAAAAACATCAGTCGAGTCAAGTAGTGGCCGCCGAAGTGTAAACACCTCCCAGTGCTAATACCTGTGCAGTGCGAGAGACCGTTGTAACGGTTTATAAAGGTTTTATCTCAACATTTCCTAGTGTTTTTTTGTTCAGAAACACTTGTCATTTGAGTAATTACTAATATTTACATCGTTTCTTTATTTATATTAATTCTCAATTGTTTTACACGATGATGACCATGAAACACGCGGCCATGGGACTCACACCTTCTAAATCGACTCAAAAAATCACTTTATTAAACCAAAATCAACCTCAAAGACTTAAAAACACCATATACTACTATTGACAAATGGATGATGAAGGCTTTACACTCTTCCTACATAAAAAACCGATGACGTAGACCTAGACACCTAGACCCAAAACCAGTGATACACCAATCACCACATCAAACTTGTTCACACCACTTGCAACACAAGTGAATATAAACAAAAATAACTCTCCAACAACCCCACATACCACAAACCCGCACCCATCGTAGTCAGACCGGCAATATGCTCTGTGATTCTTAGAAACTATTATATCGATGCAGGAATCTATTCATTCGTAATTCGGTCAAATAAAACTGAAAATAAAATATTTTAACGCATATCAGGGCTAAAAAAAACGACATTGGACTGCAGCATGGTGCTGCTGATATCAGCTACCATTTCTTTGCCCCTAGAGTTACCAAACCTCTGAGGTGATATATCCGCTAGTGGTCTGCATTGAACGCTTGCCCAGGCTAATGGCGCAGTGGAAAACGTCCCTATGGCATAACCGGACACAGAACCACCCACATAACTTTGGAAACTAGGCAGGAGTCACAAAACCAAATCCAAATTGGTAAAAATTCATCGTAGCAACGAGCTTCTCACCCCTGCAGGCCAGGTTACCATTCTAGCGGGCTATTACGTTGAACGTGATTCGTCATGAACAAACACCAACCTTAAACTATGAACAAACACCAACATTGCCCACAGAGTGTTGGCAGAGAGAACACTATGTTTTCCACAAGTAAGGAATGACTGCAATTCTGAGAAAAAAAAAGGGAAACAAGTCATCAGGAAAGTACACCTTGTACCTCTTCTGCAAACGAGGAGCAGAACCGAAAAAATACCGGTGTTAAGGCCCTTGACATTAAAAGATTAGTTATTTTTGTTGTTTTTAAGTTCAATTAAATTCCCTTGTTTTGTTTTTCATAAGGATTTAATTAACCATTCTTGACGTAAAGTTTTTTGGTTATTTCGTATATTAATTATTGAAAGCAAAAAGGTATTGTATTTATTTCAAAAGATAATTATCAGTTAAGCCTAGCACAATATTTTTTGTGTAAATAACATATGGTGTAAGTGGACAAACAAGTGCCTGTTGCCTACGGTGAACAACTGAAGTACGCGCTGTGATCATCTGTCAGTTAGTTAAAGATAGTTTGTCAAGCTGGATGGTTGTACGCCTTTTGCTATCATCTATCGATTATCTCCACATCGATCAACTATCGATTATCGCCACCTAGATCACCTCTCGAGTATCGACACATCGATCACCCATCGATTTTCGCCGGCATCGATCACATCGTTGATATCGACTCCACCAGCTGGATTTGCTGACGCTCGAGGTACAAGATGTTATTTTCACAATACACCTGCAGGTGATTAATATTGAACATTAATATTAATATTTTTTTGTTTTGGGGGAATTTTAGATTCACTAATTGATATATTTAAAATTGTAACTTTATAAACAGGCTTTGCATTTTTTTTATTCAACCAAAATAAATTGTTAATTATCAGGATTTTCTCAAATAGTAGCATATAGAAATATTTACATCATAACCTTAATGATATGATATGGTATTTTGTAAAGATTTATTTATTTATCTATAATTAAGGTGTTTCATTTATTTTGTTTATTTTGTTTGTTTAGGTATTAAACCACTTTTTTATTGTGATTGAATTAATTGTGATTTGCTTTCAATAATTTCCTTAATATATATATATTTTTTTACATTTAACCTTTTCAGCTAGTGATTCGGATCAGCTTGAAACGGGGTTTGAGATTTGTAATTTTGTATTCTAAATTGCCGCTCTCCCCATCAACCGGTCCATCAGTCTCCTCAACCATATCTCAAAAATATATGAGCAATTAATTCTTATACACATACCAAAACATTGCGAGACTCACGATATAACCCCCCCCCCCTCCCCTATACCGAGATTCTCTCGGGGAGTAAGCTTTTATCATCACGTGGCAAAATTACAACATAATACAGCCCATAACCTCAAAAAAAACATCGCCACTCTCTCAGTAAGCCCTGAGGATATACAACGTCGGCAAAGAATTTGACGAAACAGTCGAAACCAGAGGAAATAAGTGATGAATGGATAAAAATATTTAATTTAATTTTTAAGTATAATAAATATGAATATTTAAATATAATAATATTTAAATATATATAAATATTTAGATATGAATTAGAAATGTTGGCCGCAGTAATTTAAAGAGTAATTTTATACATATATATATATGTATATATATATATATATATATATATATATATATATATATATATATATATATATATATATATATATATATATATATTGCAAATTAAAAAAGGGCGAGAGAAAGCTTATACTTTAGTTAATGCTATCATTAAAAAAATAAATAAATAAAACCTAATGGAATGAATAAAAAAAAAAGGCTGTTATTCATTTATCCTCTCTCAAGACATTTTTCTTTAAACAGTTGGTTGTAGACGGGCGCGTCCGGTAACAGACATCTCTGAAATTGTTTTAATTTATATTATTGATATAAATCAATTATGAAATACTTCGGTTTTGTTCATTATGCATCGGCCATGAATGTGGCATTTGCGGATTTGAGGGGGGCCCATGGGACCATGGCCCCCCCTAGAGTTCTCATTAGTTGATATTTACCTGAATTTTAGTTGGTTTTTAACAAGAAAAAAACACGTTTTACACACCAAAATTATTCATTCTATCGAATGTTTTCTCAATGGGAGCATCCAAAATCGGCGATTCCGAACCCTTTTATGTTTTCCATTCACAAATAGATAGCTACCGCTTTGATCAAGGAGCTTATTTTAGCTATGTTATTGTTTTCTGGCCTCAGTTGTTTTGAAATAAAAATTGATATTAAATGTATCTTTATTCATATATGGATCGTATACATTGATAACAAATTCACATTGACCCATGGCCCCCCTGAAAATTCTCCTTGATCCGCCAGTGGAATGTGGGAAAACTCTTTTAAAAAAACGACTTTTATCAAAATTTTAAATTTCGAACATTTAAAATAACGAAAAAATGGATTCTAACTTATTCCTTTGGCCTTGATTTATACCATAGTTTGGTAATTAATACAGACACAAATGAACAAAACATACTATAAATAATATGCATTTTGTAATATGTTATATATAAATTTTGTATTAATTAAATCCTATGTACTTCTTTTTTCTGATTTTGTTTTTAAATTTTACCAACAACAAAAAGATATTAACCTGTAACCATTGTAAGTAAACTCATTTTCATCGTAAGGGATTATCCCACCAATGTTTTAAAATTTTTATATAATTTAAAATAAAATAAAACAAAATATTAAAAAAAAAATACACATGGGATGAGATGGACATGATGACATGGGATCTATGAGAGAAAAGGTTTGTCCTCGGCCGGCAGGCGGCCTTGGGTAGCTCAACCGGAAGAGCGATGTCACGGTGAGACAAAGGTTCCGGGTTCAAATCCGGGCCGAGGGCCTATCTTTTCTCTTTAAAAATAATAATATTTAAAAAAAAAAAATAGTTTGGTACTGTACAATTTCAAAGAGTTTCAATGGTAAAACTATAATTAAAATGAGAGATATACATAGAAAGATATATTGATGAAGTAGCCATATACTAAGGAACTGTCGTCGCGTGTGTCACACAATATGACAAATAGTAATTTTGTGAGTGCCAAAATTAAGATTACATTTCTCTTTCGGCACTAATACTTTTTAAGAATAGTGTTTTTTCTTCATTACATATTCTATTCCAGACATCAAAATGAATGAGCAAATTTAAAATTCATATAGAGAATTGAATAATAAGATTAAAATTCTATAGCTAGTTAAGTAAGTTCTGGGTGGAATAAACGAACAGATTACACATTTATCCTTAAAACGCATTTACCCCAAATTGTTTTACTAAATTTTTTGGAGTTGACTAAGAAATTCCATACATCTGGTTTATATAAATAGTAAAACCATGCCGAAGATATATTCTTTTGAAATCATACTTTCTACAATTATTCTGCAAAAGTATTTATAGAATGATATTCTAGTTTTTCCATTGGGTATGCCAAAATACAAAGAACGGAAATATAAATTAAAGTAAGCTGTGGAGACCTTTTGAATTGTTGTTTTATTAGAAAATGCTCTTGATATAGAAAATCAGCGCAGAAGAAAACTTACAATGGAAAACTTGTAACTAGAAAATATCCATATATTACTTGTCTTACTTGATGTATTTCATGATGTATTTCGAGCACAATCAGAACTTGAAATCTAAATGTATATGCAGAAATATACAACAATTTATACATAAATATACGTTTTGAATTAGTCATCAAATCAATTTACCTGTAGGGATCAGGAGTTTTGAAAATATTTATAAACTTATATGAATTATTCTTGAAATCATAGATGAACTCTGAGAAATCTTTCAGTTCTTCCATCGACTGAACATTATCCCATATTTCCTGAGGTATCCATCTGTGAGGAGACAGACTGAGTTCCTAGAAATAATTTTTTTAAAGAATAACTTATATAAATATAGCAAATATACTTTTATATTTATATGCATACATGATATCCCTTAGAAAGGGAAAGCGGTTTCGGTTGGATCCAGAACAAATATATTATATTAGGAAATGTTGACTGTATAGTTATAGGATAAAATAATGAAAAGTTCATTATTTAATAATAATTAATATATTTTAATTAAACACACACAGTGAATATATATCATCTGCAGGACTCACACAGTACAGAACAAGAAGAATCATTATCCATTACGTCACACACAGTGCTACCTAAATAGAATTCCTTAGCTAACTAAATAGAATTGCTTATTTATAATCATAGATTGCAGGATCATACATTGCCAGCATTCCCTGTTTGTTGGAATTTTTTTTAATATTCACGGACTCCTGTAAGGTATTATCGCCAAATTTTGACAAAGGCGAAAAGCTGTTAGCATTCACAATCCGTAAAATGAACGAGTAATACTAGTGTGTGTTAGGGCAGTCGAATATATCCGGCCTAATGTGTATGGGCGAGCAGTTTACAGACCATAAGCCTTTGTTACATCTCAGGACATTGAAGGAACCCTCAACAAAGATTTAATGTTGGAAGAAAACGCTCGTGCACCAGAATGGCGTGGAGAATGCGGTTGCTGACAGGTTGTCGCGTTGTACAGGTTGTAGTGAATGCTATAGCTGAGGTAGTGATACCCGCCGAACTGTCCACTTTACACTAGCTACGGGATTGGGCACAGAGTGGTCTGGAAATTACACTCATGAGGTAGGCCTCGGAAGAGAGTGCGGCTTCAACAGATTGATCAACGGTATTACCTGAGTCGGACACCATTAAAAATAAGAAGCACCAACTTGTAATTAGGCCGCAACAAGATCCTGGGATAGAAACGCGGACTAGAGTATGAGAGACTGTCAAACGTATTAATTTGTACTCCAGTGCCGACGGAAGAGAGAGAGTTGGAGTGGAATATTATGGAATATAGAATACCCGTCTTACCTTGTAAGTACGCTGAGTAATCGCGTAGACACAGGGATATTGCAACGTTTATGGTGGCAGGAAAGAATGGGTGTAGGCTATTCGGTAGTTCGGTGCTTGAAACGAACAACCGGGGAATGGAGAAAACGTTATGCTGTTCAAAACGCACTTCTGGCGGGAAATGGTCTTCGGCGGGTAGATGTTTTTATTATTCCGCTTTCTTGTAGAAGTTGGGAGACTACACTCCAAAATATTATAATATAGTATATAAACGTTACATTAATAATATAATAGTAGTTTTATGATTGTTTACAATATAAATTACACAATTTATTTCAAAGAGATATTGTGAATAAGTTTTGTCGCTGATTCTATGAATTTTTTATGCATCTGTGTTTTAAATAATATCTTATACCTTTCCTTTCCCTTTATTTCCATGTATAAAGAATGTCAGATTTTCATTTCTGATTGGGGTTACATATTTGAGAAGTTGTAAACTTAACCAGAATCTGAATTGTAACATATCCTCCTCAAGTACGAATCTTGAAAATTTATCGTACAACAACTTGAAAAATTGTTTTTCAACAATGTTGCTAACTGTTTTTATTTCTGTTGCTAGAATGAAAAAAACAAACAGATAAATATGTATGTATAGGATTATGTTTTTTCCAAATATATGCCATTTAAAAAGGGAGCTAATGACCTATTTATCTATATCTCATACAGTTACAAAGTAGTTGCAAAACCCATGTTTTGTGGCCAAAAAACGATCAATAGTTTCGCAGTTATGTTTACTTTTATATTTTTCAACGTGCTATATAATAACTTACTAATACTAACCCTTTATCAAAATAAAATTATATTAGACGCAAAACCGTTAAGTAAAGATATATAAAGAACGAGACCTTGGTTCTTTAATTCATTAACTTGATTCCAGTGCCTCACTTCGATAAATCGCTTAGTTTATCGCTGGGTCTAAATGGAAGCACCAAGTTATCAGTCTTACAGTAACTACAATTTGATAAAATCCACAATTTATAAACTAGCATAGGTTTTAACTAAACATGGATGTGCCATATCATTTCATGTAATTGGTGACAGTACTCATTCTCTAGACACAGCGGAGCATGCATCTATACTTATAATCTACGATTGTCAAATACAAGGAAGACAAACATTTAAGTTAATTATTTTCTGTAATTTTGAAAGACCATATTCCAACTTTTGACGGAAATTCCAATATTTATCCTTTATTTTACGACGACAGTAGAAAGTGTTTTAACGTGGTTTGCGATGCAAGGATACAACAAAAAGAGGTTAATCACATATACCTGCCCAATAAAGTAAAAGGCAAAGTAATCGGTTCAGCTCAGTCTCTGATACTAACACAGACACTAAACACGATACCGGAAATTTTAGCAATACTAAAACGAAACACAGTGGTATTTGCTGACAGTAGATCATATGAATCCCTTAAAGCTGAAATTGATTCAACAAAACCATTTCACAAAGAAACATCAACAGACTTTTTGAATAGATTAGAAAACCTAAGACACCTTATATTTGCTAGACTAAAACTAGACGGCTTAGCAGGCACAGCATTGACTTCCACTATGTCCTATGTAGAAAACGAAATAATCCATCACATGTATACATGCCTCCATTGGCAACTTTCTAATCATATTATGACTTTTAACCAACACCAACACCCTCTTTTTTTAGATTTTTAATATCATCAATTGCCCTCGGCCGGGGGCCTATCTTTTCTCCTTAAAAATAAAATATTTAAAACTCAAAAAAATTGACCAATAATTATAAAAGATAATTATTATATATTTTATTTGAAAAGAAAAGATATGGCCAGAACCGGGACTCGAACCCGGGACCTTCACCTCTCCGTGGTGACGCCTCAACCATCTCGGCCACTGGCACGTTTCTCGGCATTGATGTAAAATCAAGTGAAAAGTGGGGATATGGCTGGCCGAGAAACGTGCCAGGGCGGCCAAGATGGTTGAGGCGTCACCACGGAGAGGTGAAGGTCCCGGGTTCGAGTCCCGGTCCTGGCCATATCTTTTCTTTTCAAATAAAATATTTAAAAAAATATATAATATAAAAATAAAATAAATTATGAGAATTATTTTATTTAGCCCACATCATCACAAAAGAAGGAATCAGACCTAACCCTTTAAAAATAAAAGCCATAAAAAACTTCCCTATCCCAAAAGATCAAAACCAAATTAAGCAAGTTTTAGGACTAACTGGATATTATAGAAAAATGATTAAAAACAATGCAAAAATAGCAAAACCGATTACAAAAAAATTAAAAAGAGACCATAAAATAGATACTAGTGACATTGACTATATAAATTCAATAAAGGATTTTGCAAAACGATCCCTTTCTGATCATGCCAGACTTTAATAAAACTTTTAATATCACAACAGATGCATCAGATTACACGATAGGCGCCGTACTCTTACAAACTTGTAACATAAATTACTGTTTAAAATTTTTGGTTTTCCTAATAATAACATAAAAAGTAAACGTTGAAGCAATTTGGTTCCCCTAAAAACATTTACTTGTTATTATGGAATCTCTTATTTGACATTCTAAAGTTATAATTATAAACTATAAACATAATATAGTAGTAATAAAGTTGTTTTTGCTTATTACTTTCTAATTATAACTTAAAACATAACTAACTGTTTAAAATTTTTGATTTTCCTAATAATAACATAAAAAGTAACTGCTGAGACTTATTGGTTCCCCAGGAAACATTTGTTAGTCATTATGGAATCTCTTATTACGATTTCATAACATCCGACTAATATTTCTTCTTCTTCTTCTTCTTTGGCGCAACAACCCTGGGTGGGTTTTGGCCTCCTCAATGAGCCGCCGCCATTCGGCTCTATTTTGTGTGACCGCCTTCCAGTTCCTGATCCCAAGTAGGCTTCGAGCATCAGCTGCCACACCATCGGCCCACCTCAGCCTGGGCCTTCCAGCTCTTCGGGTTCGATGTAGTGTCTCCTCAAGTACCCTCCTCGGGATTTCTTGTTCATTCATTCTGGTCAAATGGCCTGCCCAACCAAGCCTTCCTAACTTCACAAACTCAACCACATCCGGTTCACCATAAATGGAATATAGCTCCTTGTTCTTCCTTATTCTCCATTCAACCGCATCCCTGACTGGTCCAATAATACGACATAGAACTTTCCTTTCAAAGATCATCAGATCCCTTTCGTCGTGCTTGGAAATGGTCCAGGTCTGCGAGGCATATGTTAGTACAGGCCGGACAAGAGTCTTATAAATAATCATCTTGGTTTGCCTGCTGATGAACCTACTGCGAAAGATCTTGAGAAGGCCAAAATAGCATCTGTTGGCTGCAGTGAGGCGCTTCTTAATCTCAGCAGCCATATCATTTCCCGAAGTAACAAGTGACTGGGATCACTTAGGTAGGTAAATTCCTTAACCTGCTGGAATTTGTAGGATCCCACTACTAAAGGACTGTTATCATTAGCTCCGGTGTACATGTACTGGGACTTAGTCTGGTTAATTGAAAGTCCCATAGATGACGCTGCCCTGATGAGGTTTGTGGTGGCTTCGACTAAAGCTGATCTGGACCTGGCTACTATATCTAGGCCATCGGCAAAACCAAGAACCTGCACTTGTCGGTAAAATATTGTTCCTTGAGTTTGGATTCCTGAATCCCTTACTACTTTCTCTAATGCTGAATTAAAGAGAAGACAGGCAAGTCCATCTCCTTGCCTTAATCCCTTATCAGATGGGAACTCCCGGGAACATTCAGATTGTATCCGGACCTGGCACCTTACCTCACTCATCTTTAACTTCACATGGCGAATCAATTTTGCGGGGATGTTCATTTCCTCTAATGCTTCGTACAGTTTCCCCCTCTTAATATTGTCATAGGCACTTCTGAAGTCAACAAAAAGATGGTGTGTGGGTAGCTTGTATTCATGGCCTTTTTCCAGGATGGTTATCAAGGTGAAGATTTGATCCACCGTGGATCTGCCTCGACGAAAGCCAGCCTGATACCCTCCAATCTCCTGCTCTGAGAATGGTGCTAACCTGTTGAAGAGGATGATTGAGAAAATCTTGTAGGCACATGAAAGTAATGAAATTCCCCGATAATTAGAGCATTCCAGCTGGTCTCCTTTCTTATGTAAGGGACATATGACAGACTTACCCCATTGCCCTGGGATTCTCTCCTCTATCCATATGCTCATGATTAACTTATGTATGGTCTTGTGTAGCTCCTCGCCTCCATACTTGAAAAATTCTGCTGGTAATCCATCAGGACCTGGAGCTTAGTTATTTTTTAGTTTTGAGATTGCCTCAGTGACTTCCTCAAAATCTGGAGGTTCTATTTCCCCATACCCATCCTGGGAATCTCCGTTTTCTTTTAACTCCTCTTCCTCCTCATTCAGAAGGGATCTAAAATGCCTTGCCCACCGGTCAAGTATATCCTCCTTGAACGTGAGCAGAGTGCCATCTTCCTTCTTGCAGGCTTGTATCCTCGGTCTAAAGGGTGTTCTTCCGCTATTAACCTTCTGGAAAAACTTTCTGCTCTCATTGGCATTTCGGAGAGGCTCCAACTCTTCAATTTTCTTTCTCTCAAAGGCTCTCTTCTTTTGCCTTATCAATTTTTTCTCTTCTCTTCTACTTTCTCTGTACAACTCCGTGGCTCTCCTTGTATAACGCTTGCTAACCATAGTACGGTATGCATAGTTCTTTGCGTCATGGGCTCGCTTGCAGTCCTCATCAAACCACTCACATCTTCTCCTGGGTTCTTCCCTACCAAGAATCTCTTCAACTGAATTTTCCATAGCTTTTCTTAGACTGTCCCAGACATCATTAACGTTTCTGAGTCTGGAGATCTATGTTCATCCCTAATCTTTAGGTCTAGCGTGCGCTGAAATGCTTCACAGTTATCAGAAGTTTTTAACTTGTCTGTGTTCCATTTTTTGGGCACCTGAGCCACGTGGTTCCTGATCTTTGAGATTCTTGCAATCACCAGGTGATGATCAGAGTCGGCATTAGCTCCTCTAAATGTTCGATTGCTAAGGAGATTAGATTGGTGGCGGGCACTAATGAGGATATGGTCGATTTGGTTGGAGGTAATACCATCAGGGGATCTCCAGGTAGCTTTATGAATTTGACGCCCGGGAAAGAGAGTGCTTCCAATGACCATATTTCTTGATGCAGCGAAGTCTATAACTCTCTTACCGTTGTCATTGCTGGTCTCATGCATACTGTGGAGGCCGATCGTTGGTCTATAGGCTTCCTCTTTACCAATCTTGGAGTTGAAATCCCCTAAACATATTTTAATATCGCTTGCAGGGCAGCCATCGTAGGCTCTCTCAAGAGAATCGTAGAAGCGGTCTTTATCTTCATCATCAGATGCTTCTGTCGGGGCATGGCAGCTAATAAGGCTGTAGTTGTAAAACGTTCCTCTAATGCGCAATGTGCAAATGCGCTCATTGATTGGGTTAAATCCTATGATCCGATTCCTCATCCATCCTCGAACGATGAAGCCAACTCCAAAAGTGTGGTTTCTGGGATGACAGCTGTAGTAGATGGTGTGTATTTTCTTTTCTAGTATTCCGTTGCCGGTCCAGCGGATCTCCTGGATGGCGGTTATGGCCACTCGGTATTTGTCAGTTTGAGATAAGAGAGCTTGAAGTCCTCCTGGTCTGTACAATGATAAAATGTTCCAGTATCCTAACTTGAAGTCCATTTGACGGTTTCCATGTCTGTTACCATTAAATCTGCCGGCTTTGTCTCTTTGAGGTCTCGTGATAGTTGAGTTTAAGGAGAGCAGGTTATCAGCCCACTGCCCCCGAGTCAGGTGGAGGGGCTGCCTCCTTAGAGCGTCCTGACACACTCCCCATCCGGGGCGTCTACCTAGGGGAGGTGATCCTAGGGTGTGTACTGTTGATGACCTCGGTCTGTAGATGTGGGGTGTATGTAGTGTGCTGTAAATTGTGTACTGTTTGAGTGTCAGAGTTATTGTTCCCCCAACCTGGAGGACCAGAGGCTGATTGCAGTCTGACGACTGGGCGATGGGGTCGCCAATTCCCTACACCCATAATATTTCTTACAATTATTAATTAACTATTCGACAATTAACAACAACATCCGGTCATTACTTTTCTT
The DNA here is from genome assembly GCA_037127475.1 of Arma custos. Classification (NCBI taxonomy): domain Eukaryota; kingdom Metazoa; phylum Arthropoda; class Insecta; order Hemiptera; family Pentatomidae; genus Arma; species Arma custos. The sequence goes on along the minus strand of CM073761.1, from coordinate 20,707,381 downwards.
TTCAAACAAATATTTTAAGGTTTTTCTTGGCACATCAACGGATGCAGAAGGTTGTAGCCTTAATCTTTACTAAGGTTACTTTGTTTACGTCTTTAGTTAAAATTTTCCCCGATAGAAGCGCTAACGGTTGAATTGCCGTACCACCTTTTAATTCATATTACTAATTTAATACATTAAATATCGGATCGGATTGTGAATCTAAAGGTCCATTCGTTTAGAAGGAGTTCAATGACATACAGACGAGCATAAGAAACTTATACATAAAGATATTTATAATAATTATATATATATATATATATACGTAGTAAGGTCCATAAGTTTCCGGCCTGTCCCCTCCTTCAAACGTGCCAGGACCAGGACGCCTATGCAGGTCCATGCCTGCTGTCTTTCTCCTGCGCAAATTGAAGTGCGATTTTGGATTTCGTATACGGGCAGTCCTTCCCCTCGTATTGCAGAGTGAAAGAATGGGCAAAGTTATTTAACTTAGGGAGAAAACGTCTAGAAGATGACCCGCGTCCCGGTCGCCCATTGGAAGCTGTCACTTCTGAAACAATCCAACTTGTGGAATCTGAATTGCTGTCTGACCAGCGACTGAAAACCAAGGAAATAGCAGCGAGGTTGGGGCTTTCAAAAACAAATGTTTTGATGATCATCAAAGAATGTTTGCATATGAACAAGGTTAGTGCACGATGGGTTCTAAAAATTCTTAATAATATTTTGTAAAAAAAATAACTGTCTGCTTTATCTAAAAAAAGCTTAGTGAAAGCTATGTTTACATTGAAACTATGAGTACAATTAATGAATAAATTACCTTCTTTTGGGATATTTTTTATAACTGCTATAAAGTTCTCCTTATACCAATTGAAATCAAATAAATATGCTGAATTAAGTACTTCAAAACCGGAGAAACAGAAAAAAAACTCAGCGGGCCGTTTGGTAACATTGTGGTATTTAATACGTATTATTTTTAATATGTTTAGTACAAGCTTCAGTTTGCCGATTCTTTTCTGCAACATAAGGTTATCATGATTACGAAAAGTAAGTAAATTTGTTATACAATATACAATGATCAAGTTTCGATTTGAAAAATGACTATTGAAATAATACCTCTAAGAGGCTTAAAATATTACATATTCGTTCAATCTTTTTGAAATAATTGCAAAAATCTTTATGGACTCACCTTTGTCATTAAAAAATTGTCTACACTCTTCTAAAAATAGAAGTTCGTAAATTTATAGATACTATACTAACTTTTAAATATTTACATTTCTAATATTTGTAGAAACCTACTAACTTTATCAAAACTTGTTCCTCATGTCAGATGCATCGAATACTAGAATCATTATTTCGACTTGTTAAGCATCCTTGTTCCTCATCATTAGTAAATCTATATGATATAAGTAAGGCATATCTTATTACCATCATTAGTTCCATATTTAGAGCGCAAAGCAATTATTTTGCTGAAGGTGAATTTTTGGTGTTTTTGATAAAGAATCAGGAAAGGTGGCCTTAGGAATACTCAATATAATCACAGCTTGAATATAAACTCATATTTTAATAATAAACTGTACAAAATACATGTGGTCGCATTGAAAGTAGATAACAACAACAAGATGAGGTTACAGACAGTGTTGCCACCAAAGACAAGCATAATCGACAGTTCTGGCATGGCATATTTTTATCATTAACACTTCCCCCAAAAATATATAATGCCAACATACTCACTGACTCTACACCAATATACACAACGAATGACCATACACAACTAATCACTCCCGCACTGCATAGCACACACTCCAAGAAGACTGCGAAGAGCTTCAAATTGTGGCCGAGGAAAAGGTTTCGTCAAGATGTCCGCCAACTGCTCCAATGATGAAATAGCTTCAACTGAGATCAGTCCTGACTCCACCTTTTCCCTGACCAACTTCATTTGGATATCGATGTGCTTTGTCCGACTGTGAAATAAAGGGTTTTTAAGAAGTTGAATAGCACCATGGTTGTCCACTCGAAGTACAGGTGGTTTCTTCAGCAATCCAATCTCACTGTATATTCGTACTAGCCAAACAGCTTCCCCCACAGCCAAACTCGCCGCAACAAATTCTGCCTCCGTCGTCCGTCGACACTCCTTTGCTTCCAAGAAACAGGTCCTCCGGAATATTGAAAGATTGAAAGAGAACACCAGAGGTTGATCTTCTCGTATCCATATCACCAGCGTAATCCGAATCAGAAAATCCTTCAAGGCAGGCCTCTCCTTTGCCATAGTATATTCCATAATTTTGTGTCCCTTTCAAATACCTGAACACTCTCTTCACCATCTCCCAATCTTCCAGCGTTGGAGACTCCACCCTTTGAGAGAGACTGATGACAGAAAAGGAGATGTCCGGTCTAGTTCCAATCGAGATATAAAGCAAAGAACCAATAGCTTCACGTTATGGCATATTTACCTCTAATTTCTTACTAGAACTAATAAATTCACCCTTTTTAATTGGTGTTGAAACCGGGTGCGAATTTTCCATCCGAAATCTGCTTAAAATTTTACGAGTGTAAGCCTCTTGATTTATAAAAATGGTTCCATCCTTGAAATGTTTGATCTCGATTCCAAGATAATGTTTGGCTTCAGTGATATTTACTTTAAAAGTTTTACGCAAAGCATTAAAAATTTTTCCAACTGTGAAATACTTCTCGATGCTACCAAGCCATCATCGACATGAATTGTTACAATAAGTGATATATTGGTACTTACAAAAAGGCAGGGATCATTCTCACTTTGCTTGCGATCACATTCCTCGAGAAAATTTGTGAATTTCTTGTTCCAACAACAGGATGCCTGACGTAGACCTTTAGACTTTTGCGTAGGAGACACACCCTATCCGAGCCATCATCAAAGCCTTCGGGTTGTTTCATATAAATTTGTTCGTTCAGTTCTCCATACAGAAAGGCACTCTTGATATCAAACTGCTTCAAGTGAAGTCCGTCCTGTGCACTGGCACTAAGCACAGTCCTGATAGTATCCCATCTAATGGTTGGACTAAAGGTTTCAGAGAAATCAACTCCTGGTTGTTGAGAAAAACCTTTCGCGACTAATCGAGCATTGTAACGCTCTACAATATCATCAGGATCATATTTTACCTTGTAGACCCAATGACAATCTATTATCTTCTTCCCCTCAGGCCTATCCACCAGTCTCCAAGTATCATTTTCCTTTAGAGCATTCATCTCTTCTCTCATAGCCTTGTGCCAGTCTTCAGCTTGAATAGAATAGGTTGCTTCGTTGTAAGACCTAGGTTCATTGCAAAATGCTAACATAGCATAGTCCATTGCTAATCTGGTTGGTGCCCTTAACTCATTCCTTTTCCGTAGATTATAATCATCTTTATTAGTAGGGGTGCTGTCAATTTTATCCTGAACCTTCTTAGAATTTTTATTTCCATCATGCTGTTTTTTCCATGTGATCTTGGACTTCTTCCGAGTTTGCTTGTTCCCCAACTTTCTTTGAAATACCTTCTTACTCACCTGAAATAGGCGCTAAGTACTCAAAGACGGCAGTTGATGTTTTTTCTTTCTTGAAGACAACATCCCTTGACAGCACAACTTCGGAATCTTCAGGAATCCATACTCGATAACCATCTTGATAACCGCAGTACCCAACAAGGAAACCTTTCTTTGCTTTCTTGTGAAATTTTCTCCTTTTTTTCCTTAGGAATATGCACAAAGCACTCAGTGCCAAACATTTTAAGATGCGTTATTGAGGCTTTCTTACCGCACCAAACTTCATAAGGTGAAACACCACTAGAGGAGGATGGACCTGTCCTATTTATGACATAAGCATCAGTCATAACTGCCTCTAAACCAACTTACTTTTGTTGGTGTTTATTTTTTAAACTGACGACCTATACAATAAAATTATGATTTTTGTTAATTGGCATCCTCCCTTAGAGAATTTCGGTTATCCATGCTTTTGATTATTGAAATGATCTCTTAAGACATTAGCTCAGATAATCGAAGCTGTACTCTACTCTAATTTCTTTCTCACTCACTCACACTCTCACAGGTATATATATATATATATATATATATATATATATATATATATATATAGAGAGAGAGAGAGAGAGAGAGAGAGATATGTGTGAGAATAATGACAGTTAACAAGGCAACATATAAATAAATCGACAAATTATTATTAGCGATTATTAGCAAAACTTCTGTAGACGAAATATACTCGTATGTCATTTCACATGACCTGTTTATCCATGTATAATGAATGAATAAGATAAAATATATTTTACGATACGAAATGGTTTTTAATGAACCTTGAAAAGGTTTATTCCCTATCCTGGAAATAGGTAATTTTCGCACTCGATAGTATTTGCCATAAATGTACTAAATGAATAAAACTTTTCATAATTTCACTTCTTTTACGTTCACTTCGCCCGGTGATCGGCCGCCCACAGTTTTTCTAGGAGGCCCGATGCATGCAGCATAGTGCTTGCTGACTCCACAAGGGTTCGGCTTTCCCTCTCTGTCGAACAATTTTGCTCCGGTGTATAGGGCATAGAGGTGCGATGGTACATGCCATGGTCCCTAGTTATTATTTGTACATCCCTATTTATGGATTCTTTTCCATTATCGGTTAATAATTCCTTGACAGTATGTCCAATAGTTTTCACCTCCGCCAAGAATTGCTGTAATTTATCCTTTACTTCAGATTTCTCTTTTAGAAAATAGACCGTCCGATACTTAGAAAGTTCATCCTTTAAGACTAAAAAGTATCTACTTCCACCGGCTGACAGAGTGGGCATAGGTCCACAGACGTCAGCATTTATTCTATCCCCTTGGACTGGAGACTTGTTCCTTTCTCTTGCCAAAGCTTAACCTATGCATCTTTCCAGTTATGCATGCATCACAAAAGTCTGAAGATACTTGGCCGCCAAAGTTTACACCACTATGCTTTAAAAATTCTGCGACATAACTCTTATTCTGGTGGCCCATGCGTTCGTGCCAGGTTTGCAATGTATCTTCAACCGCAAGTTGAGCCTCTGCCGAGTAGACTGGGATGACCCTCATGTTCATGGTAAATAAACCACCGGTCCTGGTTGATTGTGCTGCCAGTCGACCATCCTTAAACAATGAACATTCATTATTACTAAATGTTGTTACATATCCTTTATCGAGAGCTGATGTAAGGGAAAACAAATTTTTATCGGCATCTGGCACGTACCATACATCCTGCAAATAACCACCAATCCATTTACCATCAATAATCATTTCAACATTAATGTTACCTCGTCCATAAGCCTTCATGGTCTGTCCGTTACCGACTTGGACATATTTCTCCGCTGGAAAGGATTCGAAAGCAGCAAACCAATCCTTCCTCATGGTCATATGGTGAGTAGCACCGGAATCAGTGATCCATGCAGCGTTCCAGTCACCCTCAGCTATACTACAGACAAAAGCACCACCACTCGTACCTTTACCCTTTGCAGGTACCGAATGTACACCTCCATTTTTATGAAATGAATGTTTCTTTGGACAATCCTTTTTAAAATGACCTTGCTGGTGACAACGATAGCATTTCAGTGTTACATTACTGTCCTTAGGTGGAATTTTGTCTTTATTACAATGTTGACTTTTATAATTGTGAAAAGAGGACGTACCCGCATTACTATGCTTCACATAAAAGGCAGCTGACGAACCACTAGCACCTTCCGACCTCTCATTCATTCTCACTTCCACAACACAGAGTCTTTCTCTCAGTAGATCTAAGTTCCTCTGCTCCCTGGGGACGGATTCCCAAGCATTTATAAACTCATGGTATTCTGAAGGCATAGTATTTAGAACCCTATTTAAGAACAGAGAGTCCAGCAATTTAACTTTGTCTTCTTTCCTGGTTTCATCGCATAACTCCTGCCATAACTTTTCTAGCTTTGCAATATGCTTGGCTATAGAGTCACTAGATTCCTTCTCCTTAATACAAAATTGATTAAATAGCCTTTGCTCTGTCCTTTGCTCATAAACACTATGAAGTTTTTCCCACATAGATTTGGTGTTTGTGCACATATTAAAAAGTTGTCTTAGCTGACTTGATAATGAAGAAACTATTGTATTTTGCGCCATATACTCCAATTTTTCTAAAGCCGCAACCTTCTTATTATAGTCCGTTTGATCGACAGTAGAAATTGGCTTCTCCGGGTATACAAGTTTTCCTTCCACAGCGTCCATAACTCCATGAACCTGAAGCTGTATTTTAACCTGGAATTTCCAGTCTATCCAATTGGACTTTCCCTTTAATTTATCAATAGCAACTCTCGATACTTCCATTTCGTCTGAGAAGTCCAATCCCACTAACTTTTAGAACACTTCCACAAACTATCAGAACACATCAAACGTTCACGTCCCCATTACTGGGCCCATAACCTGATAAAGAATCTGGAAAGGTGGCCTTAGGAATACTCAATATAATCACAGCTTGAATATAAACTCATATTTTAATAATAAACTGTACAAAATACATGTGGTCGTATTGAAAGTAGATAACAACAAGATGAGGTTACAGACAGTGTTGCCACCAAAGACAAGCATAATCGACAGTGTTGGCATGGCATATTTTTATCATTAACATTTTTAAACTCTGAAGTTAGCACATTACTTCATAATAAACTGAATGGCAAAATTATAATTTTTTTTAATGGACAATGGCATATCTTAAATTAAATTAATTTTACTACAAAACTAAACCAAATTAATAGTTCGAATAGTTTTAAATAACCAGCAGAAACAAACGAAAAATAATGCATAAAATAATTTTGTTCACTCTTTGGCAATGGAAATTCTTTTTTATAGCCCAGTAATATATGCATTTTAACTAGAGGAATAACTTAATTTTATAGAGGATTAAATTTCCTTCATGGACTGTACAAAATATTTATAATCACTATTAACAGACCCTAGGAAATATTGAAATTATGTTTTTAGTGAAAATGGAATGGAAACTAAAACATCGAATTATTTCAAATATTGCTAAGCAATATAACAGGAAATCTAATTCTTTAAATCTATATTTTGGTCTCAACTATATTTAAAATAGTAATGAGGCGAAACCTAGGATATATCTACCTTTTCACAGTTTATCAGAAGTAATTGTAAATTTTAAAACTTTTACCTAAATACCGGAGAAGCGAATTATTTTAGAAAAACTAAAAAGATGATTTTTCTCAGCATAAAATGCACTATAGTCGTGTAAATGGTTAACTAATTTAAAAAACATTTATGCCCATTTTATATGTTTTTTTTTTTTTAATTTTAAAGCACTATTATTATTATTATTATTATTAATGGGTATCTGAAGAATGTAATTTGATTTTAATTCGAAGTGAAAATAGTTTACTATCCACTTAGGTACTTGTCAGAAATGAAACAAAAATAAAACCGCGAAATTTTAATAATTTTTAAAAGTGATCCAGAAATCCGTCGAGATGAAAAAATCGGATTTATTACTATGTATGATGTTAGAATATTTTCCATTTATTCAGGGTTTTTGAAGATGACACTTGTATATTCATCGGCATCGGGCAATCAATCACTACCAACCAAGAATAGTGGCAAAGCTACCACTAGCTGTTCTTACCACAAGACGCTTCTTAACCCCTTTGAGACGAAGATTTTTTTCACGGTCCTCAGGAGCGAAATTTTTTATCCTTTATATTGTTCATTTGTAATTTTAAAAAAGCATGTTTACTATGGTAATCACCCAATTCGTTAATTCACATAAATAAGATCATTGCACACCGGGTGTGCAGCTCGCTCTATTCCATTTCTTATAACTGTGTGTTCGATAAAACATTCGTTTTAGGAACAAAAAAGAAGATTCATCAGACTTAAGTTGTATTGAAGAGCTTGCCGTTAAATTGCTTCAATTGCTAAGCTGATGTGGACGGCGGAGTGTTTCTTTTAGATTAGCTAGGTTTCTGATTGGCTGTTATATTTGTGAGGGATCTCCAAGCTTCTGGATTTATATAAGGCGAACAAAAAAACAAAGCAACTGCATTAATAATTAAGAGGGGTTGTATAGAACGAAGTGACCTAAGTCTGCTTCCTGAGGCCTGAAGCTGATTAAATGGATTAATCAAGATTGAGATTGTTATTGCAGAGTTGTTTGGTCTGTTAACACAATTCAATAGAACCTTGTAAACAAATGATTACTCATTGAATTAATTTTCTGTTTCGAGTAGAATGTTTTATTGTTTTGTTTAAGCTGGCGTTTTCCGAGGAAATTACAATATTTTCACTATTATAAGACAATTTTTAATCAGTGATTTTTTTTAGTAAATAAATTTTGTTTTCTTCAATACTCATTTCTGTAATTAGGAAAATAAGTATGGATAGTACGATTCCATAACTTAATTAATAGGAACAGAAGTACTGGCAGTTTTAGTTCTGCTGCAAGGATAAAAGATGTAAGGTTACACTCTTTAAGTTCTCTGGTAATAGTATGTAAGTAGGATGTTTAAACTATGAGTATCAATAGAATCGATTAAATATGATGAACACGAGATAATAAGAAAAAGTAAAAGTTATTCACCTGACTTTGAATATCTTTTGCCCTCATTTCTTTTAAAAAATCTCGCAAGCGAGAACTGTGCGAGACTAAACTTCTTATTTCAATTAGTCGATTGCTAAAGGTGTCCTTCAACTCCGCCTGCATAGCTTTCTCTTTGTAAATAATGTCTGTAGTTTTACTCAATTCATCTTCTACACCCGGGAGCAATAATTTGTTTATACTTGACAACAAAGTATCTCTTAACGACCTAAAATGTTTGTATTATAAGTACTATAAAATCTTAGTTATGTAACTAGGTTCCGCTACTCCCTACTTAAAGTTGTGAGTTAGCAAGTTAAATAATCACTTGTTCAATAAATTATGACAGTATACAGATAAATATAAACATTAAAAAATAGTTATGCTTTCCTAAAAGGTTAATTCATCATGTCTCTTATAGAGCTTACAGGAACCATGAAGAAGTAAGAAATCACACGAGATGTTTGAATGATATAAAGGTCTCTTTGGACTCGTGAGTGCGCTGATAACAATCAAGCTTAGAGAAGCTTGACATAATGGAAGGCTTGGCGCGTACGTACAAGGGCGGATCCAGAATTTTTCCTGGGGGGAGCACAACGGGCAGGCGGGCAAAATAACTTACAAATAAACTTGTAGTATTTATAGAAAGGTTTCAAAGGTTTATTAAAATATCAAAACAATAGTTTCACTCATGTTCTTTATGTTATTGTATTCATATATTTTAACAACTATGTTTATGTGATTTGCCTTTAAGTATGTGCTGTAATGGATTCTTCCGAATACAAAAAACCGGCCCCCCTTAAATCCGCCCTTGCATACGTATATGGAGTTACCTTAAAGAAACCATTCGGAAATTTCTTTAATAACGCCCTCTCAAATATGGATGACTATGTTATAAATATAGATGATTTCCAGGCCGTTATCATCGGCCTCCATGCTCTAGACATGTTGAGCTGCAACACATTAATGAAGAATAACTACCTCAGAATGGACATCTGTCATGAATACTGGGTCACTATGGCATCTAAGGAAATGAACATATAACTCGATAAAGAAGTTAATATTGAAAAGTAAAAAGAGACCTCACATAAATGTTAAGACCGTGGACAAATTCCAACGAAAAGCCCTTAAGTCTCCAAACTAAAACAGAAAATGAAATTATCTGTCCGATATTTTGCCTATTCAGGCATCCTCAGGGTAGAAAGAGAATAACAACAAAACAAAAAATGAATAATACACCCAAGAAACATCCCACCACCTCCAAGGCTCAAATGCAACTAATGAATCATAAGGAAGGTTACTCGACCCCGACCCCGGCTGGATAAGGTTAGATAAAAACAGCTGATAAATATTCCAGAATTTGAAAAATAAACATACACTCGCCAAACTTCAAAAAGCACAACAGGAAAAAATAAATATCAGTAAACAATAAGACAAAAGACCATATGAAAATCAATATTAATATCTTTTGTGGAATAGCCATAAGTCCACGGGTTTCTTGATAATGTTTTTTATTTTTTCATATGGTCTTTTGTCTTATTGTTTTCTGTTGTTTACTATTATTAATTTTTTCCTATTGTGCTTTTTGAAGTTTGGTGAGTGCATGTTTATTTTTCGAATTCTGGAATATTTATCAGCTGCTTTTATCTAACCTTGTCCAGCTGGGGTCCAGTAACCTTCCTTATGATTCCTTAGTTGCATTTGAGCCTTGGAAGTGGTGGGATGTTTCTTTGGTGCATTATTCATTTTTTGTTTTGTTGTTATTATCTTTCTACCCCGAGGATTTTTAACAATATGTACTCTTAAGAAAGAAGAGTGAATACCAGTTTGCCTGCCGACAATGGGTGCATGGGTGCTGCTATGGAGCTTGGACATGATTATTAAATTTTATAAAGTGGATACAACTAAATTCACTCAGTAATCTTTGTTATTCGAGGGCAAATAAGGAAGCAGAGCATCTTAAAGTATGTCCGGCCATGCAGAATATAAGAAATATAACTTTGTAAAATCTTACTGGACTGTTAGGTAATTAATGGAGGAATTCCTTATTCATTCTTAATATTTAGTTTTTAAATAACACAGATAATGCAATACAAACCTAGAATGGATTAGAATTGATTAGTTCTATTTGTTGTGGTGATGCCTAGGTTGAAAAGTTGAACAGTTAGTAATAGATCCTATTACGGAGATCCACGATTTTGTTAGGGACTAATCAATGATAACCTAATGAATTGTTCAGATAAGTTTGGAATATTAGAAAAACAAAGCCATGAATTCCGGTAATACCGGTGAATAACTAACCAGTCAACGTTTCGAGGCAAAAAACGACAATGGCTTAAATGCAGAGGATTTCATAGCGAATCACTATCATATCATGAGATTGAGAAAAAAATTAAGATTCAATACAACACTCACCAACCTCCTGTGAAACTGTAACGTTTATCTTGTGTTTTTTTAAAAATCACTGAGATGTCTTCGAGTGATACCTTCAGCTAATACGAGAATTTTTCTTTTCGGCTGCTATTGATGTAAGATATGTTTTATTTTGTTATATTAATAACATAAAGTGTTGATAGTTTTTATCCGTTTCGAGTTGTTATAATTTATTTAAAAATTTTATATGTATATTACACAGACACAGAGACATACAGACACACACACACACACACACACACACATGCGCGCGCATATACACATAATGCAATCTACGTAAATGCTATAAACATACCTTATGCCGTGAGAGAAATTGATTACAGTAACTTTTGCATACATTTCCGGAGAAAAGTTCGGTTTATAATTGGCTGTTAAAATGAAAAGGCGGAATGTTTTATGGACTCGCAATCTTTCTCCTCTTAATAGGACATGTTGAACGCCATTTAATTCATAAGTCCAATTATAGAGTATTGGATCCAAAACGGAACTGAGGTAATCGGTGTCCGTTTCAATAATTACTGTATCCCCATTACTGATACTCTCTCTAATGGACTTCACGAAACCAGAATCTGACATTTTTATATGTTTCAAATTTTTTGAGTACTGAAAGAAGATAAGTTTGTACTCAAGTCATCTCATTGGATGTTTATATTTATTTTAGAAATAATGCTATTTTTATATTTTTAAAAATATCAAGTTGAAAATTAATGATATTAAAAATTGTATACTAGTTAGTATTTTTTAAAACAAAATTTGAAATTCCCTTTAAAATTCATTGCAATTATTGATTATTGTATAGAATATAAGAATAACATAAAATGACTTGTAACTAATAAAAGAAATGGAATTTATAACGTGGTAAGAAATTTAATGGGGAATTCCAAGGAAGCTTCCTAGGCTTTCAAATATGACCATGCATGATAGCAGGATGCAAATAAATTGCAAGGAATGCTATCAGAAGAATGTGCAGTAAATAGAGGTCTGAGGCAGGGAGACCCATTATCACCTGTCCTTTTCAATTTAGCATTGAGAAAAGCTATAAGGGCAATACGAACCAACCATAATGGTATTATTACAATCGATTTACAGCACTTGGCATATGCGGACGAAGTTATCATAATAGCTAGAAGCACGGTAGCGCTTGGAGGATCTTTTGAAGAGTTTGTAAGGAAAGCGGCAGAAGTGGGTGTCTTCATGCTAACGAAGGAAAAACAAAATATATAAATACACCCAAGAGCCAGCAAATAGAACACAATTTGCAGATAGGCTAACGCATTTTCGAAACTACAGGCACTTTTAAGTAGATTGGATCTGCCATAACAGATGGCAACAGAATGAAAGAAGAAGTGAATGCGAGGCTGTCTGCAGGTAAAAAGTGTCTCCTTCACCTGAATAAACTTTATACTTCAAAGTTCTATGTATAGAAGCTAAAATATCTATTTAGGAAACTATTTTGAGACTCATAGTTACTTATGGCAGTGAATCCTGGGTTTTGACAGACGTAAGTAAAAGGAAACTTAATGAGTGAAAGAGAAAAATACTCCGGAAGATATATGGTCCAATAAGAGAGAATGCTACGTGACGATCAAGGAAGAATCGTGAGCTCCGTACAATATATGGAAAACTAGACCTGGTATTAGTTAGTGAAATCTGGACACGTTGAACGGATGCCAGAAATAAGGATGCCAAGATGCCTGTCAGATGGATGCATTGAAGGGAAACGATTAAGAGGAAGACCTAGAATGAGATGGCTGTTTAATATTGAAGAAGACCTTAAGTTCCTTGGAGTAAAGAGATGGAGAGAACGAACAAAGGACAAGAATGACTGGCTTAAGATCCTTGAGGAGGCTCAGGTTCTTGTAGAACCGTAGTTCAATTTCCTGAGTGTTTCCAGATCATGCAATCGATGATTTCAAAAACCATTTGATTGAGAAATGAAATCTAAACTCTATGCACTGCGTGAAATTTCCTTTCTGCACTAAAAGGAGAGTGGCTCTTTTCTTCTCCATCACTACCTTTAAGTTTTAACATCCTACAGTCTTTTATTCACACGATTCGACAACTATATGTCCCAACTATATGCGGGAATATCACTGAAGCATAAGATAATAAATAGACATATGTAGTCACTGTAATGCAGAATAAATTTAGATTTCTTAGCTGTGAGTTACATTAATGAGGATTTAAAGCTAGATGAATGAAGAGGGGTGGCTTAAGTTGAAGATTTGCTGCGTTGTACGGTTCAAATCCAACAAAAATGGATTGCTAAGTTTTCAACCACCAACAGAGTAAGATGTTTATGAGGGCGAGGACTTAGACATAATTATCACCTCAATAAGATCTGGAAATATATCTGGGCAAAATCGGGAAAGCAATAAGACCATTCTACCGGTTCGTAACGATGTTTTCGAAATATCAATGTGACGAAAGCGCCGTTGTATCTCACGAAATAGAAAGGATAAATGTGAAAGAAAAAATGCATTTTTGTAAACATGATCACCATATAATAAAAGTAAAGTTATTTTATCTGATGTAAAAGGTCGTTCATTTGGAGAAGGGATTTATTACAATGTTAGAAAAAGGCATTTATATTTAAATTGACAATTGTATAGTATTGCTATACCTCAGCTCTAATGATCTCAGGGTGGCATCCCAATTACTATTTAAAAATTAATCATATCACGGGGTTTTAATTAATTATATCATTTTCGTGACAAAGAAAATCCGTATAATTAATCTAGTTGAATTAAATTAGAAAATAGTTACTTTGCAATTTCCACTATATCATGGCCCATATATATATATATATATATATATATATATATATATATATATGGACATACTAGATACATTTTTGAAAACTACGAAGTCGATTTATTTGTTTACTTAATCTCTTTGGCTGATAATTAGATTGCTTGTAAGAAAAAAGTACCTGATTGCAAAGCCATTCATAAGCTACAAACTGGGGGTCAATGATTACTGGTACACATCGAATGTTACTGGCGATAGCGGCGCATTCTGAGTAGTATCTACCCTGGGAAAGGCCATATTTCCACCAGTTCTGTTTCTGATCATCCGTTGCCAATAATTTCACAATATTCTTCGTGTACTTAGAGTGTGGTAATTTATTTTCAGAGAGCTCTATCACCTTTGCCCATGTACTCATCAGTAGTGTTCGATATTTATCGGGAAATGCGCCAGCGTAATGTAGTGATGCTGAAATGTTTTGATTGTTAGCATATAAGAAATATAAAATAATTTTATAATTTATTTTATTTTTATATGATATAATTTCTTAAATATTTTATTTGAAAAAAAAAAAAGATATGACCAGTACCGGGACTCGTCATCAATTTAGGCATGACTTACCTTAATTTGAATTTTACATTGATTTAATTAATAATGTTAATGATTCAAGTCGTTCATTTATTATTAATATTTTGGCATTTCTTGTTATTTGCAATATTTATTAATCGTTAAATAGTTGATAATTGATCTTTAATTATTATATCAATTTTGTTTTTCAATTTGGATGCAGTTAAATTTGTTCGTTCTTGCGCGGTTCTTATTCAGCAATAAATCAAATTAAAATAGTAATAATGATTCATCTATTAATGAACATTAGTCAATGTATATACGAATAAACGTAATTTGTTTGCCTTACCCTGTAGGCAAAGGGGTCATAATCAAGACGGTACACGATGGTTGACAGACGGAAAATAATAATATTTTTCCAAGGCATTAGAAAATTCAATTTGTTGTCACTGTTAATAAATAGGATAATGGCAACAAAGTTTGACTAAATTATTCGCATTATCTTAGTACATTTTCAACGAATCTTTCAAATCCAAGGAAGGATAGGATAGTGTATAAAATAAAACAAATGAAATTATTTAAATTATTTATTATTTTATTTAAATACTTTATTGAAATAGTACAATCTGCCAATTGTGGGCAATAAGTCATGGTGCTATGTAGCTTACAATCATTCCATAACAGAACTATGATATAAACAAAATAAAATAAATAAATATATACATGCGGTAATAGAAAGAAATTAATGCAAAAATGATAAAACAAAGTAAAAAAAAAAGTAAATAAAAAATATAATGTACACATTCATACCCTATTTACAATTTGCCTGGAGTCCCCGAACTAAGCCTCTTCCCCAGGTATGAGGGCAAAGCAGAAATCCGGGAGGCCCCATTCCCCTTTCCCAGCCGCGTCGCTGGCATTAAACGCCAATGGAAGCTGGTTAAGGGTGCTTCACACACACAGGTCGTGAGTGGAGAATCTGGCCAATGCCAGTACTCCAAATGGCATTATTATATCAGGTCTCTGGGCCATTGCCGGTTTAGACCGTGGGGTGGGTTATATGGATGTGTGGAACTGAATAATGACTGAGCCAGGGGGTTGGGATGACTGGCAAGATTTCGGTGAAAGTAATATTCCGATTAATTACGAAAATAAGGGGTAAGCTAATTTTTCTTTTAATGGATATATTCCAAATGTAACTAAACACAGACCTAAAAAAATACACTATATTTTTTCTGCAAAACACTTAAATGAAACCAATGGCTCAGTGCATATCAGTCTCGTCTCACTTTCACATAAAAGAGGATATAAGGATGAGTTTTATATGTTTGTAATAATTTTGTTTAATTTAACGCCTTGATATTACAAGGCATTCCTCTCTCAAATTCATTTCATCATTCTTATCACATCGATAAGTCACAATTGGTCACAAACCATTTTATATATGAAATACTTTGCCTTTCTGGAGAGCCTTTAACAACACAAAGTTTCTGGACATTAAGCTTTATTTGGCTCATGCTGAAGGCAATCTGTTAAGGTAGATTGGTGCTGGACTGCGCCTCCTGCTGTTTGCTTAACCCTTTATTAGTCAATGTGCACTGGCATGCACATAATCTTTAATTATTATTTTCTCTACTAATTTAGCCTAGGTGTACAGATTAATCATAATATCTGTTTGTGTTACAAATATACCAAACGGAAATAGTGAGAAATTCATGGTTACCTAATAAGCTAGCTAAGAAATATCAAACTACAAAAATAATATTATAATTTATTTTATTGTTATATGATATAATTTTTGTAAATATTTTATTTGAAAAGAAAAGATATGACCAGGGCCGGGTCATTCAAGTCAAAAGAAGGGGTATGACTGACCGAGAAGCGAACCAGGATGGCTGAGATGGTTGAAGAACCACCACGGATAGGTGGGAGACCCGGGTTCGAGTCCCGGCCCTGGTCATATCTTTTCTTTTCAAATAAAATATTTACAAAAATAATAATAAAAAAAATAGGAATGAGATTTTTGTCCCATACCTCATAAATTTTAGTAATATATTTGATATCATTTACCTGCAGCCATTAGCGTATTTCCATAAGTGGTTAGTCGCTTTCTACGAAGCTTCCGGAAATTACTTTTCCATTCTTTTAAAATTGAAGCGAGACAATCAGCTATTTTTCTGGCTGTATGCATACTTTTTATATGTCGCGACATGGGAGATATGGTGATCTCCAGTCTGGTGTAGAGTTCGTTTTGATTTTGGTTTATACGGAATAAGGGTCTGTACAACTGTAATATGAAATTGGTATAATTTTATGTTTGTTGCAATAGTTATTAAACAGAGTGTAAAATATCAATCTATTTCTTAGCAGTGTACATATCCTATTCAGTTGTGCAGATTTGATGAACAATTTTCATTTAAAAAAATCAAAGATAAGTCTGAATAGTATGTTTTTTTCATATAGAAAGTCGGTAGAAAATAATTAAGCTTCACCAACACTGTATTAATATTTTATTATTTTGTGATTTAATGGATTTAATGGATTAATGGATGAAATTAATGGTTTTCTACGGGATATAAACGAAGGCATTTGCCAAGTATACATGGATTACACTGGTCGATTACACTGGTCGACAAGGTTTTCTTAACAAGAAATCTGATCAGTGAATCTAATGCAGTTTTTCATACTGAATTCAGATATGTAGATAGAATTTTTCCATCAGGCACAGTTTTTTGTGACAGCTACTTTTTAAAATCTTATTTTAGCGGTTTTTTTTACCGGCCATAGAAACCATTACCTCATATGTAGCGATTTTACCCACGCTGTATTTAAGGAAATTTTATTTGTAATGTTATGCTGAAGCACCATAAAACAAGACTGTGCAGGTTCATTCATGTTTGGACATGCTCAGACTTGTTCATCTGGCATTGTGATGTGTCAGTATTGAGCTGACTGTGAGTTTCTTTAGTAGTGAAATATTCCCTTCCTTTCTTTTCGGAAGTTTATTGTGTATGTAGTGTTTTAGTGCTCAAGTAGACCTTTTGTGCTATATTTGTGGTGAGCTGACCTTCAAGTCTCAGAGGCGAAATTTGACCCTACTCGTAAAGAAGTGTTATCAACTTTACTTTGACTGTCAGGCTGGAGATTTTGATAAGAGCTGGGCCCCAAATACATGCTGTGTTTCGAGTGTTAGATTGCTGACTGGGTAGAACAACGGTACACATCGTATGCCATTCGCAATTCCCATGATTTGGAGGGAACCGAAGGATCATTTAAGTGATAGTTATTTCTGTTTGACAAATGTTAAAGGAATCACATCTAAAACAAAACATACAGTTAAGTATCCGAATTTGCAATCTGCAATAAGACCTGTCTTACACAATGAACAGTTCCCTGTACCAGTATATGCGGATACGACCTTAGGTAATAACTCTGAATATGACGTACCTGAAACTCAAAATGCTTCAGATGACAATAAAAACGATCCTACATATAAAGTCAATACCTGTATTCATCAGAAAGACCTTAATGACCTGATTCGGTATTTAAATCTGTCTAAACAGCAAGCTGGAGAGTGGAATTTACTCCAAAAAGAAGTAATAATATGTAGTTATCAAGAACTGCTTCCCTGAAGAAAATGTTATTGTGTTTTGTTCAGTTATGGAAACTCTTGGGCTTCAACACCGGCCAGATGAGTGGCGACTATTCATAGATTCGTCTGAAGTTAGTTTGAAGCTACATATTGGCAATGGACTTCCATCAATACCTGTAGCCCATGTCGCTGATGTGAAAGAGACATCAAAATATGAAACAAATTTTAGAAAAAATACGATATGGAAAATATGAATGGAATATCTGTGGTGATTTAAAGGTCATTGCTTTAGCTTGGTTTGCAACTTGGGTTCACCAAATTTTGCTGTTGTTTGTGCCTCTGGTACAGCAGAGATAGGAAGTCTCACTATGTTACAAAATCATGACCTTAACGTGAATCTCTTATCCCTGGACAGAAAAATGTGCCATATATCCCGTTACTAAATCCTGAAAAAATATTGTTACCTCCATTCCATATTAAGTTAATAGTAATGAGAAATTTCGTCAAAGCTGTGGATAAACAGTCTGATGGATTCTTGTACTTGAAATCGAAATTCCCCAAAATCAGTGATGCTTAACTGAAAGAAGGAATTTTTATATTACCACAAATCCGGCCATTAATGGGCGATGAGCATTTCGAAGGACTGTTAAATCCACTGGAGAAAGCAGCCTGGCAGTCTTTCAAAAGTTTATGTTTCAATTTTCTTAGAAACCATAAAGCAGAAAACTATCGTGACATAGTGACTGATCTTCTGCATTCTTATAAAGCTATGGGGTGCAAAATGTCTTTAAAAACTCACTTATTGGACTCTCACTTAGACTTCTTCCCCGAAAATCTTGGAGCTGTCAGTGATGAGCACGGTGAGCGTTTTCATCAGCAAAAGTCTACTATGGAAAAAACGTACCAAGGCAAGTGGAGTTCCAATTTATTGGCTGACTACTGTTGGACCAATAAGAGAGACGTTCCAAATGCAAAATATGCCCGAAAATCACCATCTACCACTTTCTAGGTGTAATGAAATAAAGGAATGAGTAGTTATAATTTTGAGTTAGATCGTTTTTTTTCGAATATTATAAAAAATCAAATGAATATCATACAACCTCCTGCCCAATGGAGAAAACTAAAGTTATATTTGAATTCAGCACAAAAAATATTTCTAGAAAATGTTATTTTAGTTCTTGTGAAAAAAAAGTTTTTGTCGACCAGTGTTATCCGTCGGGTTTTAGTAAAACAGAGACAAAGTATATCTTAAAGACTAAAAGTCATTAGGAGGGATCTAAACATATCCCCAGAGAAATCGATTTTGGACCAGAACGAATCAATTTCTGAGGACAGACAGTGTACAAGGAAGGGGTGAAGCCGAATAAGTCGAAAGTGAAGGCCATTTACAGGAGGGAGATCCCGAGGGATGTAAAGGGTATATGGTAAGACGGCTGTTGGGCGCGCTAAATTATTATAGGTGCGTTGTGTCGAAGATGGCGAAGTATTTAGTACCTATTAGTAATATATTGAAAAAGTGGGCGAGAATTGTGATTTCACCAATCATGGAGGACAATATCCGTTGATATATGGATCCATTGAAGGAAGAACCGGAGTTGGAGTTCTCGGATTTTTACAAACAATTCACACTCTCTTCTGATGCAATCGAATACGCACTTGTAGCTGTACTGACTCAGGAAGACCAGGGGGGTGAGCGTTCTATCGCCTATGCTATTAGACTTCTGTCAGAAGTCAAGTTTAGACATTATGTATTGGAGAGAGAGGGCTCCTCAGTATAGAATCGACAGCAGATCATGTTAGACCTTACTTATTTGGACGAAGATTTCGGGTGTATACATATCATAGGCCTGGGCAATGGGTAAGCTGAAAGAATCGTCGGCACGGATGACACGTTGGAAGTCCTAAGTCAATGTTCAATGGACATCATATACAAACCAGGCAAGGAAAATTAGTGGCAGATTGGCTCTCTAGGGCGGCTGTGGTTAATGCAATTCAGGATGCTGCAGCATGACCGTCACGGAATATTAGACAATTTTTGGAGGAATGGTCACCAGACGGGGAGGTAGGACAAGAGGAACTAGTTGACGACATCAGTTCAAGTGAGGAGGCCAGCGAAAATAGAAGATCGGGATGAAATAATTAATGAAAAAGAGAGGCAGATTGTGTGGTAGAGGAAGGTTGCAAGTTACTGTCAATTGAATATTTCCATTTATGATCTAAAATCCGGATAATTTTAAGTCACCATCGAGAGTCCGATCCGACATTATGCCGGGTAAACAACATTCATATATGTGGGGAGTGTAGTGATTTGGGACAAAATTCAGCAACAGTTGAGGGCTGATAGAATCGCGGATAGAGTACTCATCCGTTGTAAGATATTAGTAGAGATCTTCAAGCAAGAGGAACATCAGATAGAAGTGACCCAGGCACATCATTTAGGGAAAACTAATCACAGGAGGGTGAAGGAAACATTGCAGTCTTTGAAACGACGCTATTATTGGCAAGAAATGGAAATCATATAGAATGTTATTGGGGCCTGTGACGTATGTTTGACAACGAACTATGACAAACACCCACTTAAGGTTGCTCAGCAGGAAACGCCCACGGGAGTAACACCTCTTCAGGATGTTTAAGTCGATAGCTTGACCTTGAGAGGCTTTAAATGGGTCACTATAATTGACGATTTCAGAAAATAGCGGGATCTGATCCAAAAAAAAATCGGCTGAATCCGTTCTCGTCGCGTTACAGGAGTGGTCTATATATTACGGAGTGCTAAATCTGGGTTCGTATGATGGCGGGAGGGAATTCGACAATACTTTGATCCGGGAAGAGATGAAGAAGTTACAGGTATCAGGGCATTTTAACAGCCCGGGACATCCGAAGAGTAGTGGAGGGATATAACGGTTCCATAGCACTATTAGCAATCCCCTCAGGGTTTACCAAATAGATCAGGGACGGGACCCGGATATGGCTGGCTGGAAGAAAGCAGTGGCGGTCTACAACCACTCTATCCAGTCTGTTACAGGGTCCCCCCGTTCAAAGTGTTATTTGAAATAAGGGGCCGAGTCGGGATTTTGGGGCGTAAGAAGAACTCGTTTATGGGAAACTTCATACATGGGAAATGCTTGTGTGTGGAGCTGTTTTGCCATGCCGAAGGTCCTGGGTTAATATCCTGCTCGCTGACAGAGTTTTATTTAATCTGTTAGTGGCCGGAGGTGTGCCCTATATCTAAGACCCTTGTGGACTCACCAAGCCTCTAAAATTGGTACCCAAAATTAGGGGAAAAATCTGGCGGTTGAGTGTGATCTGTGACAAACCATCTCCTTGAACCATCATTGTCCAAAAAACAGTACAGTGTCAACCAAATACTGTACACCAAAACCTTCACGGGTTGCAGTGCTACAGGTATGTTTCAATGACAATTCTTCATAATATTCATATTCACATAATCATGGTATTCTCCTTATAGGGAAATTTATTTTTTTATATACATGACCCATCCTTTTTAGAGGTATCATACATATGTGTCAGCCAATATTATTGTCACTCTATTTTCCTCAGATGGTCAATTACTGACCTAACTTAATACTCTTCAATGTCATTTACTGTGTATGGAGGTCTTTGACGTCACAGTTTATACGAGAAACGCAATTTGAGTACATTGAGCATCATACCAAATGTTTAATGTACTAAAATTACGTTCGAAATTAGAATATTCTTCAGCCTCTTTGAACTTCTTCACCTTGTGAACTACCATAATTGAATAGAATTAATCTACAGGTGGTATAAGTTATATTGATATTATTTATACTCAAGTAATATTTATAAGTTGAATGAAAAAAATATTACCTCACAAAGTATCTTTAATATATTTAGACGATAGAAACGCATTTTTTTGTAAATATTTTTTATACTAGCGAAAATTTTGTATTTAGGCTCCATGCTTGCAATTTTTATTCGATAGTTGCTCAATGATGAAATCCAATGTGCCATCGAGTTTCCTCCTCGATGCAGCTACAACAGTAACAACATTTTCATATCACACAAGTTGTTAAAATTATTTCTACCCAACCGTCTCATAAAACTTGTTTAATAAAAATAAATATTGAAGGTAAGATTGATCCAAGAATTCATGGAATCGTTAAGTTACACCAATTGGAACTTAAAAAAAAACATCTAACGATAAATTATTTGAAAGTTTAAAAGATAAATTAGTAGTATAGAACCCCGATTTGAGCCGGAGAGCACAAGAGGCGGGGCCATTGGCACGTCCTTGCTTCTATCAGGGTTAACCTTGGGGTGTTTGACCTTAGTGTGGGGGGTGTCCATGAACAGGGGAGGGGTCGGTTGTTGTTTGGGTTAAGTGAGTGTAGATGAGTGATGTGGCAACGGCGCACAGATGTGTGTCTTGAGGTCAAATAGTTTCTTTTGGTTAACCACGTTCGTCCATCAATGACAAGGTCCGATTAATAAAAACTCATGACACCCGTTGTCAAGAAGTATGTTTTGGTTTGTTGACCTACTACATACGTCGATCAATGGCAAAGTCCGGCAGATGTATAAAAGCCGTTATGTCTGTGTAGTTTCAAGCTTACACCTATACCGCAGAAAAAAATAGATGCGATTAGTAATGTAAGTTGATAAATTAATGACTTATTTGCTTAGTAATTGTAAAACATCGCTGCAGAGTACACCACAAACAGTTTTTGAGTCCAGGTGCAACATTTGACTAAGCTGTACGTCCTGGACCGTTTTTCTCGGAGCCTCGTAGGTGCCAGAGAAGCTGTTCTTGATATAGTGACATACAATGTTCTTTAGAACAGTGTAAATGATTCATCTCAAGGAATAACTCATCCCTTAATTTTTAATGACCAACGAGATAGAGCAACTAAATACCCTACTTTATGAACTAATAACACTAAACGTCTAACTGGCCTAGTTACTTAGCTCAACATTTAGCCTAATATCGGAAAATAGTTACTAGTAATAGTAAATATTCTATCAAAATATCATTGAACACGTTGCAAAAGGCAAATTATTTTGCATTCTCATATCCCATAAAATGGAATAAAAAAGCCTTTTCAGCAACTAAAATAAAAGAACAGCAAGTGATCAGCAATAAAAATTTATTTTTTAATCGTGATTGTGTAAAATTCAACCATTACCATTATTGTACAGATATTAGAGAAATTAAGGACCAATGTATATCATTAAATTATTATAGTAAATTAATTATGGGCAGTGCCTCAAAAACCACTACCTGAACCTACTAAACATTTCGACGGCAATGCTCCTGCATGGTTCCAATATTTGCAAAATGAAAATTTTAGTTATTTTTTCAAAATTACTGGATTTCGCTATAATGAGGAGGGAGGTATTAAGAGGCTAGCTGCATGCATTCCTTTAATCTTCTCTACATCTCTTTCAACAAATTTATCAACTTGATTCTGAATGTTTTTGTTTTGAAGAGAAAAGATTTGCCCCTGGCTGGGATTCGAACCCAGGTCGTCTGCTTCTTCGTAGCAGTGTTCTAAACCACAGAGTTACCAGGGGTCGTATCCAAGTCAGACAAGTCCGTTGTCTTCACCAATCCTATATCCCCGTGCTCTCGCAATATTTGCGATGTATGCACGGGGAAGAATGTTCATTGAACACTACTTTAATTAAGATCTAGTTGACATAAGTCAATATATTATTTATTTATAATTTATTTTTATTAATTGCTATGTTTATGGTAATTATTTTTAAATATTTTTGTATTGAAGAGAAAAGATTTGCCCTGGCCGGTATTCGAACCCGGGTCGTCTGCTTCTAGCAGGTAGAACGGGACGTGGTGGAGCTCAGGATTGTGAGTGAAGGACACCAACTGGAGCAGGTTGATATTTATAAATATCTGGGAACAATGTTCAGTTTGGATGGAAAGAGAAACCAGGAGGTTATGCATTGAGAGCGTAAAGCAAACCGGTTGTTCTTCCAGATTTTCAGAACTAAGGTGGGCATGTAGGAGGTGAGAAAGGAGGCGAAGCTTCGCATCTTTAGATCTGTCTTCCTCCCGGTCTTGTTATATGGAAACGAGAGCCGGGTAGTACTGGGCAAGAATGCCTCACGAGTCACGTCAGCAGAAATGAGGTATCTCAGAAGAGCTGCGAGAAAGACGCGACGAGATTGCGTGAGGAACAGTAGAATTAGAGACGCTCTGAGAGTTAGACATGTGAAGGATGTCATAGAGGAACGCCAGCTCAAGTGGTATGGACACGTTTGCAGGATGGGGGATGAGCATAGAGTAAGGTGGGTGATGGAGGCCAGAAAAGCAAAGACCGATTGGACGCACGAGAATCACATATAATAGTTATATGGATAGACTCGGGCGATAGTTGCGCTCCGGCAGTCTAGGGAAGTGGACGCACGTAAAAGTGGTTCCCGAGGATTATCCCCACCTACCACTGGCCCCACAGCTATCAGTAGGCTCTCAGACACCGAGCAGGTAAGACGGGTTATAGCATAGCTCAGTGATCAGTGAACTGGAAAGTTACAAGTGCGTGAGTGGTGGTTGAGGCCCAAGGGACACACGTGCAATTCGGAGCCCTCCACGGACAGGAGTATCATTAATTAATTGCTTCATTAATTAAAACAAACTTTAATAGGAAAAAATTCAAATTTTTTTCCTAATATTACGTAAAAAAAAAAAATGAACAGGGAAAAATGAGGGAAACCGGTTGGTCAACCGGCTGACCAGGAAGAGGAAAGGGAGGAACCGGATGATTCCAATATGGAGGACAAAAACCAGGAAGTAAAAACGGACGGAATTGAAGTGTCAGCGACTGAAGCAGAATCAGCCGCGCAAGCTAACATTGGGAAAAAAAAAGTACCGACATTAATAGGAGAGGTGACTACCCTCTCTAGGTTCTTCGTAAAACTCATTGAGACGGGTAAGTCAGACTTAAAAGTTATGCCTCCCAGAGCAAATGAGAGTGAGATGAACGAGGGAAAAGAGTCGGATGGGGCCCAGGATCTCAGCTCCCAATCCAAAAAAAGGAGGAGAGGAAGGAGAGGGAGTACCCCCCATGATTAAAGCGAGGGCAGCCCAGCGGATCATTCATGGGCTATCCAGAAAAGTACAAGAGAATATATGGAAATTATCCATACATTAAAACATTATCCTAAGACTGGAAGGGGAGAGAAAACTAATCTTAGATATAGTAAAACACGTGGTGAAGGAAATACTCAGTGCGGAGGAGCTTCACCAAATGGTTGCAGGAAAGGTAGCAAGTATCGTGGGCCCAATGGTAGCTAGCGGGCTACCTAAGTGACAGAGAGAGGAAAGGAAGACCCCCAGACAGGAACCAGGGCCGTCCATGAACCCCCAGGCCCAGCAACAGGCCATTTATCAGTCGGAACTGCAGCCCTCCACAAGCAAATATAGTGGCGCACCACCAGCAGAAATGCCCCAGAGGCATAGCAAAACTGAAATGGTTCGGGGCAAGATAGGCTGGCAGAGGAGTATGAGGATCCCTACACAGAGGTAATAAGAACGAAGAAGAAGAAGGGGCCGAAAGAAAGCCCGACCCCGGCTCAGAAAGAACAGCCGCGCAAGCCACTGACGATGGCGGAGATTGTAAGGGCTCTTCCCTCAAAGCCCAGTGAAAAAAAGGCCCCGTATTTCGTCACAATCAGGGCAGAAAGGAAAACCCCCACGGAAATACTCGAATAGCTCCCGTCATCGACGGAGCTGGGAGTGGGGGTACAGCTGGTAAGGGTGACCAGGGACGAAGGGGTCCTTATACGGGTGGAGGACAAACAGGCCGGCGAGAAGATAGTGGCATAGCAAAGGCTGAGGGATTAGGGCCTGGAAGCCAAAGAGGCGAGCCAGAGATGGATGTGATGGATGGAGGTGAAGGGCGTACCCGGCGGATGGACGGAACTGAAATTAAAGGAGGAAATACAGCCCTACCTCAGGAAGAAAGCAGTCACTGCCCTGGAGGGTCAGGTCCGTGTCCTGCATGGTAGGGCCTCGCCAAGACATGGGTCGTTGAAATGGACCCACAGATTAGGTATGCCCTTCGCAATGAGGAGATGGCGGTCGGCGGGTGGTGGTACTTCACTTCTGTGGACAACCTAGATGCATTAAGATGCCTGCAGTGCCAGGGATGTAGACACACCCGGGCAACATGCAAGGAAAGGGAGGTGACGTGTAGGTGGTGTGCTGGAAAGGGGCATATAGCCAATGACTGCCCCAAGAAAAGTACAGATAGACCGACCTGCACCAACTGTGCAAAGGAGAAACTCCCCAACATAAAGCACCAGGCAGGGAGCCAGGAGTGTCCAGTACACTGCAGAGAGTCCCAAAGACTTGTACGAAGGACCCGCTATGACTGAGGAGTTACGAGTCCTTCAGCTCAATAAGGGGCGAGTAGCACTCCGGCAGTCTTAGGAAGAAGACCTGCTACTGGAACGCTCCGGGAGATTAAGCCCACTCTTTCAGCGAAAAATCGAGCTGTCGTCCCACAGCTACCGAGCAGGTAAGAAGTGTTTTTAGTTAGCTCCGTGATAAGTGCGCTGAAGTGCCAGTTAGTGTGTGGTTGAGAACCGAGAGACACTCGTGCGATTCGGGACTCCCACGGACAGGAGGTTTTCAAAAAAACAAATATTTTTTGGAAATCGAAAAAATTTTCGGTGCAAAAATACCTACTTTTTGAGATACGGAAAATGGACCAAAAAACAATAGAGGAAATGGAAGAGGACTTAGCCGAAAACATCGTTGAGGAATCTCAGCCAGGAGACCACAATGCTGGAGAGAGAAGAAGCCCCCCCCCCCATGGGAATAAGGAGACTTCAACGGTGGGGCAGGGAAGCGTAGAAAACGAACAGAAGAGGGCAGGAAGTTTAATTATCCTCTCCAGTTTTTTTGAAAAGGTATTGGAGTCGGGCAGGGCAGGATTAAGAGTGAAACTCCCCCCGACTAGTGAGAGTGATCTCTATGAGGCAAGGGAGTCGGAGGGAGTACAGGATTTCAGTCCTGAATCCAAAAAAAGGAGAAGAGGAAAGAAAGGGAGTACTCCCCCCCCATGATTACAGCAAGGGTAGCCCAGCGGATCAGGCGCGGGCTATCCAGAAAAGTACAAGAGAATACATGGAAAGGTATAGCAATACCATCTCCAAGAAGAATACAGACTATGTCAACATGAACGTCGAAAAGCTCCGTGACATTATTCCAAGACTTAAAGGAGATAGGAGGCTGATCCCGGACATAGTCAAGCACGTGGTCAGGGAAATACTGACCACGGAGGAGCCCTCTGATACACCAACATTCAGGAGGCCCAGGAGGCACAGCTGAATTGACGTGACGGTTGTGTCGCCCGCCATGGCAATATACGTTAGGGGATGGACTCTCAGATCAGAGACGAGTTCCGACCACAAGGCCATAGCCTTCGGTCTCACTAGGGATGAGGCCGACGAACCATCTTTCCACAGTGGGGAACAGGGCTATGCCAGGAAAAGGGGACTGGACCGCCTATAGGAGTCATCTGGAGGGGTTGCTCGTGGACGATGAGTGGGAGCGGATGATGTCGGATCGGGGCGGATCCATTGAGGCTGAGGTCAGTCGGCTCACTGACATCATCCGGGACGCAGCGGAGTAATCCCCCCGAAGGAAGACAAAGGTGAGGAAACCGGTTCCATGGTGGACGCCGAGACTCAAGAGACAGCTCTACAGGGCTCGGCCGTTGTACCAAAAGTGCAGGTGTGAAGAGCGATGTACTGCACTTCGGGATGAGTACAAGCGCAGCTTGGCTGCCTACCGCAACGTGGTCCGTGCGGAAAAAAGAAAGTCCTGGGGGAAGCGGGGAAAAACCACTGGGGCATACCGTCAGGGTCCCGTTGGGCAAGCTCTCGCCCATGCAGACTATAGCGGCCCTAAGGATCGGAGATGAAAGAGTGGTCTCCATGGAGGAGACCGTGCAGATATTCATCCCAAGCACATACCCCAGGGATGACCCGAGCCAGGACTCCCAGGAGCAGGAGATGATCCGACGGAATGCTCGCCTGGTACTGACCTGTGCCCACCATGGGACATCTGGAACATCCGTACGGCCGTGGGCAAACAACGCGTGGCCCGCGCTCCAGTACTGGACAAGGTGGATGCCTCCATGCTGAAGGAAGCTATCCCTTCATATCGAGGAACGGATGTTGAAGTTATACAATGCCTGCTTGGACAGGGGATACTTCCCGAGGCAATGGAGGAATGCAGATTTGAGATTGCTCTACAAGGGAGGGGGCAAAGATAAGGAGCTACATATCTCCTACAGGCCTATCTGCCTCCTCCCTGTGATGAGCAAAGTCCTGGAGGGCGTCATGGAGGGCCTCAGCCTGCGACCCACACTCAGCAGGGCCGGTCACCCACGGCAGTATGGATCGACCAAAGGCAGGGGGACCGCAGACGCGCTGCTGCAGGTACGCAATGACGCTGAAGCGAGGGCGGAGAAGTATGTCATGCTAGTCCTCTTTGACATATCATCCGCCTTCGATAGTGTGTGGTGGCCGAGCGTCCTGCGGCAGCTCCAGAGACAAGAGGCGCCGAGCAATGTTTACGCCCTGGTGATGAGCTACCTCGACGACAGACACGTCTGTCGTCGAGGTAGCTACCATAAATATGAGGACATGGTGGATAGGGGATGCCCACAGGGTTCGGTCTTAGGACCGGCTCTGTGGAAGCTAGTCTTCGACGAATTGCTCGGCGTCTTGGAGGAAGAGTGGTTCCCTGCTACGGCATATGTGGACGACCTCGCGGCAATTGTGTACTCAAATAGCAGAGCCGGGATCCCGGTAGAGGCTGAGAGGTGTGCCAACTTGGTGGGAGCTTGGTGCGAGAGGAAGAGGATGAAGATGGCCGCCGCCAAGACACAGGCCATTCTGTTCAAAGGAAGAACCGATAGGACTCACCCTATCAACATCAGCATCCAAGGATATAGGATAAGGGCAAGTGAGGTGGTCACTTACCTAGGAATAAAAATCGGAAGAAATATGGGTGTGGCCCCTCATTTGGACCACCTTGCTACTAGGGTGAGCCAGATACAGAACGGCCTTAGTCGGATTGGCGGTGCCTTTTGGGGCCTCAGGTACCCAGTGAGCATGAAAATATACAAAGCAGTCACCCTGGGTATCTTGAGGTACGCGTCCCCCTTTCGGAGCAGAAACCTCTCGCAGCGACAGAAAAGGAAGTTGACAACGGCACAGAGAACGGCTCTGCTGAGAGTAACCAGGGTGTACTGGACAACATCTGATGAGGCGGTGCAGATCCTGGTGGGAGGAATGCCTTTTGACCTCCTGCTGAGGGAGGATGCTATAAAGTACGAAGTGAAGAGAAGAGGCTTGGCAGCTCTTCCGGAGACACTACAAGTGAGGATCCAGGCCAACCCAAATAAATGGAAAGACGAAGTAAGGAAGGACTCACTGACGGAATGGAATGGACGGTGGGTGACATCCGAAAAAGGGAGCACCCTTAGGAAATACTTCCCCACCGTCGAATCAAGATTAAAGGCCAAGTAGGTCCTTCCCGATAATTGGATTTCACAGATCCTCACGGGGAATGGGAGGTTCAGATGGAAACTAGCACAACATGGATATGCCCTGGACCCCCATTGCCCCAGCTGCGGAGTTCCGGAGACTGCTGAGCACGTGGTAGCAACCTGCATCGCATACGACGCCCTGAGGGTGAGGTTGTCCACGAATACCGGAATTTATGTGATCACCGAGGACGTGTTCCCTGAGCTTGTGGAGGAGGAGAACTACACAAGCTTCAGGGAGTTCGTATACGGATGGAGAGAGGCCGTAGGTCTGGCCCACTTTATGATTACGAGGAGAGGACGGGCACCGGGAAGACCGGCCAATCAATCCTTGCACTGACTATGAGGGCGGCAATCAGAGTGGGAGATGCCCAGGCAACCACGACTTCGATGTAAATAGACTATACATACCCCAGGGATGATCCGTCCCACGATACGGAAGATGATAAATTGGTAAGACGCACCACGGTGTGTCCTCCAGGTACCGAACTGTGTCCACCATGGGATATATGGGACCTTCGTCTTGCCGTGGATAGGCAGAGGATCGGCAGAGCTCAAGTACTCGACGGAATAGATGCCGCGATCATGAAGAACAGCGCCCCCCTCATTGAGGATGACCTTCTTGGCATCTTCAATGAGTGTCTGGACCAGGGGCGGTTTCCGAGTAGGTGAAAGATCGCGGACTTGAGACAGCACTACAAAGGAGGGGGCAAATCTCGCGAAAGAGGTTCTAGGTTAGGAGGAACTCTTCAAACTAATCGTTAAACGGGAGCACAATCTGTTCACTATTCAGACTATGGCAGGGCTCGGAGTGCCCCCGTGCCCACACCCCACCTGGATACGCCTATGACCGGATCCTCTTTTGTATATGGCTTACATCTACGTTGGTTTCAAATGATGATTTTGATGATGATTATTCTGATTTAACCACGTTATTATGGTCTTTTCAAGTGTGAACAAAGTTTTTATTATTTATTATTTTACTTTTACTTTATATTAGTATTATTATTTACTTTTATTGTGGATCAGGATCAGGATAGTGGAACGTAGGAATTTTTGAATGTTGTTTGAGAGGGAAGGTAAATATGGATGGGAAGATAAATATGTAAATTCCCAGAATATCTATATCCCACATTATATTAAGAATAAGTTAGTTCTAATTAATTATTTAGTCTTCAGTCTTCAGGTTTTCTTTCTTTTTTTTCGTACATTTTCATCAATATGGATGGGATAAGTTATTTAATTATATATATAAGTTATTTAATTATACCAAATTTGTTATCTAATTATATCAAATTTGTTAATATAATGTTTTGTTTTTCTTTGTTTTAAGAGTTTATGAAAGGTATTCCTAAGCTGGCAGGGGGTGATTTTTGTTTTTAAGTTATTTAATGAAATTTACAACTGTATAACAGAATGCATCAAGAATATAATTAATGTGTACATTGGCATGAAAAGACAAGTAGAGAAATCACCCAGTGGTAGTACTCAAATAAAAAGGTCAACTTAGAAGATCATGAGGCCACTTTCTTTTCAGACGCCTTTGAGGATTATCAGGGATTGAAAAGGTTGCTAGGTTTAAAAAAAGTGGGTTTGAGTGGGAATGAAGTTTGTCATGAAAAGATTGATATCGGGTTCGGGCCAAATCAGCAACAAATGGGACATTAAGGTCATTGTGGATTACTTTGTTCGTTACAAAGTAAGTAGCATTAAGGATTATACGAAGGATTTTGGATTGCAAGGTTTGAATATGAGAGGAATTCGATGGTTTAGTGGAGCCCCAAATCTCTATTCCGTAAGTCCAGATGGGTCTAATGATTTTCATGTATATGAATCTTTTGTAAATAATTGAGAGCTTAGAGCGTTTATCTAGTAAATGTTGAAGTAGCCTGAAACGGAGTGCTGTCTAGTCTAGTATGAGAATTCTAAGTTAATCTTTTGTCAAGGTGTAGTCCTAAGTACCGGACATGTTCTAAACGATTCAGTGTTATATTATTAAACGATACGGTAGGACAAGAAGTCATTGGTTTACGACGGATGGTAGAAGTGGACGGGATTTATGGGAATTTATTTTAATCCTCCAGTTTTGACACCATTTTTCGAAGTCAGTGATATAGGATGCTATAACTGGATCAGTGTTGACTGATAGTAGACATGTGTTATCCGGCTACGTGGTAAGGATAGTATTAGGATGGGTCGGGATGTCAGCTGTATAAACTGACATAGGCCGTTCAAGGGGAGGGTACGTAGGCACGTGCTCCCCAGACGGTTTTTTGTGTACTGTGGAGAATCCATTACAGAACATACTTATAGGCAAATCATGTGATGATAGTTGCTAAAATATATGAATAAAATAACAAAAATAACATGAGTGAAACTATTGCTTAGATATTTTAATAAACCTTTCTATAAATACTAAGTTTATTTCTAAGTTATTGTTGATTTTTTTGCCCACCCAGAAAAAAATCCAGGATCTGCCCTTGTTAACTGTGTAGAGGATTGGGCCGAGGATATTGCCTTGGGGAACACCGGCATATTGAGAAAAGCGGGATGAAAATAGTGACAGAAATTCCCATCGGGGTACTAGAACCGCCCGACCTGGGAAAGGTACAGCTATCTGGCACCTAACGAATAACAAGGCACCGGGAACAGATAAACTACCTTCTGAATTGCTAAAATATGGAGGAGAGGAGGTAGCCAGGGTACTTCCACGAAATAATTATGGAGGTGTGGCAAATGGACAAATGCCGGAAGAATGGAATCAGACAATTATATGTCCCATACACAAGAAAGGCGATGTTTTGGATTGTCAAAACTATCGAGGCATATCCTTGCTACCTAGTGCATATAAAATTTTCTCAAGGATTATCTTCCTAAGACTTCTTCCTTTTGCAGAACGGGAAATAGGATGCTACCAGGCCGGGGTCATGAGAAGCAAGACCACCACAGACCAAATATTCTCCTTACGTACAATTCTAGAAAAAGCAAGAGAGTACAACATCACCATCCACCATATATTCATAGATTTTAAGAAAGCATATGATAGTATTGATAGGGAAATGCTATATAAAGAGCTACTAGAAATGGGCATCCCAACAAAACTGGTGGACTAATCAAGGTAACAATGAAACAAGTGAATTTTAATGTCAAAGTACAAGGCGGCCTCTCAGAAGGTTTCGATACACATAAAGGCCTCAGACAAGGTGACTGCCTGGCATGTCTTTTGTTTAATTTAGCCTTGGAGGGTGCAATCAGAAGGTCGAGAATACAAATCGGAATCACTATATTTAATAATACTTTGCAAATTCTTGGATTTGCTGATGATATAGACATCATAGGAAGAAGTTTCAATGCTGTGAGATCTCTTTCAGGATTTCTGGCTCTAACTAATGCAGCCGCTAAAATAGGACTCGTTGTTCACGAATCCAAAACAAAATACATGGTTGCGAGGCATAGAAATGAGAAAGAGCACAGAGAAACAAACATCAAAGTAGGAAACTACACCTTCCAAAACATGAACGAATTTGTATATCTAGGTACCCAGATAAATTCCAACAATGAAATGCAACCGGAAATCCAAAGAAGAATAATGGCGGCAAATGGATGCTTTTCTGGGTTGCAAAATCACCTCAGAAGTAAAGCCTTATTCCGGACAACAAAGATAAGAATATATAAAACTCTGATAAGGCCTGTACTGACATATGCTTCGGAGTGTTGGACTCTCACAAAGGCACAAGTGCTCGCTATCATGAGGTTTGAGCGAAAAATATTACGGAGAATCTATGGAGCAGTGTTTCATAATAACACGTGGAGGCAACGGTCGAACTTAGAAATAGCCGAACTATACAAAGATGCCGACATTATCAGGTTTATAAAGGTGAACAGCCTACGTTGGCCAGGACACATCGCACGTATGGGAGCAGATGAAGTCCCTAAAAAATTATTTCAAGAAAAAGTGCATGGAACAAGAAGGGTTGGAAGACCGAGGCTCCGATGGGCGGATGGTGTGGCTGCGGACGCTCGGGCCTCGTATCTTAAGTACCCGTAACTGGAGAGCAGCAGCTATGAACAGAGATTACTGGCGGTTGATGTTGCGGGATGTAGAGCCATTTATTGAATTGGGATGAAAATATATTATTGTGATTTACTTTGAATGACCTATTAGTGAGATTAGATTGAATAGTGAGAAAATATGTAGGAGGTAAGAATCGGCGGAGTTTTAAAGGGGTAATTTAAGATAGTACTTGTAGCAACTTATTGATTTAACCCAAAAATCAATACTGTGTATAAATGTAAACATTGCCAAATAATATATATACTGGATTATTAGAGCAATAAAGTCATTATACTTCTAACTTTCCAGCAGTTTATTCCTCTCCTAAATTTTTTTTATTATGTTTCACCCGTACGAACATACGACATATATAAATATATAATAGCAAACCTTATACATCGCCAGGAAGTTAAAATCCAGTAAAACGTTTCTGATCTGTCTCGCTGTTATAAGCGGGAGGTTTTCAACTTTGTAATCACGGACCATGTTCAAAAAATCCTGAGGAGATGATCGGATATGAATTTGGGTTGCCAAGTAGTAATCGTTGACAACCTGAAATGGGCGGGGTCCTTGAACCTACAAATAAAATACGTATTTTAATAAGTTGCTTCACAAAAGTAGGTATATTTCTTTTCTAAGAGTAGGGGGAAATTCTCCATAGCTGGAAGTGGAATTGTTACCTTTTTACATTTTTATTTTATTTTTTTATTCACCCTTCCTTGCCTTACGGCAACACGGGTTTTGACTACATTAATGTATTACACAATATGCGTAAATGATAATATTGTTCTTATCCTTCATTTAGCCTTCTCTTAATTGGTATTTTTCTTAGTTTTCATCTTTTTCATACATTCCGTCGTCTTCCAGGAATGTAGATCTCTCTTTCCGTGATTGAAATAAATTGTTCCCATTGCCAACGACTTTGTTTGGAACGACCAAGTTTATAGTGTTATTCAAGACGATAAATTTGTTGTCCATATGTTCTTTTTCTGGGAAAGACCGTGCGGTGTTGGTTTTGTTTGCCAAGCTTTCGCTCATCGTTTTGTGAGCTTCCTCAGGGCTAGTCAGTAAATGAAGAGCGGATTTTTTTTTTTTCCTTTTTTTTCCTACCCTCCTATTTATTTACAACTATAATACATGTACAGACTAAATCTAAGAAACTAAGACTAAGTAACTTAAATCTAATACTTATAGCTAAGGCCTTCTTTTACCCTGGGGTATTATTAGGCGACTGTGCTCTTACCGCTGTATGAGGCAGCTTACATTTTTGGCTTTGCCTTGGCTTTTTACTAACAGGGAGGGACCATTTTCAGGCTGCTTTATTAAGGGATAAGGAAAGGAGAGGAGTGGGAAAGGAGGGGAAGGATAGAGGATGAGGAGAGATGGAATATAGGAGTGAGAGATAGGACAGAAGTCTCCCACCGACGTGCAGGCACTGTAAAATGAATGGCAGAGAGGGGAAAGAACTCCATCACTGCGTGGGTAGCAGGGAATGCCCGCAGTACCTGGAGATGATGACCATGCAGATGAAGAAAACCCGGTATGCGTAGGCTGCAGATACTGCAGGTCAACATGGGTCGAAGACGAGTGGTCGTGGACGAGCTGAGAGCTCTCACTAGGGAAGCTGACATCATGGCTATCCAGGAGCCATGGTGTCAGGGAAATGTGGTCGCCGGATTCGGTGTCACGTCGAGGGTAGTCGCTATGGGCAGTGGAGAGTGGAGGGAGGCCTAGAGCGGCTATTGTGATAGTGAGTCCAAAACTCGACGTTATGGAACTGAAGCAATTCACCACGGCGGATCAGGCGGGATGTTATGTCAGATGCGGGAGGATATCCTTTCATGTCGTCTTACATGCCGCCAAAGCAAAGGATAGAGGAGAACGTGTCCGCCGTGGAGGCCACCGCACAACGTTACAGGAGTGTGGTGGTCTGTTCCGACACCAATTTGTGGAGCACGGCCTGGGGTTCGGTGAGCACAGACACCAGAGGAAGAGTGGTGGACGAAACCGTACTCTTGGTGATGAACGAGCCCTCTGGCCCAACATTCGTTGGAACCGGGGGCCAGAGCTGAATCGACGTGACACTCGCTACGGCCACCATGACGAGGCGCATTGCAGACTGGACCCTATGGTCTGACACCAGCTCCGACCACCGGGTCATAGCCTTCAGTGTGCAAGAGGAGGAAGGCGGAGTCTTGCCAGTGGAGAAAGGCTTCGTGACCCGAAAGGCGAACAGGGGAGCTTTCTCCAGTGAACTGGAGGGAATACTGGTCGATAGAGAGTGGGAAGAGATGGCACCGATGGAAGGCGAGTCAGCTATTGACCGCAGAGTGGCAGAGCTGATGGGCGCCATCACGGTAGCGGCCAATATGACCCTCCAGCGCCGCAGAGCGAGAGCGCGTCCGGTCCCATGGTGGACGCCTGCCCTGACCCTCCTCAAGAGGGAGTACTACAGGGCCAGGCGCAGGTACCAGGAGTGCAGGGATGAGGAGAGGAGACCGGCACTCCGAGAGGAATCAAAAGCTAGGTACAGGGCATACCGAAACGGCGTGCATCACCAGAAGGAGGTATCCTGGGACGAGTTCATCCTCAAGGAGTCGGAGAAGAATCCCTGGGGTATACTGTACAGGGTGGCCCTGGGCAAGGTGAAGCCGCTGACTATGATGGCAGCAATCAGAGTGGGAGATGCCCAGGCAACCACCCTGGAGGAGACAGCTTCGATGTACCCTTCCCATCCTTAATCCTTTCTCTCCCATCCCTTCCTTTCCGCAGACCAGCTGAGTGGTCCCTCCCCACTTGTATATAAAAATGAAGGCCAAAAGGCCATAGAATAAAGCTCCCGCATACAGCGGTAAGAGCACAAGAACTTTAAATACCTACGGGTAACAAAAAGAAAAATTGTAAATAGAATATACTTTAGGTTAGACTTAGTATATGTAGTTAGTTTTAAGTTTAATAAATAAAGGAGGGTAAGAAAAAAAAAAAAGAAAAAAAAATCCGCTCTTCATTTACTGACTAGCCCTGAGGAAGCTCAAAACACGATGAGCGAAAGCTTGGCAAACAAACCCAACACCACACGGTCCATCCCGGAAAAAGAACATATGGACAATACCGCAGACTGTGGAAGCCTACGTGAACAATACATTCGTTACCTGTATCATACCGGTATCTCGATCAATCTGTTCACCAAGATTTCTAACAAATATGGATATTCAGCTTTCGACGGTATAACAGTCACAGGAGCCCTCATTTAATGATCACGAAGCTACGCTATGGTCTGCCGATTAACACTACTGTCAATTAATAAATCGCCTGAGAAAACCTTTGGTAAAATAGAAGGAAAATGACTCATAATATTTAATAAAACAATAATGATTGGAATAGTTAACATTTAATGGAGTTTAAGTGTTCATAATAAATCTATCTAAGGGATGTTCAACTAATTACTGTCTTCTGATTAAACTTGCCAAATACCTTTATTGGTTTCAGCGATAGCATTAGGGCAAACGCCTTAATTAAAGTAGCCAACAGCTGTGGTGGTTTCCTGGGTCCGACCAGATGCAGCATTCCCTTTTTTTTCATCGTACTAATTGGCACAGAAGCTTGGCGAAACGCTTTCCTCTCAACACCTGAAAAACAAAACAAAAAGAAAACAAGTCGTAAAAGTATAAAATGATTAAATAGATCTTTATCTGTACCTTTGTAAACAGAACATTACTTATGGAAATTTAAATTTTATCAAAGTATGAGTACAAAATTAATAGCACAGGTTCACTTTAATTTTGAAAATTGAAATTATACGAGATAAATGAGAGTACCTCATATGATTTCAATTTTCATTGATTATACCCAAATATAATATAATTATTATAATTATAATTAACAAACCCAAAAGTATTTGACAAAAAGTACTCACTCAAACCTTCCTTTATTTCTATTTTGAGTCCGTTCAGTTTAGCTATTGCGATCTTCATTATCCTTTCAAGAATTCTGATAAATTTGGTAGCCCTTTGACATTGTTCCTAAATATTAAAAAAAAAAAAAGTTAGATCATGATTTTTATATTTGTAAAAGATGAGTATGGATGACTTCAAAAGATAAAAATTAATCACTAAAATAGAGCCAAAAACTCAAAAAGAAACACCACTATTTATTATAATGCAATTGGGAAAAACCACAATGCAAAGCCTTATGTTTCAAAAAATACACCTACTTACCAGTCGACGTTTCGCCTATTCAGGCATTATCAAGACACCAAAATCAAAAAGGGGGTTATGTGAATCGCATCTCGAAGAAAAAGGTGCAATACATCCCAACGATCAACAGCCCATACAGGCTCCAAACATGAGACAGCACCCCACCACCAAGACGTTCAACATACAACTGAACGAAAGTAATACGCAACCAGCTGGGAAGGTTATAGCATCAGCTGATCCACAAAACATATCAAGTAATATTAGCCTATAAAATTTTTTTTATACATATTAGCAAAGTTAGCCAAATTTTTCTTTTAAAATATTCAACGTTTCCGAATAATATTGGTTCAAATTTCTGCAATCTGTTTTATAATTTACCGAAATGTCAATCTTTTGTGCAATATGCATGGCCTCGAACAACTTCCTTCTAGAGCCATCACTCTCTTTGTAAATAACTTTAGCATTCTCAAAATCAAATTGATGCTTACAAGTTTTGGTATGCTGGGCCAATGCTGTGTTAGGTTCGTTGCCACCAATATTTTTACAATCATATTGATGCTGATACATTCTTTTGTGCAACAATTGTGATGTTTCACCAATGTATATTTTAGGGCATTGCAAACAGCTAATCTCATACACTACATCTGATTGTTGCTGTGTAAGTATTTTATCTTTCAATGGAGTGTAAAATTTACTCATCTTGTTAGTAATCTTATTCGCAAGCCTAATCTCGTAAACATCATACTCTTTAAATATATCTCTAACACATTCTGACAGGCCCTTAATATAAGTGCACGCAAAAAAGACACCATTCATATTATTTCTCTCGGCACCACCACTATCCGACAATGCAAGATCCCCACCACTAGAAGTACAGTTCATATTATTGTGAATCTTGTTATAATTCAAATTCCAATATTTTTTAATGAGGAATGAAGGGTACAAGTTAATTTCGAACATCGTGCAGATGGTCTCTTTCACGGAGCTTATGTATTTTATATCAGTCAGTTTAATGGCTTTAAATATGCTGTTTTTAAGGTTATTTATTAACATATGTCTAGGGTGATTAGATATAAAACTCAATGTACGTTGACTACTGTTTTCATTTCTCGTCCACATGGTTCTCAAAATTGCATTATCGTTGTTAACATACATATCCAAGAATCTAATCCTATTATTAGTTTCCAGTTCATAAGTGAATTTGATATTATTATGAAAACCATTAAGACCCTGATAAAACCTGTCAATCTCATCCTCTTTCAACACAAGCAAAAGGTCATCCACATATTTCATGATCAATCTAGGTTTGATATTAGTAGTACTGATAACATCATCCAGCAATTTGTTCATAAGGATGCCACTAAGCGTAACGGACAATACACCACCCATAGGCAACCCTGTTAATTGTCGGTAAATCTTATTATCATATTTCACAAAACCATTCTCGCAAATTATCTTCAGCCCTTCTATAAACATAACCTTATCTTTAATGCACGTACAAGGCTCAACTTGCTCCCATTGCTCCGAAATTATTTCAAATACCATTTCAAGTGGCACCGAGGTAAACAGAAAGACTACATCAAAGCTTATAAGTCGTTCATTTTCTTCTAAAGTTTTCAAATCATCAATCTTATTTTTAGCATCAAATGCATTTTTAACATCGAACGGGTTATTATTGTACAGGCCATTTAAGAACGGTTTAAAGAATTTTTCCAGTTTATAAGAAGGTCCCTTAATGCTATTTACAATCGGTCTGAGAGGTTTGTTTTCTTTAAAACTCCAATTACGACCTTAAATAGCAACTGTAAATACAAGATGCGAATACACGCCAAGCCATTTTTTTCCGGAGAAAGAAAATTTAGTTAGTTATCCTCCACTTTTCAACTACATTTATTTAACTTAACATAGTAAATATATATTTTCAACATTTTGTGAGGACTTTTCTTAAGCATTTTATATCAATCCTCCATCAAAAATACATCTTCCTTAAAAAATATATCGTACTTAACATATATATATATTTTTATTTTTTAAAGAGAAAAGATAGGCCCTCGACCGGGATTTGAACCCGGAACCTTTGTCTTACCGTGACATCGCTCTGCCAATTGAGCTATCAAGGTCCCTCCCAGTCGAGGACTAACCTTCTCTCTTTTTAGATCCTAAAGCCCCAGAGTACTCCCGCCATTTTTGCGATGAATACACTAGAACGAAGTTCTTTGAACATTAATTTTAATTTAGGATCTTATTGACTTTCGTCATATTATTATTTATAATTTTTTATAATTATTGGTCATTTTTTATGAGTTATAAATATTTTTATTTTTTAAAGAGAAAAGATAGGCCCTCGACCGGGATTTGAACCCGGAACCTTTGTCTTACCGTGACATCGCTCTGCCAATTGAGCTATCAAGGTCCCTCCCAGTCGAGGACTAACCTTCTCTCTTTTTAGATCCTAAAGCCCCAGAGTACTCCCGCCATTTTTGCGATGAATACACTAGAACGAAGTTCTTTGAACATTAATTTTAATTTAGGATCTTATTGACTTTCGTCATATTATTATTTATAATTTTTTATAATTATTGGTCATTTTTTATGAGTTATAAATATTTTTATTTTTTAAAGAGAAAAGATAGGCCCTCGACCGGGATTTGAACCCGGAACCTTTGTCTTACCGTGACATCGCTCTGCCAATTGAGCTATCAAGGTCCCTCCCAGTCGAGGACTAACCTTCTCTCTTTTTAGATCCTAAAGCCCCAGAGTACTCCCGCCATTTTTGCGATGAATACACTAGAACGAAGTTCTTTGAACATTAATTTTAATTTAGGATCTTATTGACTTTCGTCATATTATTATTTATAATTTTTTATAATTATTGGTCATTTTTTATGAGTTATAAATATTTTTATTTTTTAAAGAGAAAAGATAGGCCCTCGACCGGGATTTGAACCCGGAACCTTTGTCTTACCGTGACATCGCTCTGCCAATTGAGCTATCAAGGTCCCTCCCAGTCGAGGATCTAAAAAGAGAGAGAATCTAAAAAGAGAGAAGGTTAGTCCTCGACTGGGAGGGACCTTGATAGCTCAATTGGCAGAGCGATGTCACGGTAAGACAAAGGTTCCGGGTTCAAATCCCGGTCGAGGGCCTATCTTTTCTCTTTAAAAAATAAAAATATTTATAACTCATAAAAAATGACCAATAATTATAAAAAATTATAAATAATAATATGACGAAAGTCAATAAGATCCTAAATTAAAATTAATGTTCAAAGAACTTCGTTCTAGTGTATTCATCGCAAAAATGGCGGGAGTACTCTGGGGCTTTAGGATCTAAAAAGAGAGAAGGTTAGTCCTCGACTGGGAGGGACCTTGATAGCTCAATTGGCAGAGCGATGTCACGGTAAGACAAAGGTTCCGGGTTCAAATCCCGGTCGAGGGCCTATCTTTTCTCTTTAAAAAATAAAAATATTTATAACTCATAAAAAATGACCAATAATTATAAAAAATTATATATATATATTGTTTGAGGTAATAAATCATAAGATATTTACCTTGAAGTTTTTAAAACTATACTTTTGTGCCCACAACGATTTTATTAACATTTTTACATAAGAACTTTTAAAGCGGATTTCCTGCAGTGTATATGCAATATAGTCAACAGGTGACCTTAAAACTGTTATTCCTGAAAAATAGATATAAACCAATTAATCTAAGAGGCAATTAAATGATAATGTCATAGAAATGAGCATTTTATACTTCAAGTGACTTTCAAGAAATTATTAGAAGTACGAGAATAACATATTAAATGTTTCAGAATTTTTAATAAACAATTATGATTTTGTGTTCACGTAGGCTTCCACGGTCTGCGGTATTGTCCATATGTTCTTTTTCCGGGATGGGCCGTGTGGTGTTGGTTTTGTTTGCCAAGCTTTTGCTCATCGTGTTGTGAGCTTCCTCAAGGCTGGTCAGTAAATGAAGAGCGGATGGTGGAGTCAGGGTGTATATACCTTAGGATACTAATTATTATTATTAGAATTATGATTTTTGTAGTGCTTATTCTGATTTGCTGTTGAAACATTTAAGTTCTGATTAAGACTGTCTAATCTTAAGCGATAAACTCCAGCAATCAGTCTTCGTTACGATTTGTTCAATCTAGTTTTGGATCTCTTAAGGTGCGTTTACACCAAAGCTGGAAACTAAAAGTTGACAACACATTGTGGAAAACCAAAAGTTGTCAACTAAAAGTTCTTCTTCAGACGCGTTTACACCAAAGTCTTCCACTAAGTTTTCCACAAGTTGCGGCAACTTGTTGCTGTTCTTACTAAATATAGCAACTGTTTTTGTCATCCACTTGTGGAGAGACAAATCTTCCACTAAATTTTTGTTTCTCGCGGAGTGTCGGTAAAGATCAAAGAAAGTTAGCAACTAAAAGTGGAAGATATGTTGCTGCGCGCTTTGCGCTAGCAACTTGTGGAAAACAAGTGGAGAACTGTTCCCCCTCCACTCGCCCTATTCATAATTAAATAGTGATGTAAACGCATATATTCATAAATAAACAGTGCATCTGGGGTATGTAAGCACCAAAAGAATTATAATAAATTAGTCAAGTATTTACAAATAATTTTAATGCCGGGGCCATATCTTTTCTCTTTAAAATAAAAATATTTAAAAATTAAAATAGCTGACCAATAATTATAAAAAAAAAAAAGCCTTCTATATGTTTACAAGGTTACTTATTAGTATATTTTTACAATATTTTAGTTGCAGTATGTTATTAGATAAACTGGTAATGAACCAGAATTAATAATGGTACATGATAAAATTAGTAACATATTCCAAAGTAATATTAAATGTCACACTTGTTTTTACTATACATATGTATTTCAATATTAAATCTTACCGTAATAGAATACAGAAGCTTGTTATTTAAATGTTCTATTTTAATTAACAATTTCAATTACTAAGCTTGTCATTAAATTGGGGTACAAGAGGACTACCTAATAAACCTTACATGAACAATACGCTAGTTTTGTTTAAATCAATAGTATGGACTATTTGAACCTAGCGTCT
Organism: Arma custos; assembly: GCA_037127475.1. NCBI lineage: Eukaryota > Metazoa > Arthropoda > Insecta > Hemiptera > Pentatomidae > Arma > Arma custos. The sequence continues at coordinate 20,664,586 of CM073761.1, read as the reverse complement.
ATATTTATTCTTACTAACATTTTCTAATATCATTATTCAATAGTTATTGAGCATATAGACTTATAATTGTGATGTTGAATTATAATTAATAGTTCTAATACTAACTGTAATAATGAAAATGGCTAACAAGGGGAATACCCAATAACCTTTAAGTTCACTTTTATGACAATTTTTACCTTTACTACGTGGGTGAATCAAATATAAACGAGACTTATTTTTTTTATTTTTACTTTGAACACAAAGAAAAGTACACCTCATTTTTCTACATAGTCTCCTGATTTGGAAATACATTTTTCCCAGCGCATAGGTAATTTTCCAATCCCGTCCTCATAGAATGAAGTAGGTTGTGTCTTCAGCCAATTGAGCACGTAGGCTTCAACCTCATCGTCACTGACGAATCTCTGACCTCCCAAAGCTTCCTTGAGTGGGCCAAACAGGTGAAAGTCACATGGTGATAAGTCTGGACTAGGGAGGGTGTTGTAGCGTCTCCCAGCCCAGTTGCTCCAATTTTTCTCTCGTCAGGGCCAGAAGTCAAGAAACCCACCTGGCACACACCTTACGAAACCCTAGCTCCTCTGTGAGTATGGAAAAAGTGCTTCCATAGCTTATCCCAACCTCACTTGCAATGGCACTGGTGGTTAGACGTCTGTCACCTTCAATAAGCTGTCGAACACGGCTGATGTTGTCTGCTGTGATGCTGGAGCGGGGTCTGCGGTCATGGCTTTCATTCTGAACACGATCACGACCCTCTACAAACTGTTTATGCCATGCAAACACTCTGGCACGAGAAAGTGTCTCTTCCCCAAACTGTACAGTCAACCTTCTCAAGATTTCAGCCGGTTTTACACCTTCAGCAGCAAGAAATTTGATGATAATACGTTGCGCAATCGAGGGGGATACATCCTGCTCAGACATCGTCACGACGGTAACTGGTGAGTTCGAGCGCATCCGCCCGCCTGCTTCCCCCACTCCTGGCATCCCAACCCAACACCCCTAAACGCGGGAACGTTCCCGCACCTTCGGTGGGCTTCCAGGACAAAAAGTCTCGTTTATATTTGATTCACCCACGTATATTATAATTTGTATACATGGTGACGATTAATATTGATAATATATAAACCAATAGCTATAATATAACAAAAAATATCGACCCTACAAAAGGTTTGAACATTATCTAAATATGGTCACTACAATATGACAGTCTCAATTTTTTTTATTTGTTTTTTCCAACCCTCTGGAAAAGGATGATCACCGTTTTGAAAATGATAAAAACTAAACCTAAAACTTAAAACTAAAAGTAATAATAATGCACCTCAGTCAAGACTGAGGGAACTTACATACTATTGCTAGCGCTGTGGCCGGCTCGCTGGTCTCAATGTGCTAAATAGCGGGTTAATGCAGTGCTGGAGGCTATCAAAGAATTTTAAATCCGAACATTTAAATAACAATCTTCTGTACTCTATTACAGTAAGATTTAATATTGAAATATGTATAGTAAAAACAAGTGTGACATTTAATATTACTTTGGAATATGTTACTCATTTCATCACGTACCATTATTAATTCTGGTTCATTACCACTGTAATAATGGTAATAACATACTGTAAGTAAAAGATTGTAAAAATATAATAATAAGTAACCTTGAAAATATACAGAACAAATTATTTGTAAATACTTGACTAATTTATTATAATTATTTTGGTGCCAAGATGCACTATTTATTTATGAATAAATGTGTTTACAGCACTATTTAATTATGAATATGGCGCGGGAAGGGGAACAGTTCTACCCTTTTTTTTCACAAATTGCTAGATACCTGTGCAGCAACAAATCTTCCACTTTTAGTTGTCCACAAGTGGAAGACAAAAACGTTGCTGTATTTTGTAAAAACCCGCAACAAGTTGCCACAACTTGTGGAACACTTAGTGGAAGACTTCGGTGTAAACGCACCCTTAGGTTGTTTCTTGTCAATTTTCGGGACTAGATAGAGAAGGTGTTATCAATTGTTGACGTGTTAGCGTCAGTTATCAGTTAAGCCAAGGAATAAGATTACAATAAACCGAGAATAGTGAAAGAATCCACTATTATGTGATAAGAAGTTAAAAAAATAATATAATAAAATTAAACACAATTATTGATCATTGGTAAACACTTCACCGATTTTGTTTAAATTTTGTGTGAATTCAGGAATCATTTATGCACAATCCAAACGGAGAGGTAATGTTTCTTAATATGTTAACTAACTGAATTTTTTTATTGCTTATTTGTTTACTGAATTTGATCTGTTAAAGTAGATATAGAACAATACACTTAGCCAGAAAAAACAAATTATTATTTTTAAAATATATATATTTTTTTAGAATAGTTTAGATTCACAATTTAAACTAACAGGTAATGTTTCTTAATTAATTAACTTATATTTGTTTTATTGAATTTGATCTGTTAATATAGATATAGAAAAATAGGTCGATACGTTTAGCCAGGGAAACCAAATCATTATATTTTTTTAGAATAGTTTAGATTCACAATTCGAACCGACAGGTAATGTAAGCATTTTTTTTATTGTTTTTTGTTAAATTGAATTTGATCTGTTATATTGAAGTTATATCTGAATTATTATATTTTTTTAGAATAGTTTAGATTTACAATTCGAACCGACAGGTAATGTCGGTATTTTTTTTTATTGTTTTTAGTTATATTGAATTTGATCTGTTGATGTAGATGTGAAAAAATAGGTAAATAATACCTTTAGCCATGGAAACCAAATCATTTTTTTTTTTTTTAGATAAGTTGGGATTCACAATCCGATGTGTTAAAATGAAACCTTTGGATCGATAACAATAGTATAATTTAACTAAATATAACAATTAAACATTTCCTGCTAACACTAACGTAAAAAAGAAATTACTAATTAAACTGGTCTGTTCCCCTAAAAATTTGCATAACCATTACATAAACACTTAGATTAGGTTGCTAATCAAAATCAAACCAAGCTATTTGGCATCGTAGAATAAGGCTACCTTAATGTGCATTATTTTATTCTGATATTTTGTTTATCAATGATCTATAAATGTTTTTCATTACAACAAACAATAAAAAAAAAAAAGTAAAAATATTACCTGTCGGTGAGTCCTTACAAATTTTAAACAGAATTGAATCCAAACCATCTCAAAACTACTTGAATACACACAAATAATCAAAAGTCCAAACACATACAATAAACTATCATAATAAATCAATTAAAACAAATATATTTTGTTTTTCTCGACACATCTAGCATATGTAAACAAAGGCTTCAGTAAGCAAAGACTTCAATTTTCTTCTGATAGGAGTGTTCATGGATGAATAACCTACCCACCTTCTTTTAAATAATTTAAGTAATTAAATACATTATCTCTTTATTTGCTGCGGAAACTCAGGCCATCCTAATTGATTCCAACACTCTTCTTAAATCTAACAACTCAATTCCCCGATTAACCTTAAATGATCACCTTATTGCCTTCAGTTCCTCTGTTAGAAACCTCGGAGTCATTTTCGACCAATCCTTCTCGTAGAAACCCCACGCTACCAAATATACCTGTTTAGTTATTTACTTTCAAGATATTTGGTTAATATTGTTTTATTCGGATGTAGGCCTTTGGCCAGATAAATATTTACTTAAATATGTTCATCTCTGTTATTCTAAAGGGACCTGGTCCCAGAATAAAATTATTTTTCTATTCTATTCTATTTATCAGACCGAATTATGAATCGAAACCATTCTCAGTCCCGCATGAATATTCACAAAAAAATTATTAAAAAAGGCCCTTTTGGTTAGGAGGAGTTCAGTGACGTACACACGAATAGAAGAAATTTTTATATAAAGATGAGCGAGATAAATCGCAAAAAAATACTTTATTTTGCTAGAGATTGGGCCGCACAAAGCAGATATAAATAATTGAGTGAAAATAATTTGAGTCACTCAGTAGTAACTACTGGTTGTATAGCATAATCTGCTCCTGGATTAAGGAGCGGATCGAGACAGAAACTCTGATGTTGAAAATAAACCCGTGATTAGTTTTTCCCTTGCATTACAGTCTATTGGAGTTAGTGGGCCTTGTGGTTTTCGTTTCTAATTTGATATTCCCCCCAACTAAAAAGGTTGGGAACCGCTGTGCTAAGTACATCAACAAGAACATCGGTTTTAGGTAAAATCTGTTGTTCTCTTTTAATAGTAAGATAAATTTTAGGGATCGGATTCTCTTAAGTAGGGAGAACTAGTATAAAGCAGAAACCTGGAACACTGATAAATTAGAATAAGGTGTAAGATATTAAAAGGAGCATTAACAATTGAAACAATATAAAGAGCTAATACCTTGTGATGGAGTCAAATGTCAAGTAACTGACATTTTGGGCCAAATAGTGGGGGTTATAGTAGGTAGTGATGTACTAGATAAAACATATTACGAGCTATACAAAGAGGAAGTGGATGAGAAAAATTAAAAATTGTGACTATTCATCACCTATTTGTTGACTTTCGTGAGTGCCTACGATAGCATTAAAAGGCCGAAATTGTTTGAAGCATTAGTGGAACTTGGAGTTGGTCTGAAATTTTTTCGAATGATAAGGATGACCATGAATGATATGTGGTGTACTGTAAGAATTCAGTCGGATCTCTCTCCACAGTTTGGATCTATTATAGGTAACAGGCAGGGTGATGGCCTCGCCTGTTTGCTGTTTTGCCTAGCCTTGGAGAAGATCGTGTATTATTCGGGTATACAGACCTCTGACACCATCTTTGACCGACTTGTCCACATCCTCGTCTTTTCTGATGACCTGGATGTAGTCGCAAGGTCTTTTGAATCCCTGAATCGTTTTTATCAGGTAGGTGGCAGCTGCCGGCGAGAAAGGGATGTGCGGTAAGGAGAAGACCAATTATATGAGAGCTGGACCTGAAGGAGAAGCACCAGACCGACAACCTGTAGTAATGGGCCCATTTGCTTTTCAGAATATCGACCAATTTGGTATACCTGGGGTCAATAGTGAGTGATTCTGGAAACAGGATCTCCAGGGAAACGAGCCAGCGCCCCATGAAAACTAGCAGGTGCTATTTTGGGCTCAGTAAACACCTAAGAAGCTCCTACCTCACACGCCGTACCAAGTTACTCTTGTACAAGATCTTTATTAGGCCTGTCCTAGCATATGGATTGGAGACCTGGACCTTCACTAGTAATGAGGAGAAAGAAATTTGTATATTCGAAAGGATGGTCGTTTGATGAATATTTGGACCGGTTAATGTCAAAGAAACCTGGAGGCGTAGGACAAATAGCGAACTTTACCAACTTTATGGTGAAGCTGATGTGGTGAGGTATATCAAGCTGGGAAAACTGCGCTGGGCTGGCCACATTGCACACATGCCAGAGAAGGATGTAACCAAGAAGCTGCTGAATGGGAGGCTCAACCGAGCCATAGGAAGACCTCATCTTACATGGGAGGACACTGTTGCCAGGGGTGTCTGCCAACTGAACACTCGCAACTGGCTAGCAGTCGCACAGGATCGAGGCAACTGGCAAAGGCTTGTTGATGAGGCCAAGGACCAAATCCAGTGCCAAGGATGGACGGAATCTCATTTTCAATCGTCAACATTTTTTGACTGATAAGTTCGTTCTAAATCGATACTAATGTTATTGAGGTAAGAAGTATAAAATAAATACACGTACCTTTGTTACAAATCTGTAGTTCTGTATGTAAGAATTTATTTTCTTTGTTGATTCTCTCTAAATAAGCCACCATAAATTGAAGATAAGTCGATGGCAGAATATGAATTATTTTGCTGGGAAGATTCTGAAAGTATCAAATATTATGTAGTTAATAATATATATATATATATATATATATATATATATATATATATATATATATATATATATACAATGGTTTCTTGTGGTTTAGACCGTGTAGCTAAATTTTCCACCAATGTTTCGCCCGACATGCTGTTGGGTTCCTCAAGGCTTTGTTTGGCAAGCAGCATGTTTGGCGAAACGTTGGCGGAAAATTTAGTCTAAACCAGAAGAAATCACTGAAACCTTTTTTGTAAAAATAGTGGCCATGGAAACTTAAAACAGTATTTAACTAATTATTTATTTCTACTTGCACACGTAAACACATAAGTATTTCTTAAGTTTATATCTTACACAATAATAAAAACCTGGTTATTTTATTCCTTCTTTAATCCTCTATATTAACATATTAAACTTCCTGAATATTCAAGATACTTACATCTAAATGTATTAGTAATAAGATATAGATATTGATATCTTGAATATAGATATTGGTACCCTGACCTTAACTTACAGTTAATAGTCTTCTTGACTTCACAAACCTAACTATATCCTCATGCTCTATGAGTTCATCAAGTTGCCTTGAGAGTACACTTTTATTAAGGTCTTAATATTTTCCTCTGAAAGAGTCAGAGGGCTAACTAGACTCTAGGGTCTTTTAGCTTTTCTGCTCCACAGCACACTACTGACCTTATTTTAGACTTAATATTTTTTATTTTTTATATGTTTATTCAGAAGGATTGATTTAATTAAATTATGAGGGACGCAGTAAGTTCTATTTCCTGGCATGATTCTAATTTTTATCTCACCACATCTTTTGTTTTCGCATTTAAGTTTAAATCATTATAAGAGACTGAAAAGATAAGAAACTGCTAGACGTTTTCGCCTACTTCAATATTTACTGGACAAATGTTCAAAGCTCCCAATTAATTACAAAAGACTTATTTACATGACAGTTATCAGACCTATTTGGACATACGGAGTTGAGCTTTGGGGTTCTACTAAACCATCCAATTCATCTCGTATCCAATCCTTACAATCCAAAATCATTCGTAAAATCCTCAATGCTCCTTATTATGTCTCAAACCAACTCTTCCATCATGATCTTAATATCCCATATGTTTCTGATTTGGTCCAAACTAGATACCTATCCTTCCATGAAAAGCTCCATACACACTTGAATCCGCTAGTCTCTCAACTTGCTTCCCATAATATTCCTGATAACCCTCCGAGGCGTCTGAAAAGAAGATGGCCTCAAGACCTTCTACTATAGAACTTTATTGGAGTGCTACCGATGGGTAGTTTCTCCACAAGTGTTTTTTTTTCATGTCCTTTGTTCATACAGCAGATTTACTTGATGTAATATAATTACAGTTGTAAATATCAATAAATTATTCTAAAGAAAAAAAGTTCAACTCCAAGGTAGGTGAATCGATCAAGAGCTTAAAAGCGATAGTCACCCACCACTATATCATGTGGCATTCATCTGCTATTGGATGTTGATAATATTGGGTTTTCCAGAAAATAATTTTGATATTTTCTTTATTATTACCCTTTATCTGTTTTCTTAATAATCGTTGTAATAATACGAAGCTCATAATACATTTAGAATAAGTGATAATAATGTAAATAATTATATGTTTTATTTGTTAAACCACAAAAAGTACGGTGGGGTTAAGGGCGACCCCATTTGCTTTAAAATGTATTTATATGAAGAATAAAGTCATGTTACAGTATTAGAATTATGTTCTTATTGATGAGTAGAGAGGCACCGATACTACAGCACCTCAAACCTTAAAAAAAAGTTGGGGTATGTGAGGGCCATTTATGTCCTCCCAGCTCACCGTACAATTGGAGGGTTGATATATATACACATATATTTTTTTTTAATTTAGCAATAAATAAAATGTATTAGTAATAGGAATAATACTTATTTTATTAGCGATTAAAATTTTTAAAAATTAAAATATAAGATTATTTGTATACATTGGGTGTAACGAAAGTATTCATAATATTTTTGTTGGAAATTATTACTCATAAATCATATAAATCTGTAAAATTAATCCAATTAATTCTAAATAGAATACAATTTTGTCAGTCAACTATTTTTTTTATCTTATATAAATTCTTAAAAAAAAATATTTTCTTTTTTATTTATAATTTGTTTCACTTATAATCATCATCTTCATCATCATTATCTTTTATACTTGTCTACTGCCTAAGCAGTGAGAGCAGCAGAACCTTTCACCCAGTTGTCTCTGTCCAGTACCACCTCAATTCTTCCATTCCCATCCATACATCTTTCCCCGTAAGCTTCTTTCACCTCGTCTTCCCACTTCAGTTTTGATCTTCCTCTCCCTGTCTTGCTCTCTACTCTAGCATTGTAAGCACATTTTTCTGTGAGGCTTGGATCCTTTCGTAACAGATGACCGAACCATATGAGACAGTTCCGCTCTATTAGTTTAGTGAACTGTCCCCAGATGTGTCATTGTTTTATTACACACTCGGTCTCTTCTGGTCTTCTCTTCCGCATTCCTAAGAAACCTCATTTCGGCAGCCTGAAGCCTTGATTTATGCTAGGTTGTTGGAGTCCATGACTTTAAGGAGGATGTCAAGATCGGAATAAAGGTAGACTTGAAGACAGGCAAAGTAGAATTTTTCTTTTTTAACACTTCGTTACAGTTCAAGAAGCCTCCTTTCACGTCTGCCCCAATGCAATCTTTTATTTCATTTTCGATATAGCCACTCTCCTGCAGGTGCGCTCCCAGATATTTGAAATTAGTTAGCTGTTTAATTATTTCGCCGTTAATTATAATTACCCTGATATCTCTGCTAGGCTTCATTCCAATCCTGATTTTTTTTTTGCTGGGCTGATACTCATTTTGATATACTTGAGCTCTTCTAGGAATACCCTAATATTGTGCTGCAGATTTTTATCATGGTCTGCTAACATAATTAGATCGTCGGCAAACGCCAGTAGAGATCATTTAGTGCTGTCAGATTGAAATTCCGTAGGTGGAAATTTTTCAATTTCTCCTTACACTTTATGATGGTTGAATCCAGAACCATAATAAACTGATTGGGTTAACACTGCATCCTTATATCCCATCCTTTTATCCCATATCATGGATCACTGCATCAATGTTTCAAATTATTATGAGGTGATGTTAGAGAATCTTACTACATTCCTGTTTTCCTTATATTTACGCTCCACCGCCAATGTGTATCCTATGTCCACATCCTTTACTCTTAAGGCTTTGGAGATATTTGTCTCACGGTGTAAATGAGATCCTGAGTGCTTCGATCAACACAAAATCCGTACTGTTCTTCCTCCAGCTTATTTTAAAACCACCCTTTTGATTATCTTTTTGAGGATTTTGGAGTAAATTTTGCACCATGTAAAATGTTTTAGAAGGGAAATTCCTTGATGATTATTGAGAACTATGGCTGCTTTTACCCATTCTTTGGGTACCATGTTCTCTTTCCACACCAAGTTAAATAGTTGTTGCATCTTCAATCTCCTCTCCAGTTTATTACCTGTTAGTTGATTTCCCCAGTTTCATACCTGACATAGTCGCCTCCAATCCCTCCTTGTCTATTTAGACATCCTCCACACCTTCCTTTCAAGGTTTACATCCGAGACTACCTTCTTCCAGCAACTCTCTGAAATATTCTTGCCATCTTTCCATAATTCCATCACTCTTTCGTAGAATATTTTCTTTGTCTTTTATGTGCTTCATCAATGGAGCTCTTTCTTTCCTCTGTCCTTTCATGAACTCATAAAACAATTCCTGGTTTTCCATAAAATCAGTCTCCATCTTGTGACTTCAACTCTTTTTTTTTGTATTTCTCGTTGTTTTCATAGGATCTATTTTTAAGATATTTTCTCCGTAGCAGTTTCTTTTCTTGAATATATCTTTTGATGAAGTCCACTAGGCGGATCTTTCATTACCAGATACCGATTTTCTCCTTCCGCAAACTAAGACAGCAGCTTCAAAAGCATATTTCCAGCTGGTTTCTATGTCATCGCTTTCCCATAGACATTCCGGGTCTCTTGTCCTTCATTCTATCTCTTGCTGTTGCTAGTTGTTGGAGCCCCGTTCCAGCCAAGTTAGAAGAACTCGTAAAACAAAATAATGCGGAAACCACTCTTTGACATTTTAGTAAAAACTTGTTTCTTGTATTCATATTCAGTATATTTTTTTTATTTAAGTACATCTTCCTATGTTTCTCGCTCTTCGAACTCATCCATTTCATTTAGCCATTATTCTCCCGACATCTTTGCCTTTTTTCCTTATTATGCCTGATCTGTTTAGTTTTGCTTTAGTATTTTATAATTAGTAAATTATAATAAAAACATTCTTTTGAAAAATTAAATATTTAGTTTTTTGTCAATTTTCTGACCATTAAAAAAAATCTTTATAATTTTGTCCTTAAAAAAAAAAAAAATTAAAATATTTGAAAAAATGAAACTGAGTAAACTCCAGTTGCTTGTCGGAGCTGAAACTAAGTCCTTGTTTTTGTTTGTTTTATGAGTAAATCCAATAGATTCGAAACATTTCGATGCATTATTTTTTAGATCGACATGTATAATCTTAATGGTAAGGAAATGTTTGCTTTAACTGTAAAATCAGATAAGATACCTTCCCATATACTTGAGCTAATTTAATAGCACTTTGGTGAATGGAAGAACTAGCTCTAGCAATACAATCCGTGAGTGCTGGAAACTTTTTAAGTGTCCTCGGGCCGTATCTGAGAAAGGAACGTGCAACACTCTGTAAAAAAGAAGAAATTAAAACAGGTAAATCTTATTTAAAATTTATCTTCATTACTGGTCTCAAAGCACACTCGTGTACAGATTTAAATGGATTCAATAATAAATTGTGCCTTACCTTCAGGGTCGCATAATTTCGAAAGTCACTTATATAATCAACTGTGGAGCGTTCAACTAATGTCGGGAATTGACGGATTCTTGATCTGAAGTGATTCCCAGTAGGGCTGAAATGATAAAACTGATAACTATCCCTCGGCTAATGCATTACTGTACATAAATAATTGCCATTGAATTTAACTTGATTATTCTTATTAAAAGTATATATTTCTGATAAGATTATAAATGTTTTGTCCACCATAACTAGTATATAACCATCTTTAAAGAAAATAACAAAACAGAAGAGTGTAATATCATAGGGCAATAAATCTTAATTTAACCTATTATTGAGACAAGATTTACAAAATAATGTGTTTTACACTATTTGGGTTGTGAAGGTTGATCATCAAACTCGAAACAACCAACAAAATATATGGAGCAAATATGCATCCCATGCATTTAAGTGATTCAAACCACAGTGTTTCTTCATTTTTTTTTGCCTTAGAGCTATTTTGAAGAATAATTTCCTCACAATAGGGCAGGTTCTATAAAGAAATTGATAGAACGTTTTTTCGTTGGTATTTTTAAAGGCTTCACCTCAGTGACTCCCGTTCACTTGAGCTCATGAGCTCTTCTGAAATCGCATCCCGTTTTTGCGTTAAAAGTCACCCATAATTACGTTACTTCTGATATGATAGGCTTTAGTTACTTATATTTCAGATTTGGGATTAAAGTGTTCCTTAATATAAAAGTCTTCTGTATTCTTGTATACTTTGGCGTATACTTGTATTAACGTACTTTGACCAATGGAGAGTTGTAATAATACAATGGGTAAAAAATGTAGCATTCATACATAAATAATGTGGTTTCTCATAAAATATGCACATTATTAAAATAAGGAACTCCTGAATAATAGGAAGAAAAATCAAACAAATATTAAGTGAATCGTATGTTTTGTTATTGTTTTATTTTCGTTGATCGAATATTAAACAAATATATTAATAAAGGATGAAATGTTGAATGTAATTACCACATAGTAATAATAATTCTGAGGTTTTTTAAAACTTCCAATTTGAAGTAATTAGTGTTCACATCCATCGTTCGCACGATATTTTTATTCTGGTGCAGTAACTGTCTGATTTCCATATTAGGAACTTCGCCGGTGCTCATTAGGAAGCATAGATCTTCTAACCATAAATCGTTTACAATCTGAAATTAGAGAATTTATTAAATTACTATTTGCAGCTGAGTTAATAACTCATTGTATATATATGGAAAATAATGCTTTAACCTTTTAATGTTAATAAAATAGGTCTATTTGCGTCAATTCCAATAAATTTTGAGGTTTTATCTTATAATTATATAATAAAATATAATAAAATCTTTTAAATACTTGCTTGATTCTATAAAAACTTACTAGCTCTTCACCAAGCAGGAAGGCGGTTTTCATGTTGTAACTCCCAGAATATAAACAGGCTATCTTTAAATCCCTGTGCCAATCATTGAAACTATACTCATTTCTGCGACTCACTTCACATAGTTTAAGTCCCGCTAGGTGAGCAGATATACGGGATAAGGTTTGACGGCCTATATGTGTGTTATAAAATAATGCATTAATTCACAATATTTTACATTAAATACATCACTATAGGTTAAATAATTAATTTTTATTTTTTAATTTGAATAGGGAAATAATATGGTACTCTTCCAATCTAACGACGACCTACCCCAGCGCCCCAAGTGTCAGTTTCCTTAACTACCTGCTACTGTTGCCGTAACCTTTCTTAGTCCTTTGTTATTGTTTGTGTCAAGTGGACATTTATTTGTTTTCATGTTAATTATACAATATGCGTTGGAATTTAAAGAAGATTTTCGCGAGGTGATTGATCAAAAGTCAGCTGTGCTATTTCTACAGGAGCGGAACGTCATTCCCTGTAAAATGTCTTGTAGAAAGGGACATAATATGAAACTGCAACTGAATGCGCCTGTCTTATACTTTACTTAATTAATTAATTAATTAATACAAGAATTTTATGTTCCATTCCGACGTGCGCATCGCCATTCTCTCTTGATATTGTCCATGATAGAAGTCTCCCATCCTCAGGCCCGTTCCAACATAAAAGGCTTTAGACACGTCTCCCTATATCAAGACTGTTGATTGAGGGTCGTCTGCACTAGCCTTAGTTAATCTAACCAATTTTCCAGGAATACACAGCTCAGTCATGATCTTCCATAGACAGTTTCTGTCCACGGAATTATATGCAGCTTTGTAATCGACAAATAAGGCTTTTACATTCTGTTCTAATTTCCATTGTTTATCTATTTCCAGTTTCTATATCTTGTCTTGCGTACTCCTTCCTCTTCTAAATCCTGCTTGCTGGTCGTCTACTACGTTTTTATAAAACGGATATATCCGACTAAGCAATATGCTGGTCATTATCTTATAGGCAACCTGAGGAATACTTTTTATCACATATAAACAAGCATACGATAAAAAAATGAACAGATTGAAAAAAAAATCGATATCTAAAGTAGATAGTTAAGAAATAAGCAACTTTATATATATATATATATATATATATATATATATATATATATATATGTAATAGGGCCATCCGGAAATAATACCCGTTAGCGCCGCATGAAGCGCTGACGACGCGCGAAGTCACTGGGCAGGGTCAGACCGCGTCAGTACCTAGTCTGCTTGCTCTATTCGAGGTAGCGTGTGTTGTGTCTGTGATCGTTGATAATGTTTAAACAAATTGAGAACGCCGCCAGTTGTGAAGTGAGGGACGTGATTAAATTTATTAATGCACGAAACGTTCGACCTTGTGATATTCATCGCCAATTAAAGAAGGTGTATGGAGACAATGTGATGGACGAGTCGTCTGTTCGGCACTGGTGTTGCAACTTCAACCTGGGGAGAGAGAACGCATGCGACGAAGAGCGTTCAGGGAGACCATCTGTCATTACAGACCAACTGCTGAGCTCAGTAGACGAATGCATGAGGAACGATCGGCGCGTCACAATTGATGAAGGCAGTTCCGTCCACCAGGAAACTCATGGCAACCATTTTCTGGGATCGACGAGGTGTACTGCTCATTGATTTTAAGGCCCGTGGAGACACAATTAATGCTAATGCGCATTGTGAAACATTAAAGACATTATAGCGGGCAATGCAAAATCGACTGCGAGGTTTATATTCTACAGGCGTCATTCTCGTTCATGACAATGCCAGGCCTCATACAGCTGCGATAACACAACTTTTGCAGCAATGCAAGTGGTAAACCTTCGACCATCCACCGTATGGTATTTTCATCTCTTTACAAAGCTTAAAGACTTTCTGGCGGGAAAAAAATTTCACAGCGATGAAGAACTTAAACGAGGCCTGACTACGTATCATACCGCAGAAGCACGGCCAAGACCTCCGTGCAAAGAGAGCTTAAGGCCTGCATCCACGTATTCCTGAGGGATGATACGGCGAGGAAAAAGCCGCTTACACCGCTATATAAAGGGTCCTCCCACAAAGTAATATCTCGGCAGGAGAAAACGTGTAATGTGGAGTTACCTTCCTGACCGTTGACCATCTCAATCGATCGTATCTCAATCACGCTGGCGGCGGAGGACTATGACGCTGGAATACAAAAACTCGGCACACGTTATGACAATTTGCTTGTAGATTATATGGTAAAGTTTAGTCTTTCCAATAAAAGTGTTTATATTTGTTAATATTTACTCCTGTGTCTTTATTGCATAAACGGGTACCACTTTCCGGATGACCCTCGTACTTGTATTTTTTTAAAAATATTTTAATATATATATATATATATATATATATATATATAGAGAGAGAGAGAGAGAGAGAGAGAGAGAGAGAGAGAGATAATAGATTATACTTACCTGAACCAACAACTCCTAGGACCAACACATGCCCCATTTTTAAGGAAATAGCACGGGTTATTCTGAAGATATGAATTAGTGCTTGGTTATATAAAAATACATTCTTCCCAACTGGCGTGTTGCGGAATTCCGCTAAGATGACTCTCAAGATTCTATAGAACTGTAAAATAATTGCGCATTATTGTGGAACACTGTAAACTTGTTGCTGGTTGACATTCATTTCAATCTCAAAAAATATATGAAGCCTAAACATTAAATGAAAATGTGTCTTTGTAAATATAATTTACAAGGTGCCTTTTAGATTAACTAGAACATTGGAGGCCCTGTAGGTTGTGGGTTTTGGATGCAATGCTACTGTAATAAAGAATGGAAAAGTCCGGCAAAGTGTTTCTGAACTCCTAATTAAATGAATCGGGAGATCGGATACCTTTAAGGGAATTATTTTAAAATTTTGTGGAAAAATGAAACTTAAGTTAATTCTCAAAACCTAAAGAATGCATCACAAACCTTTCAACGGTTCCTGGATCGTATGCTAAGAGATTTGGATTTCGCGTAGTGGCTCCTTCATGACATAATCATCAGCTCAAGGGATGAAGAGGAGCACAAAACACATATGGAGGATAGCCTGCGGTGGCTCGAGGACAATGGTCCCACTGTAAACGTGACGAAGTGTGTGTTTGCTCGCCAGGAAGTCAAATTTTTTGGGCCTAAAAGTAATCACCTCTGGAGGCAGTGCATCTCCGTTAATGGTGGAAGCCTTCTTATCCTATGTTGGCAATAAGGACCTGCGACGTTTCCTGGATATGTTTAACTTCTATCATCGTTCAGAATGCTGAGGTCATCCTGGTGTGTGACGCCTCCAGTACAGCCATTGGAGCAGTTTTGCAACAGTAGGATGGCAATGTTTGGCCTCTTGTGTTTTTCTCCAAAGCGTTCGCTCCAGCCCAGAAGAAACACGCCACCTGCGATAAGGGGTTACTGGCTATTACGGCTATGCGGATTCGATTGGTGAACATCATCAGCCAGTTCACCACTGACATCCGCCACGTACCCGAGGAAGAAAACACTGTAGGCGACGCACTCTCGAGGTTAGAGGACATAGACATTGGAAGTACTATGCTTTAAGCATGCACTACAATGCAAGTACTATGTCAATCAAGCAGAAGAAAGATCCAGCAATCACGGAACTTCAGAAGAACATTCATCTTCAGCTTCGCTGGATCAAGCCTCATGGTACCGAAGCGTTAGTCCTCTGCGAGACCTGTACCCGTCACGCGCGGCCCTACGTCACTGAGTCCATGCGTGAAGGGACCTTTCACCGCCAGCATGAACGGCGACGTCTCGAAGTAGGCTCGTTGTTGCATGCCAGCGGTCTAAGGTCGTCCGACATACAATCACCCCTTCGGGCACCCAGTAGAAGATTTGAGCACCTGCATGTGGACTTCATTGGCCTCCATCCAAAGGTAAGCGCTACTGCCTTACAATGATAGACAGATTCGCTCGGTGTCATTCGCTGACAGAGATCACCAGCACAAAAGGGGCAGAAGCAGTCGTCAGCACGTGGATCTCTCGCTATGGTAAGCCAGCCAGGATTACAATTGACCAAGGGATTGAGTCAGATCTTTTCATTAACCTCACCCACTTCCTTGGCGTCCAAAGAAACAGAACCATGGTGTAACATTCTCAGTTCAACGGGTGTGCACATGGAGCGGTGGCATAGGTCGCTTAAGTCATCTCTCATTACTACGTTGAACACGGCGGGGCGAATCCTCGGCCAATAGTACTTTGGGTCTCAGGTCAGCAGCAATAGAGGATATTGGGGCCAGGGGAATGGTTTTCGGCCAATCTCTACGCCTCCCGGGAGAATTTTTCGTGCCATCAAGACGCTGAAGGCCTTGCGCTACGCGATGAGAGATCTGCGGCCATCGACATACCGCAGAAGCACGGCCAAGACCTCCGTGCAAAGAGAGCTTAAGGCCTGCATCCACGTATTCCTGAGGGATGATACGGCGAGGAAAAAGCCGCTTACACCGCTATATAAAGGGTCCTCCCACAAAGTAATATCTCGGCAGGAGAAAACGTGTAATGTGGAGTTACCTTCCTGACCGTTGACCATCTCAATCGATCGTCTGAAAGCAGCACATCTCCTGACGGGATCACGGTGAACTGCGACGACTATGAGCGATCTACAACATCGCCTGCAACTACGACCTGCGTCAGCAGGGATCGACTTGCTGATTCACCTGCAGTGGCAGACGACCATTCAAATGACATCGACGCAGAACAGAAGCAATCGAAGGTAGTTTACCACACCCGCTCCGGTCTCACAGTGAAACCCAAGGATAGGTTCTGTCCGATGCCATAGGAGGAGGGTAGTGATTTAATTGACAGCGGTGAAAAGATAAAGTTACTGAAGGTTACTAGCAGCTGGGAGACCAAATGGGTTTGTGTGAAAGAGATTTGCCGCTACCTCAACCACTTCATATATTCTGTTTCATTCAATATTTATTACGTACCCATTAATCAATTAGTATTTTTGAATTCATTATTGTACAGTTTTTATTTATTTATATTACAGTGGCAAATCCGTATCCTGTCCCCAGCTGTCCTGTTATATTGTGTTGCTGGCGGAGTAGAGTAAAGTGATGTTATTAACTTTTTTATGTTTGTAATTAGCTATTGTTAAAATGATATCGACCTGGACCTATGTATGGATTTTAATTAAATTGTTTTTAATAAATAGACTTATTCAAAAGAACCTTGCACCTAAAATCATTCTTCACTCATAACGTTATTATTTTTTATATCGTCAGGTCCTTTCATCAATTTTTTTCTCTCTCAGCTTAATTCTTGTTATTTTAGCATGTATTCTATTGTTTTCTTAATCAGAACATGCCTTTTAGTTTAAATTTATTTTCATGTTGTTATTTAAACATTATATTATTCTTATAATGTAGCCCTTTGGTTGTATATATGTTTATTATATTTTGTACACTGTTATTCTTAAGGGATCTGGTCCCACAATAAAATTATTTTCTATTCTATTCTATATCATTATATGTTATTATAATTTAAAATTATTTTAATGAATGACCTCATTCAAACTGCGAATACGACGATAATCTAGGAGTTCTTCATTCGGACCGATGCTGGGAACATGACCATATACAACCATCTTGTTTAATGGTAATACTCGTTTTTCATGTTTGATTTTCATATTCTCCACAATAATCTTTCTTATTATGTTTCCACAACGAACTTGATGTCTTTTGGATAACATTCTGTCTTGATAAACTCGAACAACTTCATGAGCCCATAATCGAGCTAATTTTCTCCGACTCTAAACAAGAATGACATATTTTTAGTTTTTTTAATAACTTACTTTGAAATTTTATAAGTATACGGCTATTTAATAAGTATTTATTGATTGTATTGCTATATATAAATTAATATTACATATCAGTAAAACCGGAGCGAAGAGGCTCAGTGATTTAGATGCCGTGCCGAAG
Organism: Arma custos; assembly: GCA_037127475.1. Lineage (NCBI taxonomy): Eukaryota > Metazoa > Arthropoda > Insecta > Hemiptera > Pentatomidae > Arma > Arma custos. Next base: position 20,646,488 of record CM073761.1, on the reverse strand, counting down.
GTTCTGGGTTCAAATCCCGCTGCCACCGGGATCTCACACACGGTTCAAAACCTTGTCCACGTAGTGGACCCAAAACCTTTCATGGATAGTAGGGGTACAGATTTATTTTATATTTATAAGTAAAAGGCTGACTAATTTCTCTGATAACTTAGTAAATTCAAAATAAAGGCATAATTAACCCAAAAAGCATAACAATGACTGAATGTAGCTAATAAATCTCACCACTATATAATGCTCATCGCATAGCATCATTCCTTGAAAAACCTTATACACATCACGCAAGGTGTAAATGTAATGAATGCTAAAGGGTGTCGGCAAGAATTTTTTCTTGATGTATTCATGGACCTGAAGCGTTGCAGAAACCAATTGTGGAAGTAAGGGTTTGAATTCACGCTGATGAAACACCCAGTTTTGTAATAATGATCCAAAAAATGCCATCTGAAAAGTTGACGTTCAATTTATCAATTGGGAAAAAATTAAATAAATTACAGAAGTAATCTATATTACATATGCAACTTACTTGAGCAGAATGGTGCATATCATTGAATGATATGACGTTAAAACGCCACAACAGCTTTTCAGGAATTTTTCTTTCAAAACAACGTAACTGCATACATCCAATCAGTATAATATTTTTAAATTTATTTTTAATACCTACGCTTTTTCGATGGTACCACCCTATAATAAGCAGGAGAAAAAATCATTAGTAATCAAAAATAAAAATCTTAAATGTTTCTTGTGTATTATATTATGAAAATACAATTATCAAATGGATTTTATTTTTTAGATTAATTTATTTATATTTAATGATGCCCGCAGGGACTAGTCCAAAAGCCAGGCTAGAGGGGATTTAACGGTAACCGAGTTCAATACATGGCAAGCACACAGTTCAGAACAGTACACTAAGCGCTAATTCAGACATAAGGCCATATACAGTACCCACCTCAGGGCCACCTTCCCTGGGAACACCCAAGTTTGGGGGTTTAGCCAAATAACCAGTTGTCCCAAGGATACGGGGCCTTTCTAGCTGGGCTAATCACCCGCAAAAGAGTATAATTGATTCAAAGCAACATAGCGAAAAGCCTCGGCTTTGGACGTAAATTAGGGAAACGACCCGGCATGGAAAAGGACATACGGCTAGGAACCTGGAATATAAGATCTTTCACAGGTGAAGAAGTAGAAATTATTGAAGAAATGACAACATATAGGCTGGACATTCTTGGGATTAGCGAAATGAAGAAGAAGGGAACTGGAGAGATAAGGTTAGACCGAGGCCACACACTGGTTTACTCAGAAGTCCTTCCAGGAAACATAGCAGCAGAGGGTGTAGGAGTAATAATGAAAGACGAAATTTTTAGGCAAGTGGTAGAGTGGGAGACTGTGAACTCACGAATTCTTTCAGTCAATATAAATATGCAGATTGGGATGTGGACCCTAATACATGTATATGCTCCTACAAACGATGCCAACACCCTGGATAAAGAGCAGTTCTATAGTGGCCTTGAGCGAATAGTGTATAAATACAGGAATAATAATAGGAGCATCCTGATTATGGGAGACCTCAATTCATAAATAGGTAATGACTATAAGAGAGTACATGGAGCGATGGGCCCACATGGAGGTCAAAGTAAAAAGAACGACAGTGGGAAGCGCTTAATTGAATTCTGCATAGAAAATGACTTACTCATAGGGAATTCCTACTTTCCGCACAAGTTAGTACACAAGATAACTTTCTCAGCCCCAGACAGGAATATAAATAGTATTAGAATAGAATAAAATAAAATAGAAAAGTGACTTTATTCTGGGACTAAGTCCCTTTAGAATAACAAATATGAACAGAAAAAGAAACATAATATTTATCTGGCCAGAAGACTAAGTGTTACAAGTCATAAAGAGTGTAAAAAATGACAAAAAACAATTTAAAAAGAAATATTTAAACAAAAATAATAATAAGTAAATAAACCGTACAAATCTTGACAAGATATTAAGCAATTAAAGAGAACTGATAAATCCATAGCTTTTGTTAAAAGCATGAACTAGCATGCCATAATTTCTTTACCTTGATGTACAGTTTCTTAAAAGACAATATTAAAAGAAATACACAGAACAATGAATTATTCTATACATTACATATAAGCAATTTGCCCGCTCAAGAAAGGAACGTTCGAATGCTTTGGTTCTGTGGGAACGAATATAGAAATTGGAAACCCGCCTTTCCAATCTCTATATAATCTTGATTTATGGTGTTGAACTGAGGATTTGAATTGAAGGAGGCTGTAAATATATGAAGGGTGTTGAGAGTAAATAGATTGGTATAAGAATGTACAGAGGAAATATTGTCTTCGGAAGTAAGGGAAGAGCCACTTTAACTCATCATAAAGGTGGGATACCGCGATTGCCTAGGAGTGCCAAGCACAAATCTTAGAGCGCAATTCATTGTTCTCTTTAGTCTTTCTTCAAGCATTATAGAAAGGCCTCCATATACCACGCTACAATAGTCAAAGTGGGGGAAGATGAGAGAAGTTACGAGAGGTTACGGGAAGATTGTGCAAGGAGATGACGAGAACGATGGAATAATTTCAGGGAACTGATTGACCGTCGGGATATCTGGGCGATGTGGGATTTCCAAGAAAGGTTTTGGTCGATGGTGATGCCTAGGTTTTTTACAGAGGAGGTGAACGTGATAGGATGATCGTTTAGGATTAATGTTGGGAGGGTGTGGATGGATGTAAGGAGGGAATTAGAACCTAAAACAATGGCCTGAGTTTTCATCGCGTTCAATTCCAGTTTGTTCAGCTTTGCCCAGGCACTGATCCTATCTAGGTCTTCCTGAATACTGGCGAACGCAATTAATAGCTCAAAAGGAGAAAAGGACAAGTATATTTGGAAGTCGTCAGCATATAGATGGTGGGAACAGTGGTGAACAGATTTAGGAAGATCATTGATATAGCAGTTGAACAGAAGAGGAGAGATGCTTGAGCCTTGTACCACGCCTGAAGAGGAAAGAGTGAGGAAAGTGTAAAGGGGATGATTAGGTATGGAAACTGCTTGAGATCTATCAGAGAGGAAAGATTGGAACCAACGGATAGAACTGTTAGAAAAAGACAGTGATTTGAGTTTACTGAAAAGGATAGAATGGTCCAAAGAATCAAAAGTTTTAGAAAAGTCAAGGAGGATAAGCACTGTTAGTTTTTGTCGTCCATAGCGGTATGTAAGTCGTTGGTGATTTTGGTAAGTGCAGATTGTGTGGAGAAACTGGGGACGGAAACCTGATTGAAGTGGGTCGAGAAGGTTGGACTGTTCGAGGAAATTTGACATTTGTGACTGGACTATTCTTTCTAGAGGCTTGGAAAGGTTGGAGAGAATTGAGATTGGGCGGTAGTCTTTAAGTGAAACAGGATTAGAGGATTTGTTGATAGGGTGGACTATAGCATTTTTTCAAGAGGTAGGGAATACTGCGTTTTGCAGTGAAAAATTGGATATAAAGTGTAGGACAGATATAATATCGATAAGACAGGATTTTAGCAAATTGACAGGAATCCCATCAAAGCCTGCGGAGTTGGAGTGGAATTTCAGAACAGAGGAAATAATGTCGTTGGGTGAAATGTCAGCGAAGTAAAAGTTATCAGGGTTGAAAGATAGCGTTGGGGAAAATACGGGAGAGGATGAATTAGAAGTGTTAACTGAGGTGGACAAAAAATATGAGTTTATTTCATCGGGAGAGGCTGGAAAGGATCTAGAGGAAGATGAATTAAGGAGAGAAAGCTTTCGAAGGAGATGCCATTTGGATTTAGAATCGGGAGCAGATGAAAGGGCTTCGTGGAAGTATTTGGTTTTTGGCTGTCTAATTGTAGACTGTGTCAAATTGCGGAGAGCCCTGAACACTTGATAGTCATCGGTTAACCTTGTATGCCTAAAATGTCTTCGGGCCGCATCACGCTTCCTTGGAAGATCTTTAATTTTTTGACACATCCAGGAAGCCGGCTGGTGACGGAAGGTTGAGGTTTTCAGTGGGGCATGGGTGTCAAGGATAAATTTGAGATTGGAAGTAAATATATCCACCATGGAATCAATAGTGGCACAAGAATAAATCTCTCTCCAATCCAAGGTTATGGTTTTAGGTGGTGTAACTGGAGTTTGGATATTGTATGAAATTTGGATAAGATCATGAGAGGACAGAAATGGAACAGGTAATTGAGAGGAAGAAAGGAGATTCTGCCGTGAATCAATGACAAACAGGTCTAACCAGGTGTCGGATAGGAAGATGTGATGGGAGACAATGGAACAATGGATAGGTGTAGGGATTAAAAGAGATTTTCCAGGTATAGTCGATCGTTGGATTGGACAAGGAGATTGGTATTGAAATCACCGGAGATTATGATGTGGTTATAGAGAGGAATGTAGTTGTAAAGGGTGGATTCAAAGATAGAATCAAGAGGGACCAAAGGAGTGCGATATACTACGACATACACGAGCGGGTTTGGATTAAAAGAGTTTTCAACAAAAAGGAATTCTGTGTGAGGATAAACGGTTGCAGGTGAGAAATCAAGGATACTCCACTTTTAGGATATCTAGAGTTGTGTACATAAAGACCTACTCCTCCACCAGTCCGGTCTACCCGGTCGTGGCGGAGGAATGAATATTATTGAATACTTCATCTATGGGCGGGACATCAGGAGATATTTTACAGATGTAAAAGTTATCCGAGGCGCGGAGGTAGGAAGTGACCATATGCTACTGGTAGCGCACACAAAAGTACTAAAGGAACGCAAGATAAAGTCAAAGACTTATGACAGGATCGAGGTGAAAAAGCTATAGGACCCTGAGAAAAAATCCCAGTATGAAGAGGAACTGCGAGGAAGACTACTGGAACCAGACGGAGATGCAAGCATAGATGATATGTGGAAAAAACATAAAAAACAGCATCTTAGTCAGCTACAATAGTCTGTGGAATGAAAAGGATAATCGAGAAAGATAAACGTACATCATGGTGTAATGAAGAACTGAGGGCACAGATAACAGAAAAGAAGAAGGATTACCGCCGGGAAAAGCCCCTGGAAAATGGCAGGTATATGTGACGGTCAGGAACCGGACGAAGGAAGCTGTAAAGGAGGCTAAGAGGAAATCCTGGGAGGAATTTGGAGAAAAGCTTAACCAGGACCATGGTGAAATTATAAAGCTCTTTTGGAGCAAAATAAAATCACTAAGGGGCCGTAAATGTAAAGGAATCAGAAATATTAAAAATGAGGAAGGTGAAACGGTCACAGATGATAAAGGCATTCTGGAGGTCTGGACAGAACATTATGAGAGACAATTCAGTCCTGAACCATATGAATAATCAAGGTGGACAAAGGAATGAGACAGAGTCGATGAGGTGATAGAGGAGGAGGAGGTCGAACAGGCTATCGAAAGGATGAAGATGGGAAAAGCTCCAGGACGGGATAACATAGTCGGAGAGTTTGTAAAGTATGGAGGCATGGAACTAGTCAGTTCTCTTCACATGCTTTTTCAAAAAGAGGATACCAAAATATAATATTATAATCCCCATACACAAGAAGGGTAGCCAGGCTGAGTGTTTCAATTATAGATCCATATGTCTCTCTCCACTTATCTACAAACTATATACGTCCAATTTAGAAAGTAGATTAAGAAATGTAGTGGAGCCGCACATCGAAGAGGAACAGGCCTGGTTTCAGGCCAGGAAGACAAACTTAAGACCATATATTTTCTCTAAGAAATGTCATCCAAAAATCCTGGGAACGAGATAGGAACATGTACTTCGCGAATTATTGTACTACATGCTTTATAAGTACAATAATCTGTTCTTCGGCCTCCTCCCACGTTTCAGCGAATAAGGCTATGTCATCCGCAAAATCTAGACTAGTTGATTCCTTCCTTCTTTGTTCCTAGTCGGATACCACCATGTGTAGTTTTGTTCAACTCTTTGACCACTTTTTTTCAAGGTACAATTGAATAGCAGTGCGGATAGTATATCTCCCTGAATTATCTGAATTTTATTTGAAAATTCCCCCATGAATTTAACGGGTTGTATTTAGTTATTTTCTGGTTAAAGTTCATACAAAACTTTCTTGTATTGTTCCTGGCAAAGTCAGTTTCGAAATGTGAGATAAACTGGTCCTCCTGATATTTTTTTACTCTTTTGATATCAATTTGCTCACCATTTTTCTAGTGCTTTAGAAGTTCTTTCTGTCGTCTTCACTTTTCTGCTATTGCAACCGTTTTCATGGATTTCTTTTCAGTCCAATGAGTCTGTCACACTCCTGCGTCCACCAAGCATGTTTTCTGACATTTCCCAGTTCTGGTTCTTCATATCTTCTGTTGCTTGAAAAAACTCCTTTTTCGAAGGAGTTTATTATCCTTTTTGGATAGTACCTTCTATTTTTCTATTCTATTAGTTCAAATTTCTTTTTTTCTGGGAATGATCCTTAGCTTTATTTTAGATATATAGTGGTTAGAATCAAGGTTGACATTTATAGTCTATTATGACATTTGGGATTTCCTTCTGGAACTTTCTTCTAATCACTACGTGAAGTCGCTACGCCAAGTTGGAATATGGAATAGTGGGTTTGTTGAGATCCACGTTTTTGCTTTCTTGGTAGATTTTTTAAATACTGACGACTTCAAAAAAATGTCATGTGCTCGGCAAAGTTCTATTAGCCTGATGGCATAACAGTTAGTTCGAACATATGTTGGATAGCTTTCAACATTATTATTAGTAATATATAGGAATTTAGTAACACATATTTACTGTTTAAACATCATGAAAGGAATAATCTTTATTTCATAAAACAGAAGGTATTACAATTACAAAAGCTAATGCTTACTTGATTATATCATAACATCCCTCTTTAATCTAGTAATGCAAATACAAAAATAAATCAATATTAATCTATTACAATAAGTTGATACAAGATAAAAATTGATGAAATTAAACAAGATCATCTTCAATAACCAATACAAGATTCATTAAAATTTACAAAATGTATGTATGTTTACAAAATTCAAAATTGAAGAAACAAAAACAAATTAAATTAATACAACAAAAATAAATCATAAAACTCCAAGTTTATGCATACAAAAATTATGTTTAGATGCAGGTAGACTTTTAGTGAATATATCTGCCACCATTTTTTCAGTAGGTTTGTATGAAACTTATATACTGCCATTTGCTGTTTGTTCCCTAATGTAATGGTATCTGACGTCTATATGCTTGGTCTTATTGTGGAAAAGCAATCGGATTGAAAGACATATTTTAGCCAGTGCTTTTTGATCTTTCCTTTTTCTTTTATCTTCGGGAGTCTTATCCGATTCAGCAAACCCTACAATGCAGTCCCACAAGTTTTCCTGGATTAGAATCATCCTCATACTAAATTTTCAATCATTTAAATTTTCACGTCCGGTAAGTCTATCAAAAGCATGATGCGAACCCGCCGATTCACTCGACTTTGACATCATCGCACTTTTTTATAAATATAACGAGAAAAAAAATTATTTAGAGAGAAACAAAACTATTTTAGGCTTTATCTGAATTATTTATATTTTTATTCTTGAAACAATTTATGTTTTTGTGTCCTAATTTCCCACATGTTTACTGTTTAAACATCGTGAAAGGAATAATCTTTATTTCATAAAATAGAAGGTGTTACAATTACAAAAGCTAATCTTACTTGATTATATCATAACAAATATTCCTACATTTCCCCCACTTGAGCATTAAAGTCCCCAAAAAGTATGATGTTATGTTTTTATTAAGATCACCCAGTTTGTCATAAAAGAGCCCAACATTTTATTTATCACTCCTTTGTCTTCATTAATGGTGGGGGCATGAGCACTCGCCTCGGAGTACACTCTGTTAGTAGATCTAAAAGTGACTGTGGATAGTCTTGCTGATGGCGATTCCAACTTGATAACAGAGTCCAATATATTTTAACCAATGACGAAATCTGTTCCAAGGTGTGGTGTATTTATTATAATTCTTATACCTGTCTTAACCTTTTATATTCTGAAGATATGTGTTATTGTTTCACTAGATTCAATTATCCCTGATAGGCTCGATCACAATAGGTATGTTTGATTAAAAAGAATTGTTTATAGAAAAATAAAATTTTAATATTTGATATTTATTCACAATTGAGTGATTTTGATAATAAATTGAGTGAAATAGATAAATGAAACTGTAATGTGTGATATTTATTCACAATTGAGTGATATTGATGACAAACTGATAATAATTTCAAATACACAAGTGGCTGATGAAAACGTGATATTACATAGTAAATGCATGGCAAGAGTAAATAAAGTGATATTACATTTTACGAGCCCGTCGTGGGGAGCCAGCTACCAATAATAACTAGTGAAGGATTTGTCCTCTTCTCGCACTTGGTGCAGAGGGTGTGAGAGGTTGTAACATAGCGCTGCAGTGTGATTGCCCCATATCGAAAAGAATAGAGCTATTGCTCTCTGGGGCTATAGTGGCTGGCTGGCCTGATCGGCATTAAGCACGTTACACAGATGATAACGTACGAATACCCGGCCGATCATTTACGAGCAATTTACTATTTATTTAACACATCACTTATTTATTAGTGTTAGAGTAGTATCCCAAACAAACAACAAAATTTAGTATAATGTGTAAAAAATATTAAATTTGGATTAAGGTGTCAAGGCCTCGACAATCCTTGTTCGTAAAGAATCTGTAAGACTGGCCTTGCATACAATTTTTTTGGGGGTGACATTATTACAAATTTTCAGGTTGGATACATAACCCTGAAACACCCTGTATAAGTGCATATCCTCGTATACATATTCATATCTATGGTATAGGTATACAGGGTGTCCCGAATTTAAATGGCAAAACTTCAGGAACTTATAGGGGACCGAAAAACTAAGACAGACAAAAAGTCCTTTAGAGATTTGTTCGTTTTTGCTTAGTTTTAGAGAAAATCGCAAAAAAGAAACAAAACAAGTTTTCATTGTTATACTTATTTATTTACATTTATATTTATCGTCACATCGTCTCCAGGTTTAACAGCTAAAAAAATCGGTTGAAGTGGACCAAATTGATCGACGTTTTACCACAATATAGTTTAGTGATTAGTGGAAAGTTTTGTGAATTTTGGAAGAAATCAGACCTGAGGAAGAAACTATAAAATTGATTTTAATTTCTGGACTATTAAGGTAAAATCCTTCTGTTATCTTTAAGATCAGTGCTAGTATTTAGAGATAGTCCCCACCAGGTCTAGCTCCGCCCATCTCCCCCACCTGGCCTCCGCTGCCACTTCATTGACAGCTTTACATCGGTAGCTTCACTAACCACATTGCAACCTCTCTGATTTTCAATAATATTAAATTCAATAATCTTTGATCTCTCAATTTTTACCAATATGGCAACAATAGAAGACAAATTTAATATATTAATAGAAAAAATTACGGGTCTAGAGAGCAAGTTGGATGAAAATAAAAGATGGCAAGAGGAGGAATTAAATAAGATGAAATTTGAGATAAAGGCTCTATCCAGTGATATCCAGAGTTATAGAGAAAGAGAAGAATATAATATTCGAAGGAAAAATATAGTAATATTCGGACAAGAGAGAGAAAAAACAATGGAAATGAAGACTACGATATTTAGAATATTGTATTACATCATACCAGATTTCAGACCTTATGATATAACGGAGATAAGGAAAATTAACCCTAAAAATAAAAATATTTTTATTAGTATTAGTGAAATTAAACTCGATAATTTTGAAAATAGATATTATGAAAAACAAATCTAAATTAATGAAACTGGAAGAATTTAAAATGATTAAAATCAAAGATGATATGCCAAAGGCTGTCAGGGAAATTAGAAAGGAATTATTTACATTTATGAAATCCCACTGGGAGAAAGGAAATAAGGCTACCCTGAGATACGACAAACTATTAATAAATGATAATTTGTTTACCGTAGAAGAGCTGCAGGCCCAAGAAGCCTTAAGAACAAGGAAAGAAAGAAGTGAAGAAAAAGAAGGAACTGTCGGTAAAGGAAAAGGGCAAAAACCAAAGGACAAAAAGCCAAAGGAAGCGAAACCTTATCATCAAAGGACACATTTTTGAAATATCATGAAGAAAAAATATCGGAGGAGAGTGGTAATAAAAACTTGGCTTCAAAAACGAATTCCAAAGACCCAAAGTTTCGCAAATAGCATATAAATTGGAGAGAGCAACCAAAGTTAATAAGAAAAGGCATCGACAAGGACAACAAAGCGGACTCACTTCCCCCAGAATGTTTGGTCAGCAAGGGGGAAAATGACCTAAACCTCCCAAAACAACATTCTAAAAAAATCCAAAAATTAGAAATAGCCACACTTAATGTCAGAAGTCTATTAGCCGACTGGAGAATAGAAGAACTGGAAAACGCGATGTTCAATTCAGATATAACAATCCTTGGATTATCTGAAGTAAGAAGAATGGGAGAAAATATACAACTAAGGAAAAGTGGTAATTTATTTTTTTCAATATGGTCAGGTCAGTGGACATCGAGGTGTGGGATTCATGATTCGAAAAGATGTTAAAGATAATATCACGGAAATAAAAGGCGTCTCCGATAGAATTGCTGTATTAAAAATGAAGATGGACGATAAGAAACTAGTTTTAATACAAGTATATGCGCCAACGAGTGCATCTTCGGAAGAAGAAGTGGAAGATTTCTATCAACTCCTGAATGAAACAATCTCAACTATAAAATCCAATCACCAGAATTATTTGATTATTATGGGACATTTCAACAGTCAAGTAGGAAGAAAGGCCTGTCCAGAAGAGAACTGCGTTGGTCCATATGGGTACCCGAAATCGAGAAATAAACGAGGAGAAAGACGGGTAAATTTCAGTATAGAAAAACAATTAAAAATCGTTAATACCTTTTTTAAGAAGCGAAAGGGAAAGAAATGGACCTGGTTGTCTCCAAATGGATTGTATCGTAATGAAATAGACTACTTTCTATCTCCGAACCATACTATTTTTAAAACATCGAAGCATCCCATCCATTTTCATTCCAGTCTGACCACAGAATCCTAAAAGCCACTATTTATCTACCCAAGCGTCCCTTCACCTAGAAAAAAACTAGCGAAATACCAAGGAATGTTACCGAAGAAGTATTCATTGCAGAACTATCAAAATTATTAACTTCCGAAGAACTAAATTTTTCTGAAAGCATTCAGACAGCTTATAGTACCCTCGAAAAGGCAATTAAAATTGCTGCACTAAATTCTAAAACGACAAAAACCAATGTTGGCTTTAAACCTCCCGAAGAAACCCTGACATTAATCAATAAACGATAAAGTCTCAAACAGAAAAGAAATAAGTCAAAAGAAGAAAAAATAGAAAACAATCTTATATGCAAACTTGTGAAAATAAACTTCGTTCTGACCTCGAAAGACATAACCAGGCCATTGTCGAAAACTTGATTCAAAAAAATCCATTTTTTAAAAAAGGTAGGAAGTTGATAACTCCCGGAAAAAACTGGCTTTTAAAACTTAATAACGAAAAAGGAGAAATTCAAACTAGTAGAACTGCAATAATCCATACTGCTACAAAATCCTATAAACAGTTATATTCTGAAAAGTATTCAAACAAATTTAGACCAACCAGCGGAAATGAAGATAATAACGAGGTGTTTGAAGATTTTCTGGAGGAGGAAATAGCAAAAATAATAAAGGAGCTCAAAAGAGACAAAATGCCTGGGCGCGATATCATAACTGCAGAATTAATTATCACAGCTTCAGAACTAATTGCTCCTATATTAACCAAACTGTTCAATGTAATTATGAAAACTAGGGAAATACCCGACCAGTGGTTAAAATCAGACATTGTTTTTATTTTTAAGAAAGGTAGCCCATCAAAATTAGATAATTACCGTCCCATAAGTCTGATCCCTATCTTCGCCAAGATTTTCTCAAAAGCTCTCAAAACCCGCTTAAAAAGATTCTTTGACGAGAACCAACCAATAGAACAAGCTGGCTTTCGAAAGGGCTTTTCTACAATAGATAATCTCCATGCCGTCAACCAAATCATTGAGAAATTGAATGAATACCAAATCTCAATATATTTTGCATTTATTGACTTCAGTAAAGGATTTGATACAGTAAAGCACTCATTTCTTATCAACAGTCTAAAACGCCAAGGCATTAATAAACAGATTTTGGATATTCTTCAATGTTGGTATGCCAACAGCCAAGCGAGTGTAGTTCTGGACTTAAACGGAGAGGATTTTCCAATCGAAAGAGGCATTCGTCAGGGCGATCCTTTATCACCTGATTTATTCAACGCGGTCTTGGAAGATGTTTTCAGAAACCTTCACTGGGAGAATTTTGGGATAGACATTAATGGTATAGGATAGCCTGACAAACTTTGTAAGGTGATAATTGCTACCTGTAACATTTTTGTTTTGTTTCTTTTTTTGCGATTTTCTCTAAAACTAAGCAAAAACGAGCAAATCTCTAAAGGACTTTTTGTCTTAGTTTTTCGGTCCCCTATAAGTTCCTGAAGTTTTGCCATTTAAATTCGGAACACCCTGTATATACATATGCATATATTTCTTAAGTGTAAGCTTACTAAATTAAAAATAATATATAAATTACATTTGTGTTCTAAGAATTGACATAACAAGTTCATAATGGGCTGGCTTCCAGTACTCATTTCAGGCATGGGTACATTTAAATCTTCCAAAAACATAATTTGTGATTGTTTTCCAACAGTCGGTCCAAGCAAATGTCTTGAGTGGGTTTGAAGTTTTGATTCAAATATTTTCTGAAGAAAAAAGAAATATTATTATATATTAGAATGGTTATGAAATTAAAATATAGAAAATCAGTTTTTTACAGACTCTTCAATTATTCTTTTTTTTCTGAATTATATAAGTTTTGTTTTTATATAGTAAAACCGTTAAGTTAAATAAAAATGTTAAGACTATAAGAATTAGTATTATCATATATACAAAGTGTAAAAAATAAAGTAGATCAGGGTGTAATTCCACAAATGATTGTTCACAAGGAAGTTCTGTCGTCGATCCAATTCCGAAAAGGAAAGGAATAAAGTTCTTTCTATTTTTTAATAAATAAGGGCCATAACTAAAATTAGGAACTGACCGGTAAAACCTTAACCACATCGTTAAATAGCTAAATGTTCACGAGGATAAATAGTTTTACGTTGTTAAATTGACTGGAATGGTAATTTCAAAACTCAGAATTATTAGCGATTCATCTTATCAGCGTCATACAAGACTGCAGATTCACTACTTCTTTTTTTCCATCCCTAAATTTTTTCTTATAAGAAAAAACATTGTTTAATAAACAAACAAGCAGCGATTGTTTATCTATCTTTGTCTGTTAAAATTTTAAGACCACGTTAGTTTATTTAAAGCCTGTTGCGAAATCCGCTGAAATTCGCATCATGTTTGGCAAAAAAAAAATCATGAGATATAGAATTTTCACCCTTCAACAACTCTAGGTAGGTAACTAGGTAGGGTGGAGTATGTTTTGTGGAGTATGTATGTTTTTTTAACAGAAGTTATTTGCGATTTAATATACTGGTTTTACAATTTTTCGTGATTGAAAATGATCAAAATTGAGCTGAGGAATCTCCGGAGGCAAACTCGAAACCACATTTTCGTGTTACGAAGCATCGCAGAAAAAGCATGGGAAATACGAATGTATACATGGCATTTCTTGATCTAAAGTCAGCATTCGACTATTTCCTTCAACGAGAAATATGGGATGCTTTGGTGGCGGTTAATATGTAATATAATGTGCCAGAAGATCCCAATGCGATTAAATCAGCATAGGAAGCATCAAAAGGAGTATTTTCCCACAGAGAGAGGTGCGAGACAGGGTTACAGCTTCCTCTTCTCTTATATTTTTTATGTATGAAATCTATAAAATTTGCGAGCGCCGTACTGTCTGGACAGTCGTCGGCAAATGGAACTTAAAAAATATTATGTTTTAAAGACTATTGTATGCCGATGATATAGTATTGATTGTGGACATGAAAGACAAGCTGCAGCAAGCCCTCGTGGAATGGATGGAAGAACTCATCCACAAAGGAATGGCAATAAATAGCAACAGTATAGTTGGACATAGGAAGGTTATTAAGGATACAAAAATGCACATTTACAAATCAGTTTACCTAACAATCCTCACTTATGGAAGTGAAAGCTGGGTTATGCTGGACAAGCAATCTAGTCATGTGACAGATGCGGAGATGGAATTACTGAGTAGAGTTGTTGGAAAGACCAGGAAAGACCGCATCAGGAATGAGTGCATTAGAGAAGGACTAAAAGTGACCGAGTCATGGGATTCATTAAAAAAACCGACAGATAAAGTGGTTTGGATAGATAACTCTTACTCCTTCAATATCTTTTGTACAACTAACCCAATAGCATTATGTTTCTTGGGTCACCTGTGGTGTAATGGTTAGAGTAAGTATCTTCCAAGCTCATGATCGCTGGCTTGCAGTCTGGCAGTTGGCCAATGGATTTTTTAAATGTAATAAAAAAACTTACTTGGTTATGCCGTCGTTCGGAGGGGATGTAAAATGGCGGTAGTCTGTATGGTGTGAGGTACTCCTTAAAGATGTATAAGTCTAATTAATCCTGGAAAGGAAATATTTTGGACTCCGATTGTAGCATCGCCTGATAAGCCATAGAAGCATTAAGTAACGTTAAATTAAAACAAACATTACGTTTCTTCTTCTATAAAATCTGCTGATTGTTAAAAATATTTCTTATGTTTAATAAATTTTCATTGAAAATAATAATATAGGAAAATGTTAATGTATATAACTCTCAATTACTTATTTATATTATCTTGGGTTCAGTTTTGCGGAAAAAGAACATCTAAATAATTACTTTATAGCGATAAATAGTTGATTTGATTAATTTTGTTTTGAAATTTTGTTAATTTCAAATCCATAAACAATCAACTGCATTCCATTAGCATTGAATAAAATTAATTCCAGAACAAGATAGAATCGATCTTCGGTGACAATAGATATCTTGGCGATCTCCACCTCGTGGTGTAAGGTGTGAAGTAGATTAATTATTATCTATACAATCTGCAGTATCAACAATCAATGTTTATTTTTGCTACTTTGAACATTATTGTATACTAAGGTTTGTTATTTACTGTAAGTGGAAGTGGTGTAGCTCAGTGTGTAAAGCGCTGAGTTGCTGTGCCGAATATTCCGGGTTAAAATCCAGCTATGACAGATAAATTATTTAGTCTGTTTATAGCCACAGATGTACCCTGAGGGATGTACAGACCCTCGTGGGGCTCACCCAGCTTTAATTGAACTGGCAGTTGATATCTATGCATAAAGGCACATTAAGAAGATGGAGAGATCACTTCAGGAAATTCTGGGGAGAGGAAATGAAATACAGTACAGTTGCAGCTGAGTGTAATTCAGCCGATATAAATTCTTTGGTAATTTTGCTGTTCAGTCACACAACCAAGCCGAGAATGTACTAACAATGCTCCAGCCCATTATGAGATGCTTCGGAAACCTGAATATTGAATATAGCGTATTGAAAGTTTCGAAAGAAAAATATTGAGATAAATTAATGGACCTTTAGAGGAAAATGGCTAATATCAAATCCGAAAAAAACAAAAGTTGTGCACACATTATGAACACCTAACAATTTGTAACGGTAAAACCAGAAAAGACTCAGATGGCTGGGCCACGTAATCAGGATGGGTTAGGAGAGATAAGTCAGAAGACTGTTACGGAAAATCGGGAAGATGGAAAGATGCTGTCGCCAAGGATCTTAAAAAAGTGGTAAATCCCTCAGACGTACTAACGATAAGAAGTGCTGGCAAGTTAAGTTCAAACATCAGCTGCGCCATGAATTAATTAATGTTAATGCTCAATGGAGAAGGCGTACCAACCGAGAACTGTACGAGATGTTTGCATCAACATCCAATCCTTACTTGGATAATAATTGATAGACTAAGGTAGACACGAAGAGATGAGACAGCTGGAAAGAGTTGGACCTCTTCACAGGAAGAGGAAGACCGAGACAAGATTCTGAGACGTCTCTGAGGGTTCTTTTAACTATGTCTAGATTACCCGGATATCCAATAATCTGAACAGTCACTACTTACTAATGTCTTGGGTATACTAAATTCTACAAGAACGCTGTTGAGTCTGTATCTGTCTATACTATCATAAGCATTTTATTTAGTCTTCAAATAGAAGGAGGGTTTGTATTTTGTGTTATTTGCCCTCCTGAAAAATCTGATTAAGTGTGATTTGGTCAGTTGTGGATTTTCTACTTCTGAAGCCTCACTTGCATTGGCCGAGAACCAGTATAACGGGCCTCTGATAAAATATGCCGGGAATGAACTTTTAAACCGCAACCAGCAGGGAAATCCCAAAATCTTATTCATCCCCTGTTTTATGAATTGGGCAGATTTCTTGAGAGCTTCAGGAAACCTCTATACAATCCAAATGTCTATTGGGCATTAAATTCATGTAAATTGTCGAAGGGAGATCTCTGTGTAATCGATCTGAACCCCCTTTTTGGCTAGAGCCTTTCAGTTATAGATCCCCATATGGTAGGAAATCACATGTGCTGTCACATTTAGTTAATAAAGGCGGACAAAAGGGTAAAATGACCATCAATCTTGTTGTCGAGGTGATTTTAGTTTCACTTTCAATTAGCTATCTCTGTAAATTTTGCGATACTTATTATATACCTTACATAATGAATATTTGTTTCGTTTTGGTCATTGAAAATTATATCTTGTGTAAATTAATGTTGATATAGAAAATTTAATATTTTCAATTAGAGGGGCAGATATATAACAACAATAATAATAAATAGGTTGTTTAAAAACTTTAAGAATGCAATATATACAATTTTTTCTAAGTTATACAATATTTGATTTCTTAATTTATATTCGTTCGGAATCATATATAAAAAAGTGATACTTGTATCTTATCGACAGTGGATGCTCCTGTAAAGACTACTGTGTCGTGGGCAAAATCCTTAGAGAGTTGTGTGTAAACTGAACTGAGGACAGTCCTCGATTTGCCTGTGGAAGGTGGACCCACGCACAGTACGTTAACTTTGTGCTCTACTAATCCTCTAATAATGTCTCCGAGGTAGCACGTTTCAGTAGAAATGCCATCAAACAGATCTATAACACACATTTTAAAAGTTATTAAAGTAAACATTAAAATCCATATTAGTATATTACTTGATATTAAATATATTTCTTAATATATTAACGCATATATGCGTCCGGCGAAAGCAATCGATGAGGACAATGCGTCTGATGAAAGTCATCAAAAGGGGCTACGGACGCCTATATGGGTAATTTTAAGATTACTGGCCAATTTCAAGTCCAAGGTGGTTAACTTACCTATTACGAATGCACAGTTAATAATAAGTGATTAATTTCACAGTAGTATCCTTATTTTATTATAAAAGTGGGATTATTTTAGAAAACACGGTAAATTCTTACATCCAACATACGTTCTCATTCTCCTATCATATCTCCCAAACAGGACATTTAAAGTAAACCATAATAATGTATAATGTTTGTTATAATACAGTTACAAATTTCAATAAATACGTTTTTAAAGATGTAAATAAACAAAACTAATGATTGCTAGAAAAGGAAATTCTTTTGGACAACTAATCCCTGTTCTTAAAGGCTTCGCTCCCGGTTTTCGGTGCAAGTTAAGTAGAGGGAGAGTTGCAACATTAAAAAACGAACAAGTGTTTGCGGAATAACACATACGATTTCTGAATCACTAATAATTTATTCCTCTAATTAATCCCTCTTCTGAATATTTAAATATATTAAAAAATAGTACCGTACTACCACTCATAACTTATATATACAAATATATTATAAAATGTCTGAAAAATAATTATACTTACTCCTGTATTCTCTAGGTACAACATCATTCATATTTTTAATGAAACGTTTCCAAGGTACCCAAGATGGATCCCGATATTTTGGGACCTTTGGAATTCTAAAGTCTATAAAAGAAAGCCGATAACTACGTTTGGTGCTCGGTGGGATAATTTTCGGATCACAAAATCCACCTTGGTCAAACCTAGAACAAATGAGATGTTTAATATACTTTTGAAAACTTCAAAACCTAGGATTAGCTTATAATGCATAGAATGTAAAATACGAATCTCTTGAAGGTTGTTAACTGCGAACAAACCTAACACATATTATGCAATATTTTTTTAAAACTAATTTCATGGTGACGTAGGAATGGGGCGACATCATCCCCCGTTCTACTGACCGCAAACAGGCTCTAACACCTCAGATTGGTGAAAAATGTACATTGACTATTGAACACAGTACACCTTTCAGTAAAATACATCCACTTCCTCACTCCATACAGACCAAGGTCACCAACAGTAAAAAACTCTTGGGTCACCTTCTCTAGGTAACCACCCCGGATGGGGGTGCTTGTCTACAAGTACAAAGGTGGAAACCCAAAACTAATATCAACTAATATAAAGTTAATATAACCTGGTATCCCCAGAGGACTTTTAAATTAAAATGTTGTCTCAGCTCCCGCGAAATAGTTGGACCTTTCGATGAGGGCTCCCAAACGTAAGGAAAACATAAAATTCTGATTCAATTACACCAGATTGCATGTCATTTGAATGTAACTCTTTATTAAACTAATGACATAAATCACTTTCATAAATTAAATGACTAATACTTTTGATAATAGAAAAAAAAAACGATATATTCAATTATGCTCCTCAATGGGTTGCGAAGTACCGTTTCGATATAGAAATTGTTGGTAAGGTAGGTCATTTTGGTTCAATAGCACCGGTAAAAACATTTGACATATGTCTGAGGCCAAAACAAATCAAAAGCGTCTGAAATTCAGAAGCTCCTGCCTAACGTTCAATTAAATCTTTGTCGTAGATGGTCATTTGTGGATCCTACATCCATAGGCATTGTTCCATCAAGTATTATTTGACGTTTTGCGTAGGCATTGTCTTTAATTGCACTGTTATGAGTAAAATATACCGATCCTTACATGTAGCTGGTGATACATGGTAGTCGTCAATCAATTTTGAATGGTTTCTTTTCAATAGAGGAGATTAGTTTAGCCGGTCTTCAAATTTGAGACAACGGTGTAATATAGTGTGGGAAGAGCTACCTAGATCTGGTAGAAAAAACTCTTTAAATGGTAATTGGGCATTATAAGGCCCGCTATACTCTCGAGGTTTAGTTGAGCAAAAATGTCCCTCTGCCTTAACCTCAAGAGGATTTGGTTCAATAACTGGAGCAATCGTTTCGATTTCCCAAAAATTTTCCAATGTTGGATTCAATGGTCTCACAGGATATCCATTTCGTCTCACACATTTACCCGATAAAACTTGACCAACAAATCGGCTCCTAATAGGAAATCGACTGGACCTGGTTTCCCAAATGACTTATCCGCCAATGGGTATTGTTTGGAATGGTCATTTATAGAGGCCGGTACTGGACAAATGGGCACCTTTTGTGTAATCTTGGATTTGATCACAGCGTTACTTTTAAACCAAGGCTAAGGATCGGATTACCCGCGAAACCCCTCAATGATCGAGAGTTGAGTTTTTACCCAAGTACTAAACTTTGTACGCAAGCCGAAGAAATAAATGAGACCCACTATCGATCAAAATACGAATTCTAAGACCGGGATTCAAGGCCGGGTCTCCCACGCATCTGGGAATCAATATTTTCTCTTAAAAATAAATATATGTATTTAAAACTTTTAGTAATTATAAAAAAAATAAAAAGTAGTTTTACTTTATACGTTGGGTGGCTTATATAGTTTAATTCGAGGTTCATGAATGTGCTTAAGCTGAAAGCATTGCCGGTGAATAAACGAAGAAAAATCGTCGAAAGTGGGGACTTCAGATTTGGGTCCAAAGCCCGTTTCAAATCGCACGCGAGTTTTCGCATTGAGTAGCCACAAGCAATAGGTGTACAATATGAATCCGGAAGGGTTCGGAAGATGCAATTTTCGGAAAGAAACTAACTGCACTTTTGAGAACAACTTCCGAGAAATTTTCCATCGTACGAGAATCGGATTTCGTGCCAGATTTGAAATTAAAAGTATTTACAAGGTATTGTGTTGCTTGGATTCGCTTATTGTCGTATTTCTTTTGTAAAGCATCCTATGCCTGTTCATAACCTTCTGAGGTCAGTTCTATTGAACAAATGGTTTGCAAGCTGACTTCAGATAATGGGGACTTATGAATATTGCTCAAATTCGCATTACTGTGAATGAATGATAAATACGTATCTTTTAAGAACACCCAATTTGAAATAACTCCACTAAAAGAGGGTTGTTTAATGGTTGGCAATTTAATGTGAGTGTTAAGTGTTAAGTGTATATATAAATACATACATACATATATATACATATATATATATATATATATATATATATATATATATATATATATATATATATATATATATCTGTAAAAGACGTACACTAGACGTCTTTCATTTCATTGCGACAGATACGGTTGCCATGGTAACGGCTGTGAAAGAAGAACCGGGGAGGTTGTGTGATTTGTTTTGATTATTCAGTAATTGTGTAAATAGTGTTGAAGTGTTGACTTTAAAATGATGTTTCCTGTTTTACAGAGAGAAACTCAATTTGGTTTTATTTCAACACATAATAAATAGAGTGTTTGAATCAATTAACATTATATATATATATATATATATATATATATAAGAGCTTCCGCACTCAAAAAGTAAAAGTAAAAAAAAAAAAAAAAAAAAAAAAAAAATAGGATATGGGTAAGAAACGACACTCATGAAGGCTGTTTAAACACTGGTTTATTGAGATACAAATCCTCTATTTATACTATTTACAATGTTTACAGTCCCTGTTTGGAATTATTAGGTATATTATTATCTAATCTTAACTCCCTCATGCCAGTTTACGTTAAACCTCGTAAACTTAAAAAAAAAAAAAATATAATAAAAATACAAATACAGACAACAAAACAAAGCAACTAACAACAAATGTATCTATGTTTTACACATCAGCTTACTTATATAGAAACTTAAAACTCTGGTACTTTACAAAACTATACAATAAACCTTTAGTCCAAAATTATTTGTTACATCTATTTTCTATATAAACGTTATATAAAATAAATATAACGTTTATATAGAATAGATGTAACAAATAATTTTGAACTAAAGGTTTTTTTTGTATTATTATACACCCTAAGAAAAAATATAATCTGTAAAGTCCAATACCCTAGAAGATTAATATTGAGAAAACTATACATTACACCAACAGAACAAAAAATCAAAAATAAAATTACACTGTTTTCTTCACCTAAAAATAAAAATAAACTACAGACAATAAAATAAAAACAAATAATACATTCTTATTAATACGTGGCTTCCCCAGCTGGCACTTTGAGCTGTTCTATATGGACCGTTTTATGCTTTCTGGGTTCTTTTATAGTATTTTATATAACCAAGAGTATTTTATATAACCAGATATTATTTTATATAAATAAATTGACCTAAGAATTGGCTTTATTTAACTTACCATGCTTCGTATAAATCACAATATGGAGGGTTGGGAAAGCAATGGTGTTTCTTCATCTTGTTCTTAAGGAATTTTGAGAACTGGATTCTTGATTTACAATCCAAAGATCCACCGATTCCCCAAATAGTAGCATACACAAACCATCCACTGAACAGTTTGGCTGTAATTGATATTATAGAAATTGTAATATTGTAAGATACTAAAAATATTATTTTATAGTATTTATGAATATATGCGGAAATGGACGATTTAATTAGATTTTTAAAAATTCTAAACAGTAAAATGTGTGAAAAATAATTATAATGAATGATCGTCATGAAAAATGATAAAAAATAATGATGATCGTCATTCCTTGCACACAGTTTCCATAATTCGTCATCTAAATGACTAAAAAAATTTTTTATATATTCCTGATGTTTTGGAAGACCAGTAATATATAAGATATTTGATTGAGATGTTAGATAATGTTTGAATGTGTTGTTTGATAGCATTTTTAGCTAATATCATAAAATATGTAGTTTTTTATTTTGTTTATTTAATAATGAATTAATTTAATGATGATCGATATAATCTTCATATACACGAAAACGCAAGTGTATATTGCTGGGAAAAAAATAAAATTAAAGAAATGTTTTATCATTATTGAAAATAAAATCTGCATTAGCGTGGAAGAATGCATATAGTTTGTGTAATGTATATAGCTTGTGTGTTCATAAATCACTAATGCTTATTGCCCTTTAGTGTGGTAGATTGTACTTAATGCTATCCAATAAAAATATTTTAAAAATGATTAACATGGGAGATGAATATAAATAATCTCGCCTCCCTCGCCAAATTTGTCTTTCATGTGGTGAATGAATAATGAGTTTTAATGCCAATATTCCCTAGATTATATATTTGCTCTTAGAAATGTTATAAAAATGGTGAGGGATAGAAATCGAACTTTATATATCGCTTTATTAGATCTGAAAGCTGTCTTGGGCACAGTACCTAGTTATCAAAAATGGAGAGCAATTAGAGCAAAAGGGATTCCCGAGGACTTGGCAGCAATCAAATCAATGTACCGAAGTCCTTAAGGAATATTCTGTATATGTATCCGAGTGTCATTTTCCTGAGAAAGAGGTGTAAAACAGGGTGATAGCATGAGTTCATTACCGTTCGTTGTCTATATAGGCAAAATCCATGTATTATGCAAAAGAAGCACTAAATGAAGTGCAGTCGGTAAGTAGAACCCGAGGACAATCAAGTGCAGGCAGTCCTATACGCTTACGAAATTTTGCTGATGACCGATTCTCAAGAAAAATTGCAGCAGGGCATTATACGTAGAATGGTAAGGAGAACTCGCTCGTAGAGTATCAACAGCCTGAAGATTAAAGTTATGACAATAGCCAGATATGAGGAGGATGGGAGAGATGTAGGAGTGATATATAATGGGGAAGTCCTAGAGAACGACAATGGACTACAAATCAGCATATCTCCCTCACACTATTATTTGGTGGCGAAAGCTGGTTCATCCAAGATAAGCACACAAGCAGTATAGCGGCAACGGAAATTTTTACGAATATTAGAGGGTATAACCAGGAGAGACAGAAAAAGAAATTAGAGTACAAAAGAAAAACTGAAGTTACCATCGCTGAAAACTACCGTAGAAGGCCGACACCTCCGATGGAATGGACACTTATGTAGAATGGGGAAAATAGAGTGCCAAGAAAATGTATGGAAGCAAGTACCTATGAATGTATGAAAGGCCTATGGTAGGCCTAGAAGAACGTAAATGGAGCACATTCAGGTACTAGTTCAGTAAAGAAGGATGACCCTTCATTTTGCATTAGGAAGTAGAAGGGAAGTTCTTTAATTATTAAATAGAACTCGAGCATTATCTCTATCTACATCTTTTTCAACAACAATTTAAATCATATATATGTATTTTTAATACACATCATAATCCTTGGTTCTTCTACAAAGTATGAATACTTACTCATTAATTCCTCACGCTCGTTTGGCATACTAGTAACGTCCCTTATTGGATCAATAAAACAATCCAGAATTCTGAAGAATGATTTTAGCATGTTGAATTTCCGAATAGGTATTGAATGTTCCAGATTCAGCTTAGTCATAAAATAAATTCCGTTAACGGCATAACGATTAAAAAGAACTTTCAAACGTTTCAAGTGCGGCTTCATAAACTGAAAGACAAATATTGTATTACTTATAAGCAACATAATTTTTTATTTGAGGAGTAATGTATTACTTATACGCGCGCACACATATGCATATACACGCACAAACAAACAAATACACACCCACACAAAGAGATCTGGTTCTAGACCGAATGTGTGAAAGATAAATTTGTTCTTATTCAAGGTGGTATCAAGAGACCCTCCTGTGGTTCACTCAGTCTTTATAATGTAGGTACTTAAGTGGGAATAATCCTACCGAAATCACTGGAAATCAGTGGCTTAGAAACAGTACATAAACAGGGCCCTAACCACGTTGTTCAGTAGCGTGATTTAAAGTTGCAAATATGTATTCCCGGGATGGTCATTGCGGTTAAGATCGGCAAGTTACAATCTAGTAGGCCTTGAGAGTGGGGGGACATTGCGTCCCCACCTAGGACGCAGTGGACTGTATACATCCACCAAGATGAGACGAAACAGAGGCGCTATTGTTCTCAAGCTGCATGCTGCCGGCTTTAGCAACTGGACACACACGATAGATGCTCAATTTATTCGGTTGCAGGCTGTCGCCATTAGCAACCAGACTCTCCAGATTGAATGCTAAATTGGAGGTAACGATTCTCTGGAAGAGAACGCAACCAAATCGTAAGTTACTTCTAATTAAAATCTTATTCATCTTCTGACACCACTGATCGCCATGGCTGTGTTCGCCGATTGCCCCAACTTGAGAGATTAAAGACTGTCGGACTAATTCGCCGTTTCGCCATTTCATGATGTCTAAGCATTGTCTAGACATAGTTCATACCAGACTGTTAGTGCTCTGTTACTGCTTTGTTTAATATGCTACTATTTTAAATGGGTTCTTTTAGCCTCCCAAAGTCCTCCAAAGTGAGGAGAGCCTGGGGGATTGAAATGCCACTGTATGCCTTGTCCAGAAGCATGGTTGGTTAGGGTTTCCATATTGTCCTTCCTTCTATACCATTCAATAATTTCTCTTAAATGGCGAGCTGCTCCAACGAAATTGGTCCCATTGTCAGAATAAATGTGGGTTGGCAGACCCCTTCGTGCGACAAACCGATCAAACGATGCTAAAAATGCTTCATTTGTCAGGGCAGACAATAATTCCAAATGCACAGCCTTCACCGCCATGCACACATAAACGCACAGATATGCCTTTGTAACTGGGGCGTTTCGACGATGACTGAATTTGATTGCATAAGGACCTGCAAAGTCTATTCTAACCATCAGAAAGGGGCGTCCTTGGTTCACTCTAGATAATGGCAAGTTACCCATAAAAGGGTTTTCTGGTTTGGCCTTCATTCTAATCCATCTTAGACATCTCCAAACTAAAGGGGATACCAAGCTTCTAATTTGAAATATATAAAACCTTTTTTGAACATGGGATTGAAGCGCTTTTGGTCCCAAATGATAGTATTGAAGATAAATGTGTTTAATTAAGAGAGTGGTGAAAGGAGCTTCATGTGGTAGCAAGATAGGATGTTTAGTTTCATCTGGTAATTGTGGATGAGCCAATCTTCCGCCCACCCTGAGAAACCCAGATTTGTGTTGAAAACCAGTAAGAGCCTTGAATTGGTCTCTTCGAATCCAACGTGGTACTTTAATCTGGTTTGCAGTTCTCAAGTCTCGTAGGAAGGCCATCCAATTGTCAATTATTTTCTTTGGAGGAGTGTCAACCCAACTTAGGTTTAATAACCAGAGCTGTTGCAAAAATGCTTTGGCAAACAGTATTACGGGTGCTAGGAAACCAAGAGGATCAAATAGACGTGCTATTGTAGAGAGCATAGTACGTTTGGTGATTTTATCCTCAGTTATAGACTCTAGCTGGTCAAGTTCGTTGAAGCTTCAATGAGAAGAAATCCTACTTGAGCTCTTGAATAACTAGACAATTTTTCTAAGAACTGTTCACAATTGCTTGCCCATTTATGAACTTCAAATCCTGCTGTTTTAAGTAATGCAGTTAATTGTTACTTCAGTTCTATGGCTTAATCTAGCGAATCACCTCCCGTAATTATATCGTCAACGTAAACGTCTTCTGTCAGCAATCGGCTAGCCTTTGGAAATCTGTCACCTTCGTCCTCTGACAGTTGCTTGAGAACTCTCGAGGCTAGATAAGGGGATGAAGAAAGACCATAGGTCAACGTGCATAATTCAAAGGTTTCTATTGCTTCCTCAGGTGAAAACCTCCATAAAATATGCTGACATTTTCTATCTTGCAGTCTTACTTGAATTTGGTAAAACAACTTAACAATATCTGTACAGAATGCAATTTGGTGAGATCGGAAATTTAAAAGTATTGTGCTTATGTTGCGTTGTAATTTTGGTCCTATTAGTAATTTATCGTTTAAGGATCCTGACGATGATGGCCTGGAAGCATCAAAAACAACTCTAATATTCATTTCTGAATTAGCAGGCGAAATTTGTTTAAACACCGCATGGTGAGGTATTATATAAGCAGAATCTGAAAGTGCTGGTCTCAAATTCTGCTATATATTATCCACATCATCTTCATTATCTACATTAGATGTTTCAGTTAGATTAAGGCAAGTGGCCATGGCAGGTTCAAATTCTAGAGATGGAACCCCTAGCACTATGTGGCCAAAAATTGTCGGCAAAGTTCCAAATTGATCTGATACCATTAACGGAGAATCATTGCTCAAAATTTGTAAAAAGAGATCGGCACCCAGTAAAGTTTTGTACATTAGTCGCAATAAATCTATGTTTCAGCACCTGAAGTAGTTTAATAGAGATTTCCCAATACTGACCATATAAACATATATTTTTTATTTAAGACAAGGTAACAACACATGTGTTGAACCTATATCATCATTTGATGCACAGGTACTAATTTTTACAATGCCTTTGCAAATAATAATACGTTACTACAACATCGATTACATAATTTTACATTACTTGTTCTGTTCATTAAAAAAATAAGGAAGTAAAATCAAAACAAAATTTTATTATTACCTTTGGTAGCGATCTTATCCATGGTATTAGTAGAGCTCGGTCATCAATCACTTCACAAGGAATGTGCACTAAACCCATTTTCGATACCAGAGAAGGACAAGATGTAGCAAGGTTGTCCACCTGAAAATAATTACATAAATATTTATCATTTCAAAAAATACTATTATTTTGAAATGAAAAACAAATCGGCTTGACAGGTGTTAATGAAAATGTCTACGTACATCTGTTAAGGCGGGAAAGTTTGATTACCTTTTTAAAGAGCTATGCTTCAAATAAGACTCTTTATTTCAGTATAATTAACAATTCTCAATTTTGATATCATGCAGTACGTCAGGAGACGCGCTGGCTTCAGACGGTCCATTATAATGGTCTTCGGTCCTGAAGGCAACTCCACCTTATAGGTTTTCTCCTGGGATATTATGTTGTAGGGTCCCGTGTACGGCGGTGTAAGCGGCTTCCTCACCGTATCATCCCTCAGGAACACGTGGGTGCAATCTTTTAGGTCTCGGTGAACGAAAGACTTGGCCGAGCTGCTGCGATGTGGCGCTGGCCACAAATTTTTCATTGAGTCGTGCAAGTGCTTGATCATTGACTCATCGTCTTCTTGGCGTCCTGATGGCTCAAAAAATTCTCCCGGGAGACGCAGAGGCTGATTGAAAACAATTTCCGCAGAGCTGACTCCTATATCTTCTCTCACCGCCGACCTGAGACCCAAAAGAACAGTCGGAAGTATCTTCGTCCATCCAGCCGTGTTCAACGTAGCCATGAGGGATGACTTGAGGGGCCTATGCCACCGCTCTACACATCCGTTGGACTGAGGATGGTACGCCGTAGTCCTATTTCTTTGAACACCAAGGACGCGTGTGAGGTTAATGAATAGATCTGACTCGAACTGACGCCCTTGGTAGGTCGTGATCCTAACCGGCGTACCGAAGCGAGAGATCCACGAGCAGACTACCGCTTCTGCCACCTTCGTGCTGGTGTTCTCGTCCAATGGACACGCCTCGGACCAACGTGTGAATCAGTCTACCATTGTAAGGCAGTAACGCATACCGTTGGACGGTGGCGAAGGTCCAATGAGGTCCACATGCAGGTGCTCAAACCTGCTACTGGGTGCAAAGGTACCTGGAGGGGTGACTGTATGTTCGACGACTTTAGACCGCTGGCAAGGAATGCAACAACGAGCCCACCTCGAGACGTCACAGTTCATGCCTGGCCAGAAAAAATGCTGTGTGACCAATCGCCACGAGGTTCGTATCCCGGGATGACTGAGCCCATACAGACGGTGAAAAATCTCTTCCCGCATGGACTCAGGGACATGGGTAGAGGTCTCACAGAGGACTAATGCTTCTGTACCGGGAGGCTTGATCCAGCGGAGCTGAAGACGAGTGTTCTTCAGTAGTTCCACAATTGCTGGATCCTTCTTCTGCTCATTCGCCATATGAGTGTAGTCCACGGTCGAGTCTATGTCTTCTATCCTCGAGATTGCGTCGGCTACAGGGTTCTTTTCCCCCAGGTATGTGGCGGATGTCTGTGGTGAACTGGCTGATGAAATTTACCAACCGAATCCGCAAGGGCGTCGCAGTTTCTGGCTTCTGGTAAAAAGCATATTCCAGCGGCTTGTGGTCCGTCCAAATCGTGAAATGTCGTCCCTCTAGGTAATGCCAGAAGTGCTTGATCGATTGGTGGATAGCCAGCAATTCCCTATCGTAGGTGGCGTATTTATTCTGGGCTGGAGCGAACGCTTTGGAGAAAAACCCAAGAGGTCGCCAAACTCTGCCATCCTTCTGCTGAAAAACTGCTCCCATGGCAGTACTGGAGGCGTCACATACCAGGACGAGCTCAGCATTCTCCTTCGGATGTACAAGCACCGCCGCGTTGTGGATTTTGGTTGGTTGCAGCGTTCAAATGCTGAAGTGGCCTCAACATCCCAGTCCACCGGCCTCTTGTCGTTCTTCTTCGCTCCAGACAGGAACCTGTTCAAAGGATCTTGCATATCCGCCGCCCTGGGTATGCAACGATAGAAGTTAAACATACCCAAAAAACGTCGCAGGTCCCTTATTGTATATGGCCTAGGATAGGAAGCAATGGCTTCCACCTTCGAAGGAAGAGCGCTGATACCCGATCCGTTCACTGTGTGGCCCAAAAATTTGACTTCCTGGCGAGCAAACACACACTTCGCCAGGTTTACAGTGAGGCCATTGTCCTCGAGACGACGCAGGATTTCCTCCACATGTGTTATGCGCTCTTCTTCGTCTCTTGAGCCGATGATTATATCATCGAGGTACCACCACGCGAAGTCCACATCTCTTAGCACCCGATCCAGAAACCGTTGAAAGGTTTGTGACTCGTTCTTTACACCAAAACACATGCGGAGGAACTCAAACAACCGAAGGGTGTGATCACGCCGTCTTCGGGATGTCTTCCTCAGCCACCGGAATTTGGTAAGATGCACGGTTGAGGTCAAGCGTTGTAAAGATTTTTTTTCCGTGCATATTAGCATTAAATTCAGCCAAGTTAGGCACCGCATATCTATCGGGGACCGTCTTTGCATTCAGTTGCCTGTAGTCTCCACAGGGCCTTATCCCGCCATTCTTCTTCACCACGATGTGCAGTGGGCTGGCCCAGGGGCTGTTAGACGGCCTGCAGATACCTTCTTCGATCATCTGCATAAACTCTTTCTTGGCGGCGTTGTACCTATCAGGTGGCAGGCGGCGTGCTTTCGCCGTGACTGGGGCTCCACTTGTCTCTATGCAGTGAACTACGTCATGTTTTGGCTTCGCTAACCTTCCACGCGTAGTGAGCCCTGTCCGCTGGTCTACTAGCTGACATCCGGCCAATTCTACCATCACATTATAATGATAAAGTAGATCTGGTCCATGGTGGGGTGACTCACTTCAGCCACCGTAAACCTCCACGACATCTTCCTATGGAGCCATAGGTCGAGGTTTATGACAATGGTCCGGTATGACGGAATGGGCGTTCCGTTTGCATAAAGCCTGTACTCTTGGGAAGGCTTCGCTCAGCAAGTCTTCACCGGGAAGACAGATAAGGTGGCTCAACTATCCACCAGATATCTGACCCCGGACTTCTTGTCGGCAATGAAAAGTCGGCGGTTGGAGATCTCAGCGACTGAATCCGCCTCGTTCGTCGCTGCGACTAAACTAGTCCGTTTAACGCCCCAGCCGGCTTCCAGTCGCAGGGTTGACGGCACTTGGTTGCTTTTTCCTTAAACCGTGCGTGGTAAAAGCAAAGCTGCCGACCGCTTTTACTTCGTGCCCACGATCCTGGCTGGGCGTCCTTTTTCTTGGCCGACTTGATCTGGCCCCCATCTGCGTCTTAAGCGCCGCTATCTCCGCGGTCAGTCGATTAACTACTTCTCCAATGTCGCTTGGTCCGAGAGTAGAAGGCCCCGGTTTAGGTTGAGGGGCAACTGCGTGATTAGCTATGATAGGGTTACAAGAGGGCTTTAAGTCGGCGATCTTGTCCGCTGTTCGAGCTAGCTTCGTCACATCCGTATACTCCGTGGTGGCGAAAGCGGCTTGCATGCCCTCAGGTAGTCCGCGAAGTCATAAAGTGCTGAGCATCACTTCTGGGACCTGTTCTCCGGCTAGCTGTTGCATTTCCCGGAGAAACATGGATGGTTTCTGATCGCCTAACCGCTTTTCTTAGAGTAACTTTTTGATCCTCGCGTTATCGGATTGGCCGAAATCTGCCACAATTTGCCTGGGGTCCCCGAATTGAGCTTCTTCCTCATGAATGAGGGCAAAGCAGGAGTCCGGGAGGCCCCAGCCCCCTTTCCCAGCCGCGTCACTGGCATTAAACGCCAATGGAAGCTGGTTAAGGGCGCTTCACACACACACAGGTCGTGAGTGGAGAATCTGGCCAGTGCCAGTACTCCAAATAATATTATTATATCAGGTCTCGAGGCCATTGCCGGTTTAGGCGGCGGGATGGGTTATATGGATGTGTGGAACTGGATAATGACTGAGCCAGGGGGTTGGGATGACAGGCAAGGTTTTGGTGAAAGTTTGAAAATTTAGTAGGGATGAGATCGAGGACTAAAGGAATGTTGAGATCATCATGGAGGGTTTTGTTGGAAACATAATAAGGAGCATTGACAATAGTTCTCAGGACTTTGGATTGAAAGGATTGAATGCGTCTGATATTCGATTTTTTCGTGGTACCCCACAGTTCCAGTCCATAGGTCCAAATAGGTTTGATGATGGTCTTGTATATTAGTAGTTTATTGTCTATTGAAAGATGGGAGGTCCTACATAGTAATCTGTATAGTTGGCTGAATCGTCTGTTAAGTTCTTGTCTTTTGAGTCTGGTATGAGGATTCCATGTAAGTCTTTTGTCTAGGAGAAAGCCAAGGTATCGTACTGTGTCGGAAATGGGTAGGAAGGTTTCATTGAATTGGACAGAAGGACATGCTCCCCGGCGAAGTGTAAAAGTCACGTGTTTGTATTTTTCCTCGTTGACTTTGATCCGCCATTGGTTACACCAAAATTCAATGAGTGAAAGGTGCCTTTGGAGGTTCGAGGAAGCCATTTCGGGATCTGGATGAGTTACCACAGCGTACTTGGAAGTAACGATCAGAGAGGTAGGATCGAAGGACTAGGAATAAGGTTTGAGGTAACTGGGTTTTGAGCTTGAACAGCAAACCGGCATGCCATACCCGGTCGAAAGCTTGTGCTACGTCCAGAAATGCGCCTGTGCAGTATTGTTTGTTTTCAAGAGCAGAGGATATGTGATCGACAACTCGGAGACCCTGCTGGACCGTCGAGTGCCTGGGACGGAATCCAAACTGGTGTGAAGGAATATCATTGGATTCAATTATGGGTAGGATTCGTTTCAGGAGGATTTTTTCGAAAATTTTGGAAAGAATAGGAAGCAGGCTGATGGGTCGGTATGATGATGTGGCATTTGGTGGCTTGCCAGGTTTACGGAATAGGATGATGACGGAGTGTTTCCACAGCAAAGGGAAGTGAGTTGTACGAAGGATACAGTTATATAGGTAGGTAAGGAAAATAATCCCTTTTTGAGGAAGATGTTGAAGGATCTGGGTGGTTAGAAGGTCATGTCCAGGAGATTTGCGGACTTTTAACTTTTGTAAGAGGAATTTGACCTCAGAGGGATTTACCGCTTTAGGAGGTAAGGATAGAGGGATGGGTGAAGAGAGGAATTCATTAATATTGGAAATGTGCGTAGAGTGGATATCAGGATGTGGGATAAATGTATTTGAAAGGTGTTTGGCAAATTCTTCTGCTTTGTCCTCATCTGATGCAGTCCAAGAGCCGTCTTCACGTCGGAGAGGGTGGGAAATAGGATATATATTTGAGGATTTTTTTGGTGGCATTCCAAAGGGAATTATCTGAAGTAGATAGTGTGGAAAGGTAGCATTTGTAGAATTCGGATCTATAGGTTGTCAGGTTCTTTTTGACTAATTTGGTGAAGTAGTTATACCGTCTCCGATCGTGAGGATGCCTGGTTCTTTGCCAAAGGGATCGGTAACGGCGTTTGATAAGGATAAGATATCTAAGATCTTGCGGTAATGGATTTTTCTTACGGATTTTGAAGGACGGGGTGAAGATGCAGTCCAAACTGCTTGCTGGATCAAATTGGTAAAGGAATTGACGGCGTCATCCAACTCCTGAGGTGTTTTTAGGGAAACTCTGAGGTCAATGGTGTCGAATACAAGCTGGTGAAATAGGTTCCAGTCAACTGGTCCCCTAATAAATGATGGCGGAGGAAGTTTGGATATTGGGACTATAGAAAGGGTAAGGATCAAAGAACTGTGATCTGAGACAGGTCATCAAGGCGTTTTATGGAGTAGTTTAGGGGACCTAAGCCAGCATGGATGAAAAAGTCAAGGAGATCAGAATTTCGGTTTGGGTCAGTGGGCCAATATGTAGGGGTGCCTGGAGAAATAAAACTAGAATTATGGGAGTTAAGTGCAGAGAGGAGGATGCGATGAATTAGTGGTTCTTGAGCCCCATTGTTGGTGTTTCGCATTAAAGTCTGCACCTAAAAGGAAATGAATCCCTAAGGAGTTTAGGAGAGAGCTGAATTGGGAATGAGAAATGGATTTATTGGGAGGGCAGTACACTGATGCTAAGGTGAGAGGAAAGGAAAAGGTTTTGATTGTAATAGCTGTAGCCTGAAGGATATCGTTTGATTGGAGTGGAAATGAGTGTTGGGAGAGGGATTGATGGACAATGACAGCCGTACCACCGTGAGCTTTTCCATCAGGATAACCGGTCCGGTAGGTTTGGTACAGTTTTATGTTGAGCTTCCGTTTACTGGTCAGTCTAGTTTCTGTAATTAAGGCTACATCGATTTTTTTATCATACAGTAAGGATGTTAGTTCGTCAGTGTGGTTTCGAATACCATTCGCATTCCAAAGGAGAATGGATAAGGTGGATGTCATTTAAGGATTTTGTTGGACAGGAAAGAGATGGGAAACAAGCTTGTTAGGAGAGATATTAGTGGTTTGACCATGGATTTGAACTCGGAGAGGAATGATGTGAGTAGTGTTGCGAGATCAGTAGCATTTGAAGGAGGGGGGATATGAGGGATTTGATGCGGGGTATTTGGATTTTGATTCACGGGATATACTAGTTGTTGGGGCTGGTTTATTGGTTGTAGAGAATTGATTTGTGGTTTAGAGAGAGGTTTGGGGGGTTCGGGTTGTAGTTTGGCCCCGAGACTGTTTGTTTGTTGACCACCTGACATTTCGGCATAGGAAACAGCTCCTTCTACAATTTTAGAAGGCTGTCTTCTTGAGGTCCTCAGTTCGTCGCTGGGCCGACGTGCTGCCAGAACTTGAGATTTTATCTTCTTGTAGGTTTGGCAACCTTTATAATTGGCTGGATGCCCTTGAAGACATAGTGCGCAGACAGCTGGTGTTTCTCTCGGTTTGACGCATTCTTCAGTTTTATGCGGTTCTCCGCATTTGACGCAACTTGGGGTATGATGGCAGTAGTGCCTAGTGTGCCCATATGCCTGGCAGATATGGCATTGCACGATGTCTTTCTTTGGGTATGGTTTCTCGATTTAAACCTGGGTATAGTACAGTCTACTTACATCATAGATTTTTTCTACTCCGGGGGCTGGTTCTAAATCTATGAAGAAGAGAGGCAATGGAATTTTGTTTCCTGTCTCGGGGTGTACAGGATTCTTCTTGTAGACATTTGTGATTTGTATACCTTTGAAGCCCATGGCGGTGAGCTCCTCCTCTATGACGTCAGCAGGGGTGGTTGGGTGCAATTTTCTGACTACCACTCTGATGGATCTCTCCTCCTTTAGTTGGTACGTGTGGTAATCTGCCTTGATCTCCGTTAGGTACTTGACTATATTTCGGTATGTCTCGGGCGTGTCTGACTGGATCTTTGTATCGTTGATCCTGCTAGTGCAATAATATTTTCCGGTGCCTACTGCCTTGTTCAGTTGTGTGCAAAGAAGCCTAAAATTTTGTATGCTCCGTACGAAAATTGGTGGAGGCCTGTGCACTTTAGGGGCCGATGTGGTCTCCATTGCTTCACTAGATAGATTTGTTAGGGGCTGAAATATGTTGGGTGAATAGAAGGGAGAATCTTCAGTGAACTGAGTAGATGACCCTGGTTGGGTATTTTCATTCGACGGTCCTGCCTTGGGTTCCTTATTATCATTCGGAGTAGTAGGAGGTGTGTCAACTTTACGCCTTCTATTAGGTTTAGGTTTACTAGGGCTATTTCTCGTAGTTGATTCTAGGGATCGACTTCTCTTTGTATTTCCTTTTTTATCTGATTTACTGGATAATACTTGGTGGTAAAACTTCATTTTGGAGTATTATGTCACTGGAGCACATAATATTAAAGAAAAGAAAGGTAGGACAGAGAGGAAAAGGAATTAAATAAAAATAAAGAGTTCGTATGAGATCTGATCTGAATACGGCACAGATCGGCCTCATTCGGTGCCAGAGGCAACACTGATAGGGTCTTCTTACCTTATACTGGGTGGGGATGGACCTGTCGCGACCAGCACAAGATAAGCAACTCCTGTCTCTTAAATCACTTAATTTATAATTAATGTAGTCACGTTATAAGTCCGTAATTAGCTACGAAACTTCACATTTTACTTCACTGGTACACAGACTATGACTATGTAAAAAGCCGTGAATGTACGATAAAGTTAATAGGTATAAAAAATAAAGTATCACATAGACGATGTTACACACTCCAGCGCGTGCTGTGAACTGAAATAAGAATAAGAAGATTAAGGTTCTACGGACATATGGTGAGGATGCATCCAAAGACGTTGAATAGAGAAATCTTCTCTAAAATGAGAGGATACAAGAGTGCTGGGGGGTACAACAAACAGATGAAGGAAGAAACTGAGAGACTGAAAATAACTGACTGTTTCAATAGGCATGACTATTGGAAAATACTAAAAGAAATTAAATTCCTTGTGGGAAAGAGAGATGCGAGAAAAGGAATAGCGTGGTCCGTAGAAAGAGGGAAAGAACAATCGGAAAGAATGAGGAAAAGATGGGAAGAAAGAAGGAAGGAGAGAAGGAGTATAAAAAGAAGTGTAATAATTTAAAAAGATAACATTAAAATGATGTGCGATCTGGAGTAATTGAATCAGACATTTTATTTTTTCCTTACCCGTTTCGGAGATCTCATCGGAAATTCCAACTATTTCGTGGGAGATCAAACAACAACCATGGAACAACCTCATAGTTTAATATTTAAAGAAAACATTACATATCGTTATCATAGTTAAATTTTACCTATTCCTACATAAATAAATTAATGAATCAGATGAAACCGTAACTACGGCATCAACAGCCGCATCTGGAAAACTGTTAATTTCAATTAGAAACAGATGAAAACAAGAGTAGCTGTTATAAAAAAAAAGTCATACTGTAATGTAACTATAACTTAGTAAACAAATATAATTACTGCAGAATTATTATAAGGATATGGAACTTACAAAAACATATTCAACCTAGGAATATACTATGTAATAGACTGCTAAACAGTAGTAACCAATTATAAGGAACTAATATTTAGGGCACTATTAATTATATAAACCAAAAAATAATATTGGTGCTAATAATATTAAAAAAGACATTTTCAGCTACAGCAACTAAAAATTAACTGAAAGAAAAATGATTGGTTAATTGCAAACACTTTCATTTTCAGAACTACCTACTTCTTTCAAGATCAAAATCGGCTTGTAGATTAAGTTAATATATTCGTAAGTTTAAAATGTTAGAAATTCGGATTTGAATTGAATAAAATAAGGACCAATTATTTTCATAGCTGCAATTTTAATCAAATAACAGTAAATGTTTCTAAAAGGGAATATTTTATGAAAAAAAAAAATCTCTATACATTAAATAAATTATATTACTTAAATTATATTTAGCCTAATGTTATTGTTTTTGTATTCAAGACTGAAATCATATCACCATTTTGGAAAAAAACAAAACAAGACAATAAACAAAAACTATATAAGTACTTCGAAAATCAAATTCATATAAGGCGTGAAGTTGATTATCCCCGATGGAAGACACAAGGTACGGGAACCATCAAATGTAGAGTTGAGATTTTCCATCCAAGAGCAGTCTAAGGGGCCGTCGAAAATGTACCACTGGAGCAAATCGCTCTTTGCCTTTGTCCCCATTCTCAAAAAAGAAGGTATAAGGCCTTCTGACCTAGAAAGATTATTAACGGTTATTCACATACATACAGGGTTATTCACTTTTCGAATTTTCAAGGTTTAATAAGAAGATATTCATTACCACATTCCTTTTGATTCTTCAAAAACTCCGAATAGATATTCCAAAGTTACTGCCTTAGGGGTTATATGGTACGTTTTGACTCTTTTATAAGTACCCCCAAAAGGTGTTTCCGATCCTTTCAAATAACCTAATGTTTCCTTAAGAAACTTTATCATCTGTAATGCAATTATGAGTTTAAATTCATTTACTAATTCATAAATTCAAACAATAAATAAATAATAATACTTTTTTAATGAAATAGGTATTTTAATTTTAAATAAAAGAAAAATATCAAATCCTATATGAGCATCAAAAAATGTTAAGATATGCTATATAATAACTAATATAAATTTGCACAACTTTTCTATTCTCCTATTTTTACCAGAAAGTCGATTTGCTTCGTGATAGATTTATTTTGGATTATTGGAACCTAGAGCCGCTGTTTCTGTTTGACGTCTTCTGTGCTACATTGCGTCTCTTTTCACTTCATTCTTATCGGAGTATAACATCGTCAGGGTATCTTCTAATTCTAGGAGGCTAACAACTATTCCTTACTGATCCTGTATTTAAAGCCCACAACAATCTCTCATGCTTCTTGGATAGCAACATTCGTGTTTGTCCACAATTCTTCTTCCAACTAGTCCAACCTAACAACCTAAGCGCTGTTGACAGCTTCTGCAGCACTAATAAGAATTCCACCTAATTTTTTCCATCTTTTATCTTCCAGGAATCAAATCTCTTAGGTCAGTTAGCGAGAGCCGCTTATTCCCTTATAGAGAGCTGTAAATGTTAATATAATATCGACCGATAAGAGATAGTGATCACTACCTACATCACCTCCTCTTTCGTTCCTAACATCAAAAAGAGACGTCTTGATGTTATCGCTTCGAACTAATTCCGATATAATTGATTCGGGAGACTGTTTGGTTTTCAGGTGATACTCATCTAGTTTTGTAGCAGGATTTGTGTCCATGACATAGCCACATGCCATTTTTTGTTTACATTTTCAAAAAAACGATCCAAATAATTACAATCTGTTTAAAATGTTGTGATCTTTGAATTTAAATGTTTGAACAGCACAACGTCTATATATATATATATATATATATATATATATATATATATATATAATGTTAATACCGTGGACAAATTCCAACGAAAAGCCCTTAAGTCTCCAAACTAAAACAGAAATTGAAATTATCTGTCCAATATTTCGCCCATTCAGGCATCCTCAGGCTAGAAAGAGAATAACTGTAAAACAAAACATGAACGCACCCAAGAGACATCTCACCACCTCCAAGGCTCAAATGCGACAGATGCGAATGAATCATAAGGAAGGTTACTCGACCCCGACTGGATAAGGTTATATAAAAACAGCTGATAAATACTCCAGAATTCGAAAAATCAACATACACTCACCAAACTTCAAAAAGCACAACAGGACAAAATAAATAGTAATAAACAACACAAAATCATAATACAAAAGACCATATAAAAAAATGTAAGTAAAAATGCAAACAAAAAAAAGAAAAGAACAGTATCAAGAAACTAGTGGAATTATGGCTATTCCACAAAATATATTAATATTGAAAAGTAAAAAGGTCAGATAATTTTAATTTCTGTTTTAGTTTGGAGACTTAAGAGCTTTTCGTTGGAATTTTTCCACGGTCTACCATTTATGTAAGGTCTCTTTTTACTTTTCATTATTAATATATTTTGTGGAATTGCCATAATTCCACTAGTTTCTTGATAATGTTCTCTTTTGTTTCCTTTTTTTTTCTTGCATTCTTACTTACATTTTTTCATATGGTCTTTTGTCTTGCGTTTTTGTGCTGTTTATTATTATTTATTTTTTCTTGTGCTTTTTGAAGTTTGGTGATGGTATGTTGAATTTTCAAATTCTGGAGTATTTATCAGCTGTTTTATCTAACCTTAACCAGCCGGGGTCCAGTAACCTTCCTTATGATTCATTAGTTGCAATTGATCCTTGGAGGTGGTGGGATGTTTCTTGGGTGCATTATTCATGTTTTGTTTTGCTGTTATTCTCTTTCTAGCCTGAGGATGCCTGAATGGGCGAAATATTGGAGAGATAATTTCAATTTCTGTTTAGTTTGGAGACTTGAAGGCTTTTCGTTGGAATTTGTCCACGGTCTTAACATTTATGTAAGGTCTCTTTTTCTTTTTAAATACATATGTATATATATATAAAAATATATATATATATATATATATATATATATATATATATATATATATAGACAAACAGGCAATTTATAATACTTAAGAAGAAAGAGCATAGATAAATTGGAGCACAAATTTTTAGCAGAATTAATCTTTCCTAATAATTACTTCCAAGGAACTAGTTTTAAATTTAAAACAATTGTAAAATAAAACTTTTCGAAATTAATTAATATATAACATATAATATTTTTCAAAATTTCCTTGAATGATTTGTTATCTCCCGTTATTTGAAAATGGAAAATCTTCCTATTGAATCCACTGAAGAGATTACTTGTTGCAAATTATATTATTATATTAGCAAATACAGTTAACTACATCATCGATGTTAGTATATCATTATGGTTTCGTTGTTTAATATCGTTTAAAACACCCACATTTTTCAGTAACAACATTGACCATGGCGCTTAATTGAAGAGTATTTTTGACCTTCATTTAAAACTTCCCGTAATAAACTCTAATGCATTAAAAAAATAATAATAAATTAGAAATGTGGAAACTGTGGATGTTGGTCATCTCGTCACGAAAAAATTAGCCTAATTTTCACCCATATTGTCATTGATTTTGATAGTTGTTATATTATAATAGAATTACAATTACTGTTTCCTTATTGTAGGTTTTGAATGAGATTTCAGATTTAACAATTGAATTCCAGAAGATAACAATATAAAACTAAACTATTCATTGAATATTTCAGTGAAGTTCAGCAAAAAATTGGGTTTTGTGCACCCTACTACATTTCGAAAAATTACCCGAAATCACTGGCAATTCTAAAATTCACAAACAGCTATTAAAGTATAAAATTATTTTTATTTCAATATAAATACTTGTATGAGTTTTAATATAAATTAGTGAAGTGAGTTATTGTTCAGCTCTTCTAAGTATAAATAATTCACTGGCAACTATCTATAGTAAATTAATATGATTACAATTTAAATAACTATATAATTCTTACCGTAGTTTTTCCACACCCAGCAATTCCATATAGAATCACACCAACTCTTGTAATCAAATTTTCATAAATATTTATTGCTCTGGATATTATAACTGAGGAATAAATAATTTGAATTAGACTGGATGAATAAATAGAAACCTCAACATTATGCTAATTATTAATGACGATATGCTCATATGAGTATTTAAAAGGACTCATTGAAATTTCGTATGACATTGGTAGTGAGCCATTCAAATCAGCATAATTCGTCGTTAATGAAACTAACTGGAACTGGTCCAATATTGAAAAGCCAAAAATGCACGATCAGAGGAAGCATAAAATCATTTTAGGAATGACATGCTTTTTCATAAAGGTAATTAAAGTATTAACTGAAATATGTAAACCAGTATGGCTAATATTCGATTTGATATTCTAGATTTAATAATTAGAATTAAGGGATAAATATTTAAAAGAGAACCCATGACAAAAGCACCATTGTAAATGTAGGAGTACAGTTGACAATTTACTTCATGATCGAGCTGGTTGTAATGTTCTTTAACTGGCGTAAATGCCCGTGAACCATGAGCAATCCGTTACTCCTGCCTATCAATTATTTAGCAAACACCGCTGCCAGTTGAGCTGGCATCACAAGTGACCACAATTGGCTGATGAGGGTTATAGGGCACCAATTAGTGATCTGATGTCATTTCAGCCTTATGTGCAATAAATGCTGCTTTACATCTGGAAGACCAATGAAATTTAAAGTAGATTTCATAAAGCTCAGGATTTTGCAGATTCTGAAATTCATTCTCGCAGAGGATAAATCTGCGCAGATCCTCAGCGTTTTGAGAACGGAGCATTTCCTTTTTTGTCACGAATTTTGTATGGAGGTTTCATAATCTTGTTGTGTTGAATTATGTGCCCAAGTTACTCGATTCTAGAAGAGAAGAATTTGCAGTTATACTTGTTGAAACACAGATTGTGTTCATACAATCGAGTGAGGCATTGAAGTTAACGGCGCATCCTTCATAGGTCAAACCACCATGTTCCACAATATCATTATAATAATTTTTTATAATTATTGGTCAATTTTTTTATTTTTAAATATTTTTATTTTTAAAGAGAAAAGATAGGCCCTCGGCCGGGATTCGAACCCGGATCCTCTGTCTTTCCGTGACAGCGCCCTACCATTTGAGCCACCAAAGCCGCCTGCCAGCAGAGGACAAATCTTTTCTCTTATCCCGATCCCATGTCCTCGTGTTCTTGCATTTTTTTTATTATTATTTTTTTGCGATAAATACACTAGAACGAATGTTCAAAGAACATTAATTTAATTTTAGGATCTTATTGACTTACGTCGTATTACTATTTATATTTTTTTATAATTATTGGTCAATTTTTTGATTTTTAAATATTTTTATTTTTAAAGAGAAAAGATAGGCCCTCGGCCGGGATTCGAACCCTAGGCGGCCTTGGTGGCTCAAATGGTAGGGCGCTGTCACGGAAAGACAGAGGATCCGGGTTCGAATCCCGGCCGAGGGCCTATCTTTTCTCTTTAAAAATCAAAATATTTAAAAATCAAAAAATCGACCATTAATTACAAAAAATTGTAAATAGTAATATGACGTAAGTCAATAAGATCCTAAAATTAAATTAATGTTCAAAGAACATTCGTACTAGTGTATTCATCGCAAAAAAATAATAATAAAAAAAATGCGAGAACACGAGGACATGGGATCGGATAAGAGAAAAGATTTGTCCTCTGCCGGCAGGTGGCCTTAGTGACTCAAATGGTAGGGCGCTGTCACGGAAAGACAGAGGATCCGGGTTCGAATCCCGGCCGAGGGCCTATCTTTTCTCTTTAAAAATAAAAATATCATTATAATACTTTCTGCCGGCGCAGTTCTCATTACAAAACTTAATATATGGGTTAGGTTTATGTTGTGACCGCTTGAATTTTTGAGCTTTTCGAATCAAATGGTATCTGAAGATGGGCTTTGAACCCATCCAGCAGACAAAAAACATTTGGATCTGCGTAAGCCATGAAGCATATCTGAGATATGGTGAATTTATAAAACTTGAAGAAACTAATTGTGAATTAACAGCCTCTTCAGGCAGAATCTTCCTGCAACCCACATCAAACCACTCCACACCCTAGACCGATAGTGGTACTGCCACCTCAGAGCATCAGACCTGCTTCCCCTCCTGGGCGGTCTCCTAGGGACGGTAACCCTAGAGTGTGAACTGTTAGTGCCTTTGTCTGGGCCATGAAAGTGAGTGCACTGTAAGCATCTGTGAGTACTGTTCTGGCGTTTGCATAGTGTACGAACTGTGGTAACCCGTGGGGGCAATTCAAAAAAACTAATGATAGCAAAAGCGGGGGATAAACTTTGGTGTTATAGCTACATATCTATCGTCTCCAACCAAAATTCAATTATACCATTGAATAGCTAAAGGATCAAAGAATCCATTACTATAAGGAGAAATGCGACGTATCGCGCTTGGTGGAGGGGGAAGAGCCGCTATTTTGAGCTAATTTTGCTGTATATCGAGATTTCTATTCATTATAACATTTGAAGAAGCTACGACGTTCGTTTAATCTTCAATCTTCAGCTGTTGTCAAAATCTATCAATTGAATATAAAACTTGTGTAAAAAATAGTGACAGTGATTATAATAAGGTGTAGAATAAAAAAAATACTATCGAAAATATATAATGTCGGCCTATACGCGTGGAAAAGTCAAATCCAAATACAGAAATCGTATACAGTTGTAGCTCCTCAAGAGCGATCGAATGGTTAGAACAAAACACCATATGACCAAGTCAAGCAGTGCTGGGACGGTAAAAGAGTGAATCCGGCCGTTCGGATCAACGAAGTTGAAAGTACTTCTGCAGCTGGTGCGGTTAAAATTGTTAAACGTTGGCACAATTCAAAAATTAAGTTCTGCTAATATTGTCTAATCTTTTACTGCATTCCCTGACAATTCAATCCATCATAAGTAGTATCCAGTCAACTATTTTCCACTCAAACTTCAATAATAATAATAATGGAATAATTATGATAGAGGGTCATAATAATAAAAAGGTAAAATAAAAGTAAAACTAAACTGCCAACTGGCAACAGGGAAATACCTCCATGGAAGAGAAGACTTTGCCGAGCGGATTAACCAAGTTGCTAGTACTTCTGCAGCTGGGGGCGTTAAAATTACTAAAGATGATGATGAAATCGTACTCCTTTATACAATGGTTATCCCGGGAGCAATAAAAACAAAGGCCACTGATTCCAAGTTTGAAATAATAAATTCTAAATTTAGATCGGCTTTTCTGTGAGGTATTCCCATTTGAATATTGAGAACTCTTTGAAACAATCTATCATTATTTTGATTTGAAAGTCTATAGATATCAATATTCGTGTTACTTGGCTGTTGGCTAATTTAGGCCTTGAGTTTCTATTTTGGAATCTTCTAAGGCAGTAGCTGTTCCGCCTGGACCTTTTTGGTGATTAACCTACACTTCGGAAAGAAAGGTTATCAGGATTGTTGTTCTGTTGTGTGTGAATGTACTCTTTTGTAAATAAAGCTTTTAATAACAAATTAGTTTTTATTGCAAAACATAGTGATAGGGGTAAAAGTAAAAATTACGAATTAGTGAAATAGTGTTTAAGTGGAAATAGTGAAATAGTGAGTCAAGTGTGAACTTTCATTTCAATTCATAGCGCTGAACCAACCTAAAGATCTGACGGAACTTAGAAGATTTAGATTTATTGGTACAGTTGGATTTATCTTGAAATTGATTCCCTATAGTGCAAACCTAATGAAACCACCTTTTGATCTTAATAGACAAATGAATATTTCCATACAAAATGAATATTCCAGACTAGCAAAAATGTTTTGACGAAATTACCATCATATTGCGTAAAGATAATGGGATAGCTGTCTATGACCCCAATAAGTCAGTAATTCTGTCTTGTGATACGTCAAGGAACAGCGATTCTACTTCAGCCCTACGATGAAAAGTGTTCCTTGCGGGCTGTACATTACTGTTCACGAACTCTGCAACTAGCAGAGAAATTAAAGTGCAATATCGAAAGAGAAGGCTTGACAGCCATGCGCTGGCGGAATTCTTTCTGAGCAAAACAATAAATATTAAAAAGGAACACAAGCCTCTCATGCAGATCCTTCAAACCAGTGAACTGACCACAATATTACAACGACTAAGACAACGATTTATGCGATATTCCTATGAGCTTGTCTATGTGCCAGGGAAATCCTTCATCTCTGCTGACTAATAGACCGTCTTTCAATAAATCAAAATCTATCTGTTTCCGAAATAACTACCAGTGTTAACAAAAGATGACAATTCTGATTACCAAATACGTAAAATTGCGCAACACACAGAATATTATAATTCTAACGTTTAATGGTTAACCGACATATACCTTCCTTTGGAGCCATGTTCAATAAGCGACGAGTGACCCAGCTCATGCATATTCTTAACTCCTCTTCTATAGTGTTCCGCCCTTTAGAAAGTTGACAATGCTGAAAAACTATATTCAATGCACCTGAAAGAAGTCCAAGTATGAATATAGTTGTAATAATACTGTTATATCTACAAGCATTTACTCAATAATTAATAGATTATTTATTATTAAATTATTGCATTATTTCTACTAGTTTTAATGTATATGTATACATAAGTTAAGTGTCGTTATTTCATGCATATTTATAGAATTTCATCTATGAATATGATGAACAGTAGAGAGCTAAGGCTGTCTCCTTGCTTTATTCTTTTTTTTCATTTAGATACTTTCAGATTCCTTTCCATTTACTCTTATGACGTCTTTAGTATTGCGGTAAGTGGATTTTACAGCCTTTTATTTATTAGTGCATTGGGGACATTTTTAGTGGTCAGAGCTGCCACATAATTACAATCTGTTAAAAAATGTTATAATCTTAGCAGTTTAACGTTTGAATAGGACGTCTGACGGGCCATATATTTTATTATATCTTTAACAATGAATCAAATTCATAGTTACAATTCATAAGATTCGGCTTCATTTTTTAATTTTGTCCAATTAAAAAAAAAAAAGTTAACCAATTAGGAAACATACCTGAATTAAAATGGCTGAAATAATCTTTAATAAATAAACACAATGGGTTCACAAATTCTTTGTCGGGCATGAAAAAT
Organism: Arma custos; assembly: GCA_037127475.1. Classification (NCBI taxonomy): domain Eukaryota; kingdom Metazoa; phylum Arthropoda; class Insecta; order Hemiptera; family Pentatomidae; genus Arma; species Arma custos. The sequence goes on along the minus strand of CM073761.1, from coordinate 20,601,586 downwards.
AATAGTATCTTAATTTAGCTAATTAAAAGTAAAATGAGAGTTCTTTTTTTTTTGTGCCCTATAGCTGTATTCATTATTTAAACCTGTTTCTTTAGTACAGTAGTGACAATACATGCAATTAATAGGTCAAGTTGCCTATTACAAGTGACGCTTTCACCTGAGATATTTTAATGAATCTTTTTTTAGATATATTTTCATCGAAACTGTCAAAATGATTACAATCGATTTAAAAAAAATTACAATCTTCGGATTTTTATGCTTCCATAGGACAGCTTCTGTGTTTATATATATATATATATATATATATATATATATATATATATATATATATATATATATATATATATATATATATATATATATGATCTCACTTATAAATTATGGGGAATAACTGAACTAACTAGATTAGTGTATTGAATATATTACAATCATAAAAATTTGGACACTTTTTGTGAGTCCAAAATATCAATTATAAATTGATGTATTTGATTATCATAGAACGAATCAATGATGTAAGAATAATGAGATACTAACTTTGAAAGTATAGGATCTGGAAGCCAATAAGTCTTGGGAGCATTATTTTTCTGAAAGCATTAACGAGGATTACGGTTTCACATTTGTTTGGCTTTAAAAATTTCAACTGTGCTGCTTCACTTATTACCAGTTTTATATTTCGCAGCTCATAATCATGACAACTCTGGAAGACAAATAATGTAAATGTTAAAGTGATCTTGAAGACAAGTTTATACCGTACTAAGAAACAATAACTTCGTAACTGATAGAATAATTAATTTGAAATTATTTTATCAATCATAGACACAAAAACACACACACATATATTAAGTTCTATCCATAAAAAAAAAATAATAAAAAGGTTGTAGTACTAGATAACACTTTGTCTAGTCTACAGAAAAAAAACATTGAGATGTACTGACTGATTGAGATGTGAGTGTGACTGACTGATTGATGTGAAAAAAGATTGAGATGTGAAGCGTGTATTGAAAATGACCACTAGTGGGTCGAAACGTTTATATGTAATGAACAAATGAATTAAATGACTGTAGTATGGACTAAAGGGTTTTGTATTTATACACCAAAAGAAATGTCATTTTATTATTTATTTGTTTTACGCTTATTTGAAGAACTTGAACGAGTTTGATGAATCGTATTATCATATTATGCTCCCCTAAAACAAGTAGGATATATATATATATATATATATATATATATATATATATATATATATATATATATATATATATATATATATAGGGGCGTAATAGAAATGATAATAATGAAAAATCAAACCCCTGGAAGGAAAAATATAATAATTTGCTGGCCCAGGTACAATCTAGATCGGCCCCTCAGTTTTACGTAATCCCGTCGGACAAATCACAAATTGCGGAGACTTCTATGGCGAACACTAATAGTGTAGGTAATAACTCTACGCCATCTACGTCGGGGTCAAAGAATTCAAAAAACAAAAACCGAGCCAATAATTTATCTTCTCAATACCTGGAACCCTATTATATATTATAGTTAATCTGTTGGATAAGGAAATATTTGCATTATTAGATACCGGGGCGACCAAATCAGCAATATCTGAGGATTTTATTAGTAAAGTAAAAGGAAAAAATTTACGAGTTAAAAATTGTAATGTTACGGTAACAGTTGGAAATAATGAGGGGATACCGGTTACTAAATATATTATGACGAATTTGAAAATACAAAGGAATTCTTGGCCCTTAGAATTTTTGGTTATCCCAAATTTAGCGTTTGAAATGATATTAGGAATAGATTTTGTGAAAAAGACCGGATTAATTTTTGATGGATTTAAGGAGGAATTTTGTTTTAATTTTAATGTTTCTAAAAAATTTAAAATTTTTAAAATGAATATAATTGATTAATGTTTCTAGTTTCAACCTTGACTTATATCCGAGTAGGTGCAATATTAAGCTATTCATAAAATATAAACGTATAATCAAGTGCTTTATTTTCAGTCTAGTTTTAACTTTATATATATGAATACTTTTAAAGACAAAAATATTACCGTGAAAATCTGCCAGTCCATACAGATTTTAACAAATGTCAGAACTTTTTGTGTTAGTTCATGATTCTCCTTGAACCCATAAAGGTAAAAATATGTTCTGATTATCAGTGAACTGTCCGGCTTGGTTAAAGCAACTGGTCGTAATAATAAATTCAGACCATCAGGTAGTCTCCAATTGCTGCCAAAATCAGAAGCCACGATCAAGAATAAATTACAACTCCCAACAAACGGAATATTCGATCCAGCCATGTTCACGCTAAATAATAGTATAAATGGATAAGTAAACAATTATTTCTTTATTAATTATATGTATATATATATATATATATATATATATATATATATATATCTTACTAATATTATAAATGTGAAAGTTTGTATGTTTGTCTCTCTTTCACGCAAAAAATACTAAATGGATTTGGATGAAACTTTACAGTAACATAGCTTATACATCAGAAATATACATAGGCTATAGCAAGCGCGGATTTAGGGGGGCGCACGGGGGCACGTGCCCCCCCCGACAGTTTTTTACTGTGGAGAGTCCATTATAGTGCATAATTAATGGCAAATCACATGATAATAGTTGTTAAAATAACAGAAAGAACCTGAGTGAAACTATTTGTTTTGATATCCTACTAATATTATAAATGCGAATGTTTGTATTTATTTTTATTACTCATTCACACAAAAACTACTGAACGGATTTGGATGAAACATATTGAGTAAAATAGGTTATACATCATAGGCTACAGCAAGGGCTTATTTATGTATAGTACATAATTAAAGGCAAATCAGGAACTTGGAATCTTGAAAAAAAAATTAAATTATTTATTTAAAATGATCTTTCACGAAACTTTATGTGGCACACCAAATTCCATGCGAACGAAGCCGCGGGCATAAGCTAGTCGTCCTCTCAAAAATTTGAGGCAAGCAACAGTTACCCAAGCAATGAACTTATGGCCGATCATCGGAAAAATTTATAGAGTACTGTTAAATCTGTTAAAGAAGGATGCAGGATGGCTTAAGGATGTACAGGATAGCCTGAGTGATGTACCGATGATGCCAGTTATCACAATACAGGAAAATGACGTAGCCGAGGCTCTGAAAAAGATGCGAAATTGGAAAGCAACTGAACCGATAAACTGCATAATTATAGGCTTAAATTCTTTGAAAGTGATAAAACTAGTAAGCAATAAAGTTGACATTCCTGAAGATTTCTTTACCGGTCGTATTTTTTGATACCAAAAGGGGAAAAACCGAAACTGGAACCTACAGATTTCAGACCGATTCTATGTCTAAATGGAATGTATAAATTATTAGCATCAGTTATTAATAATAAGCTAAAAGCTCACGTGATGGAACATAAATTTATAGCCGATCAACAGCTGGGAAATAAAGAAAACGCAAAAGGATGCAAAAATTGCTTGTCATTGATAGTTTCATTTTTATCTATCAAGCTATCTTCATAAGTAAAATGCATAAAACGTAAGATATCAATATCGTGAATTGACTACCAAATGGCGTATGACTCAGTGCCCCATGTTTGGCTTCTGAAATGTCTAAATATCTATAAGGTAGACAAAACCATAATTGGTCTGTTAGAGCGTCTAATGAAGCTTGGAAAGTGTCGGTTAACTTGCTTGGTAGTAAAGTACCATTATCCAACAAAGAAATATCTATAAGTAGAGGAATTTTCCAAGGCGATTCTCTGAGTCCTCTTTGGTTCTGCTTAGCAATCAACCCTTTTTCTTATTAAATTCATCAGGCAGAGGATATCATTTGTCCCAGGAAACAAAAATTTGTCATTCTCTTTACATGGACGATGTCAAATTGTATGCCAAGAATCAGGACGATTTGAGAAACCTTCTTGAAATAGTAAGAGTCTTTAGTGAAGATATTCATAAGAAGATGGGAGTAGACAAATGTGGGGTACTAGATATAAAGAAAGGCAAAATAAAAGAGTCAAGTAATTTGGAATTATCAAATAACTCAGTAATTAATAGCCTCAACAAAAATGACTCATACAAATACTTAGGAATACACCAGCTTCTGGAATTTAAGAAGGACATAAAACAGCTATTCCAGGATAAATTAAAACAGCGAGTAAAAACAGTGCTTGGAACTTACCTTTCGGGGAAGAATATTGTAAAAGCACTGAATACCTGGGCAATACCAGCATTGTCTTACTCCTTTGGAGTTATAAAATGGACTGTTACAGACCTAGACGCTATGGATTCGTATTTAGGGGTACAATTAGTACAATCGAGAAAACGACAACCTAAATCATCGGTCGAAAGGATGTATCTCCCACGGAAATTAGGAGGGAGAGGTCTATCTAATTTGCTAAGTCTGCCGGTGAGTAGAGGAACAACTTCGTAACTATTTTAGGAGCAATGACTCTTCAAGAATCATTTAAACAATTTTGACACTGGAGCACAAATACACTGCTCTAAACTTACGAAGTGAGAACTTTTCCTCATCTGTAAATCAAGAATGCCTTCTCAATGAGTGGAAATCTAAAGAGCTCCACGGAAGGTTTTATCGCTGTCTGACGGCAGAAGGGGTTGACAAGGAAGCTTCAGTAATGTGGCTACAAAAAGGGACCAGATTATTGATACGAAGACCTATAGGCGCCGTATATGTGGAGAGGCAATTTCGGATATGTGTCTACTGTGCAGAACAACAACTGAATAAATGCAGCATATTACGTCCGGGTGTCAGGTTCTTGCTGATAAGGAGTATTTGCTGAGACACAATATGGCAAAAATTATACACAAATAATTGGCCATCAAATTTAATACTATGGACAAGACCTACCCTTATTACAGGTACAGCCCTCAGCCAAAAATTGATAAAAGGCACGGGAAATTTTATCGGAACCAGCCATCATAACTGGTCATACAATCGCTCACAACAAGCCTGCCATTTTGTTAATTCTAAAAGAAGAAAAATGTGTGAATATTGTTGAAATAGGAGCACCGGCAGATGATAGCCTCCACAAGGTGATCGCGGAAAAAATTAGGAAATATCAGGATATGGCAGAGGAATTGAAGCAACTCTATAAGCTTCATAAAGCAATCGTTTTACCCTTTGTCATATCTGCAAATGGACTGATTCCAGAAATAACTTTGAACAGCATACGAGAATTAGACCTTAATTATAATATTCTATATCAAATGCCGAAAGCAGTATTACTCGGAACTGCGATTATCTTTCGAAGAGTTATGAATTCAATTGATTAATGTTTCTAGTTTCACCCTTGACTAATATCCGGGTAGGTGCATTCTCCGGTGCAATATTAAGCTATTCATAAAATAGGATTTTTTCGCGAAAAAATCCTATTTTATGAATAGCTTAATATGTTTTACATAAACAAGAAACATATCTGCATAGTTCAATGAAAACTAGACGATCCATTAAAAAAATTAATTTCATAATATGTTGGGAAGTAAATATGTGGTCACATATTTCAAATTAGATAATAAATAAATTAGAGGTAATTATCATCCAACTAATTTCCATTCTTACATATTAATAAAAATCATAAAAATAAGAGCAAATATTACAGGCAAGACTGCTGTCTCAATGCTTGACAAATTTCATTGAACATCTCTGTTACAGTGGATGTAAGCCCAGGCGAGAGGCGGTTGAAATCTTCAAAGCACGTCCAAGACCCGGAGCTGAAACATTTTTTTTCCTATTACTTATTTGTTTTTAATTGTTGGTACTTTTCTAGTGATAAATAGTTTAATATTCGAAATATGTTATTTCTATCTATTTTCATATCTTTCTACAAGATAAATTTAATTTGAATTACAAAGGCCAACAAGAAATTGTTAACCAAACGGGTGTGTTACGGAGTAACATATAAAATGATGCGGCAATATTAGTATTATTTTAATTTCAAGTTAAGCCAGTTTTATTTCATAGTTATAAATTGTTAAAAGTTGCTAGACATAAATTTATTAATGATGTGAATATTTAAATATAACAAATATGTAGCATAGTTATTTTGCTAAACTTATTTTTTCATAAAAATATTAAAAAAGGAAATAAACCCACCAAGCTGTGCCTTTTAAAAATGAAGTAATTGTATTATAGTCAATTATATGAGTGCAATTAAATGCAAACAGCAGAACAGCGGATGCCTTAGCTAGGTCCTGTAAATAAAAAACACAGAATTATTTCTAGCTCGTAAGTACTTATGATTAAATTCAAAATTACAGTAGCTCGTTTGTAGTTAAAGCTTATTAGCTTATTAAGTTAGAGCAGATACCTTCCCTTGGTGGGATATGGTACCTGCTATCTCTGATGTGAGTGGACGGTATACTCGTATTATTTAACTTGGTAGAAATGAATTAAAAGGCATTCTTTGTATACATACTGTTAAGGCCGGATGGTCTTCTAAAAGATTATTTATTTTAATCATAAACAATCAAATTAAATTTTTTTAAAAGAAAGAATATTTTTTCTTTTATTTATTTTTCACTTTTTATTGTAAATATAATAATTTAGACGTTTATTTTCGTAATTGTTTAGAATGATTTATTTTAGTAGGCAATAGAAAATAGTTGTCTGTTTAGTTATAAGTTTTAAAAACACATAATATAAAAATGAAGAAAGAAGAACAAAAAAAAAAAGACGCACGACAAAACCGGAGTGGATCGGCGTCAAGCCTCTGTATTAAGCCCAGAGATTGTTGGCACGAGCTCATTTAAGTGCATATATTGTAAACAATAGCAGTGCTGTTTTTGTAGAATTGCAGATATACTAATTCGCTTCCCACTGGCGGTTGGAATTAAATTGCGATGACTTCGCAGATTTCTTTACGGACGGAATCGTAATCCGCGTATCAGTATCGTCAGTCCAAGATTCAGGAGATTCGGAGTATACTTGAAGAGAATCATCCCATATCTGTTGATATTTCTCCCAATTATCTTGGGCATGGGCTAGTTTCACCTTGAAGGAAGGTGTTTTGGTGTGATCGTTTAGAGCATCTCTGGCGGAGGAGAGGATGCCTAAAATGTTGCGCCAAAGGCTACGCAATTGTCGTTCATAGATCTGGCAAATGGTCTTAATAATGTATGTAGTGAAGAATCACATATGATATTAAGATAATAAGAGAAGTAGCAGAACCAACAGGGAGTAGAGGAGAAGGCAACCAGCAACCAAGAGATAGATAGTATCAAGACTAATGATCTATGCAGAAAAATAGAAATAAGAGAAAATCACGATATATATATATATATATATATATATATATATATATATATATATATATTAATTGACGAATAAATTGATCTCTTCTGAGATGGCATCAGATCTCTCAAAAAAACATTGTGGGGCTGACAATTTATAATTGTATGTGCTACTATAAATCTCTTTAACTTCCTTTTTATCAACACTAGAATTAGTCGATAAAGATATTTTTTTAAACTCTTAGAGTGGCCAACACAACGATAATAATATTGTAATAATGTTTTTGTTTTTTTTAATATTTTTTATAATTTACTTTTTATAATATAAGATAACATTTTAGAACACTCAGGAGGGGCAAAAAGCTGTAGAAACACTTAGTACTAGGATATTACTGAAGAAGTGAGAGCTCGAGGGAGGCTAGGCAGTAGAAGGAAGGACGGTGTTTCAGAGGACCACTGAAATCTTAACTTGCCATTGGGACTTGCTGCGGACGGCCTACCTAGTGCTCCAGTCTTACCTATGGAGAAGAAGAAGAATTTCTTCGTGAACCATTTTCTACCTTCTGGTTCATATATATTTGATTGTCAATTTCGAACCACTCTAGTGCAAAAGTTAAATTAATAACCATGCAACATTTATGCAATGGGTATTCATTTGGTATCGATAAATTGTGTCAGATAGGCTTAATAATTAAGGCTTATCAACAGGATTTAAGAAGTTATAAGATAAGTAAACATAATTAAATTACCCGAATCGTTTCTGACTTTCCTGAGCCTGCGGTTCCTATAAATTTGGTCCCTAGGGCGTATCTTAAAGCTTGCGTCATTGAAAGAAAACATCGCTCGGTCAAAGGAGTAATAATGAGCCTTTGACATGTGCCATGGTATTCGTAACCATAATTATATACGGTGTTGAAGCATTTTATTCGAAGCTCGTGGTCGACCCAATAATATCTGCAAAATAGAGTTTATAGACTTGTATTTATAATGTATGTATATATATATATATATATATATATAAATGCAAGTCATATATACATATATCACATCTATACACATATTAAATATATACAGGGTGTTTCAGGGTTAAATGGCCAAACTGAAAAGTTGAACTAAGGACCTTAAAACAAGAAAAATATTTCGTACGAAGGTATGTTTGCAAACGCTTTGTTTAGGAGATAAATTAAGATAGAATACTTATGACCTTGCCTCCCTAACTGTACATAAACTATGGGGTTTAGGATTAGGATACTGTTTGGAATAGAACATCAATAACAAATAATAATAAGAATAGAACTATTAATAACATTTATCAGTTTGTTTGAGGCTTTCGCAGAGTATTCATTATGCCTTCCATTTATACTAATGCTGAATATGGCGATATGGTGTTTGTGTACGGTTTCTGCAATGGTAATGCCAATGCTGCCCGTCGTGAATATTCCATGCGATTTCCAAATAGAAGATTACCTAGTAAATCTACCTTTAACTCTACGTTCCAATGTCCTAGAGAAACTGGTACATTTGCTGTCGTACCACATGCTGATGGTATTTTAGCCCCTTTACGAAATGAAGAAAGGAGTGCGACCGTATTACAATATTTTGATGATAATCCATCTGCCAGTGTACGAAGAGCTGGAGCAGAATTAAATGTTACGCCAACTAGAGTATGGAGAACTCTCATTGCAAATGGACATCAACTATATCATTATCAACGGGCACAAAATTTATTACCGCAAGATTTACGGCAAAGAAGAATTTTTTCAGATTGGTATTTAAATCAAGCTGATCACAATCCACACTTTTCAGGAGGAATTTTTTGGACTGATGAAGCTACCTTCACAAGAGGAGGTAACTTCAATCAGAAAAATAATCATCTCTGGTAGCATGAAAATCCCCATGCAATTCGTCAGGATCCTTTTCAGCACGAGTTTCAGTGCAATTCGTGGTTCGGGATAATCTTACTAATATTATAAATGTGAAAGTTTGTATGTTTGTCTCTCTTTCACGCAAAAACTACTGAACAGATGTGGATGGAACTTTACAGTAATATAGTTTATACATCAGAATAACACATAGGCTATAGCAAGCGCGGATTTATGTGGGAGCACGGGGTCATGCGTCCCCCCTTTATATTACATAATTAAAGGCAGATCAGGAACTTAGCATCTTGTTATTTGTAGATAGGTTCATTGTATAGTTTAAGAAAGAAATTTATTTTAATAGGCCCGCATTTCTTACCACCTCGACTCAATGCGGACACATTTTTGGAATTTCCTAATCATGATTACCACGATTTATAATAATAATAATGTCTTTATTTATTCTGGGACGAGTCCCTATAGAATAACAACACAGGCATTGTAAGCTATTATGTCTTAGAGTGTAAAATAATTACATTTAATTAATTATTAAAATTAATTTAATAAGTGAGAACGAATAAAAAAATGAACAAATAAAAAATGTGAATTACCTACAATAACAGTATTTTAAAAACATATTAGAAGAAAAGAAAGAAAAAAAAATTAAAATAAGTTTACAATAATTATATAAGAGAAACAAATTTATGGTTACATATATATAAAATTTATGCCAAGAAAAAAACAAAAAAGAAAAAAGTGAAGAAAAATTAAACAATATTATCCAAGATTTACCCTTCGTCCCTTTTTGTCCTTTTTAATATCTATCTATATGACATTAATAATACATATGTACGTGGTTTAAATTCCACACACTCATATACATCAAAAAACATCATTCATTCATCGAATAAAGAGAACATTAAGTCAAAACTGATCCCCTACTATTTTCGATATTTTGGGAATTGTAGGGATAATAGGTGCTGGAATATACGGGATTTGAAGGTTGGAAGATTATTGGAACGACGGATGGAAGAAGGTATAGAGTTCCAAAGGGACGAGGATCGGATAAGGAAAGCTCTGTCAAAAGCTGCAGTTCGGTGGGATGCTGTATATAGATCAGAGTTTAGTTGAAGATATTCCACTAACTGAGAAGGAAAATTTGGTTTCAATTAGATGGTTGTCCTGCACATTACGGAAGAGTTATACGACAATGGCTAAATGCTAAATTATCCTAATCAATGGATTGGCCTGCTCGCTCTCCAGACCTGACACCACTGGTTTTTTTTTTGTTTGGGGTGACATTAAACAAAACCTCTATGCAAGGCCAATGAATGAGCTTAATTCTTTACGAAGAAGGATAATTGAGTCTTCTGAAACAATAACACATATCCAGTGCCGTTCTGCTACCGCTGCTGTTGGAGAAAGATTTCGAGCCTGTCTGAATGCTCAAGGAAATCACTTTGAACATTTAATATGAATGTTAATGGTTTATATTTAATAAATAAAGTAGTTGGATCAAATAAAATAAGTTTTATTTATTTACTATGCCTAAATAATTCGTAACAATGAAATTTTTAGATGTGAATATTTCCTAAACAAAGCGTTTGCGGACATACCTTCATAGGAAATTTTTTTCTTGTTTTGAGGTCCTTAGTTCAAATTTTCTGTTGCCCATTTAACCCCGAAACACCCCGTATAAATATATATTATACCAAGATGATTCGTTTTTTAATTAAATTTAAGTGATTAATCCAGCATATTCAGGGATAAGTGTCTTGACCGAAACATTGAATTATGGATCTCAAAACAAGAAAATAAATCCTATGAAGCTATGTCCATCAAACGCTTTGTTTAGGAAATAGTTATACCTATCGATTTCTATCTAAGAATTAATACTATCTGAAATTAGCTCTGAAAATTCTGAATACGATTTATCAGTTGGTCTGACGGTCGCAGAATAGTCATCATTATGCCTTGCAACTATAATAATGGTGAATATGCTTCTATAGTGTTTGTGTTCTGTTTTCGCAAGTTCTTATGCTAATGCTGCCCGCTTTAATGTCTTGGAAAAACTGGGTTGTAATGCCACGAAATTTGTGCAATTGAGCTTTTGCCCCTTCAAGATATTATTAAAGAAGTGTGTATATCTTACAATATTTTGATGATAGCCCTTCTGGCTGCGAATGAAGAGTTGCATCAAACCTTAATTATATACGAGGAAGAACTAAAAAGTAACAACAATAAACAGTTATTCCAACTTGAGGGCAATTTTTTATTTTTTCCTCCACCCGAACCGTTTTCTTCTTAGAAAATGCTTTCACGAAAATTTTCATGCAATTTATAACATCTTTTTCAGCATGAGATACAGAATGCCAAAAAATAATAGACAATATTTTAACATTTCTTTTGAATTTCTTATCACCTTTGTTCAATGCGGGCACATTTATGTATTTTCCTAATGATGACCAATTAATATTTAAACTTGTTTTATATTTATTGATATTATATCATTTTTGTATAATAAATAATGCAGTATAGATATTTATATTATAAGATATATATATATATATATATATATATATATATATATATATATATATATATATATATATATATATATATATCTTATAATATAAATATCTAATTTTTTATAATTATTGGTCAACGGTTTTGAGTTTTAAATATTTTTATTTTAAAGATAAAAGATATGCCCCCGGCCGGGATTCGAACCCGGATCCTTTGTCTCTCCGTAATCTTTTCTCTTTAAAATAAAAATATTTAAAATTCAAAACAGTTGGCCAATAATTATAAAAAATTATAAATAGTAATATGACGTAAGTCAATAAGATCCTAAAATTAAAAGTAATGTTCAAAGAACATTCGTTCTTGTGTATACATCGCAAAAATTGCGAGAACACGAGGACATAAGATCGAATAATAGAAAAGGTTTGTCCTCTGCCGGCAGGCGACCCTAAAGGCTCAAATGGATAGAGCGCTGTCACGGAGAGACAGAGGATCCGGGTTCGAATCCCGGCTAGGGGCATATCGTTTCTATTTAAAATAAAAATAAATATCTAATGCTCGTCGGTATGTCATTGTATGTCTGTCCTAAACGAATGGCCTTTTTTAATGAAATTTTGTGTGAATATTCAAGCAGGACTCTGGATGTTTTAAATTCACAATTCGGTCCAATAGTTAATGCATTTGATTAGTTAATAAATTAAAAGACGGTGGTACTGCAATTTAACCGTCAGCGCTTCTATCGGGGAAATTTTGAACTAAATACGTAAACCAAGTAACCTTTTTAAAGATGTAACGTTACATCTGTTGATGTACCAAGCAAAACATATAATATTTGTTTTATTTGATTTACTATGATAGATTAATTTTTGTATGGAAGAAAATGGTTTGGGTGGAGATGAATAAATTTCCCTTAAGTAGGGAGAGTTTATTAAAGAGCCAACGTTTCAAGCCACATTGCAGGTCTTCTTCAGGGCTAAATATGCAAAATAGAGACAATTAAAAATGACTAAATTATGGTCAATATTAAAGTTAAAATGTATTCACCCGGACCATTTTCTTCCACATATATACACAAGGTCAACTGTTATCATTCAAGATTAGTTTTTGTGTTTAGACTTTAGGTTTATTTGTGTGTATTCAAGTGGTTTGGAGGTGGGTTCGATTCACTTATGTTTAAATTTGTTTGTTAAAAATGTTAATTTGTTAAAAATGTTTGTGTTTATTCCAGAACAATCTAGTGTCACCAACATGTAATGTTTCTTAATTTGTTAACATTATTTTTTTTTATTGGTTGTCGTTGTTAATTGTCAAATAATTAATTAATAATTGTAATCAGAGATTCCATAATGATAACAAATGTTTTCAGAGGAACCGAAAAGTTTCAGCAGTTACTTTATATGTTATTATTAATAAACCAAAAACTGTAAACAATTAGTTATGTTTTAAGTTAGAATTAGGGGTTAGTTTTAGTTTTATTAGTTAATTTAGATATTGCCGATTAATTACTTTTGTGTCATTCCATAATTACACATAAATGTTTTAGTGCTATCAAATAGTTAAAACAGTTAGTCATGTTTAAGCAGTTGGTATATCAATAGATCACATTTAATAAAACTACAAACAATAAAATTAAAAAAAAAAACATCTGAAAATTAGATATTTTCGTTTGGATGGCATTAAAAAAGAAATCTGTGCAAGCTTATAGCAGGTTATTCAAAAAGAAAAATAATAGAAATTAGCGAAACAATAATACTTTTTCAGTGCCTATTGGATGTTGCTGCTGTAGACGAAAGATAATGATCCTGTCCTTAATGCTTAAGATAATCAATCTTAACATTAATATCAATGCTAATACAGTCCATTAATAAAGTAAATGGAACTGATATTAATTTATTTATTATAAACTACTGTATGTATCCTACCGGGCGGCATTACAATTACAAATATGTTTTTACACAAACAGCACTGGTTTGGTTGAAAAGAAATAATTCGATCAGGTAAAAAGGGTCACACCCTCATGGTCAAGGTGGGTGAAGGGATAAGACAAGAGAGGGGGGGGTCGAGGACTTCCTGATCAGACCCCAAGGAGGAAGACGGAAACCGGCGGACGGTGCAGGGCGCAGAAGACCCGGGCGCGCCCAGGCGAAGACCGACATATAAACTCAATCTACCCCTGTTTCACAGAAAAGAGTAATTTAATTCCTGTTAAGTATTTATATATGTACATCTATATCTGAATCATTAAGTGTACTTCCCAATATATATTAACTATATATAAATATGTATATATTAAATAATTAATCCTGTTTAAATCGTATTAATAAAGTATAATCATTTTAATTCCTTTGGTGCTTACTTACCCCAGGTGCACTATTTATTTATGAATAATATATTGAAGGTTTAAATACTGAGTAAATTGGTAAACACAAGAACAGACCTCTGGAAAATAATCCAATTAAGACTAAGGCATAGAAATAATAATTTGAGTAATCATCCTAAATGATACTCTGGCATCCCAAAATCAATCAGAATATTTCAAAATATGTTTAAAAATATTAATAAATATAAATATTAAATATGTCTTAAAAATATTAAACAGAATCTTCATTTTGTCCTACGTAAAATATCACAAAGAACTACTTTTATCACTACATTGTGTATTCTTCTATGTTTTTTTAACTTCATGGTCTATCTGAGTTGTGAAACTATTTGACCATTTCTCATTGCTAGGTCGAATGTTAAATATTATCCATTTCAATTAATGATTACTGGCAAGAAAGAAAGAAAATGGTTCATTACCTCAGTTGGCTATCCCAGTTGAAGTCCCTTGTATCCTTTACTCCCTTTAACCTTAATTGGGACAAAATTGCTGAGCCATGAGAGCCAATAACACAGATGTTAAAAATTATGTTCCTCTTAAGGTTGCTTATGGTTCGAGTAAAAAGAATCTGTGTCAATACGTTCAACTGACAAAAAAAAAAGATATATGCATTATTTTTTAAAAATTTAATTTACTGATATTTACAACTATAATACTATTACAATAAGTAAATCTGCTATATGTACAATGCGACTTGAAAAGCACTTGTGGAGAAACTACCCATTGGTAGCACTCCAAATGCATTATTAAATCTAGACTTTGAACCAAACTAACAAGTGCTAAAAAAAAAAAAAAAAAAAAAAAAAAAAAACTTACGATATTATCATACTCCTTTTCTTGCATCTCAATGTTTCCTGTCTTAATTCCAATTTCCACCAAGCATGCGCCATAGATAAGTAAAGCAACTTGAGCCGCCTGACCCGGCCATTCCATGACCCAATCGAACAAATTTGTCACTTTTGTTAAACTTTTCAGACAACAGATAATGTTTTTTCTAATTGTGGTTTTAGTATGCTTATCGATCTATAACAAACAAGGAATCCATAATATAATTGATAATTGTTTTAAAGCATAATACGAATTGATAAATTATTTTAATGTATTGATATGATTGAGAATAGCAAGCAACTACATAAGTATGAAACTGCTTCTTCTATTATAAAACGTGTAATGTATATATAGTTATTATTAAATAACTATATCCTACTATATAACCTGCCCTCATCGTATTTGAAATTTGTTTGTAAATAATAATTATAGATGAACTATAGTTATATAAATAGGTAAATTGGTGTAAAACAAGGAAAAAGCAGGCTTTAGAACTTAGTGGGAAGGTGAGGAGAAAAGGAGATAGGATTGGAATGGAATAGAAGAGGGCATGTAAAAATAACAATTTCTCTTTTTAAAAAATGCGACTTTTGTTTCCGATTTTTCATTCGAGAATACAAAAATATCAAGATGAAATTATTGGACTACCGATGTAGTTTTAGACGGAACCGAATAACTATTGATAAAATAGTTCCCTTAAGCCAAGTTTCAGAGAATAAAAATGGAATAAAAGGGTGTAATCAGCTTTATACCAATTATCAAAATGCTTATAATTCCATCGACCACCATTTGTTGCTGTGTAAATCAACAAAGCAGGAATGCTATCCAACGTTGAAAATTAATTCTTGGAAATACGAATAGTATATACTCGTAATGTACCGTAGGCAAGCTAAACATGAAGGTGTATGAAAATAACCCAAACGTTCGAGGAGGAGGAGCTGCTAATTGGTAGTGATGATGCAGCTCAGCATGTGTCAGCCGCTGATATTTATGAATAGTTTAATTCTTTTTTATATAGTTTAAATTAATTTTATCCAAAAAAAATTATTTCAATTATTTGTGAAAACATTTAATTTAAAATCTGGAAACTTCAATAAAAATTTGAACATATTTGGTTTGTCTTACAGGTAAGAATGCGAGATAGATAGGTAAATAGATGGAGAGAGAGGTTTTCTTATATTCTTCAAATTACCTACTATAGTCGTGAAGAAATATTATTTAAATATTTTATTTTATTATTATTAACTATACTACAATAATAGCATTTTTGATAAATACCGCAGCAACCCATAGCTCAACACCACTGTGATTATTATTGTTACCATTCAGTGGGTAAGGCTTTTGTTCGTAGTATGGGTTATTCTTTGGAATATACATTTCTTCCGGGATTTTTTTCACAGGCCATTTTGTAATATGTGGTATAAACTCAATTTCTTCATGATCCACTGATACGAAATGCGTTGCTCTCATGTTTTTATCGAAAACTAGCTGTAAAAAAAAACATAAAAATGAGCAAAAAATTTTATTTTCAATAAAATCTATCAAACGCTTTTTTTTTTTTTTTTTACAGTGGCAACAATTATTATTTATAAATCTTTTGTGATTGAACCAGAAATAAATAAAAAAGTCTTCTTATGGATACTGTTAGATGTAATATTAATCTATTTTGTAGGCGACAGTTATATAAACAAAATTCAGGAAGACTGTTTTAAAAATATCAAATCGGCTTTTCCTTCGATATCATCTAGAAATGTAATGTGGAATGAGATGAATAAGGATTATTATTGAAGTAATTATTACTTTTACTATGTAAAAGTTTTAGTTTAGAAGTATTTAGCATTACTGCACTTGGATTAGTGAGTATATACAACTTAACCACCGAATACTTCCTTATTATGCAAACATAAGATTTCTCCTGTTAAAGTTTGTCATAATCTCAAGCTGACTTTGTTTTCGAATTACTCAAAAAAAAAAAAAAATCATTTAGCTATAGTAAATTAATATAATCTGCATTAAATAAGACATTACCCTGTTTTTGTATTCGAATATACGTTTTAGAACACCCGAAAGTTGACATGGCGTGACACAGTTACGAATGATTTCAAGAAAATCGTTATTGCTAATGAAGTAGAACCGTGGTGAAGATATCCTCTTGATATCGAAAAATTTATTCAGTCTGTTCAAGGTGACATCAAATGAATATAATGATTTACTAATGTCAGGGAGTATGCCTGGAGTTGATAGAATATTGAGTAGCTGAAACATTTTTTTTTATTGTTATATGAATTCAAGCAGTGTAAAAAGTATTTACTCACATATAATTCTAATATTATACCAGTAATTAATGCTTGTTTTAACATTTTTTTTTATAACAAGCCGAAACTTGCATTTCTGTGGAAAGGTGGAAGATCGGGGGGAGGAGTAATTTTATAACCACTCTTTTTTATTGTAGGTGACATGTATTAAACTAGGTTAGATATCATTATTTCATAATATAAACTCAATGCATTAACTGAAAAAAGTCAATCAAAAACAATCAAATAGCAGCAACAAATATCTTTTACTAATCTAAAAAAATAATGTTTTGTTCGAATTATGTTGCCCGTTTAGTATTTTCGCCTCATAGCCTAGCCCTCAGTAACAGATATTAACAATATCATTCAAGACAATACAAATATCCTGATCGTATGAGCTTAGATATTTATTTCATGGTTCTCCATAAAACGGACAGGCAAAAAATATGTGCTTTAAATCGTCAAGTGATTTATTTAAATATAGAGTCTTCAGTGTTAATTATATGAGTAGTTTTACTGGCGCAAAAAATTATTTGATTTTGGGTGAAATTCTAATTTGGCTTAGAAGTCTTATTCTCTCTATGGGTAAATATGATGTCAAGTATGGCTGAAATGAATTTATACAGAATAAAGATTTGTATAAAACAATCGATGATATATTATAAAAATAAATTTTAGGTAATCGATTATAACACATTAATATGATTTTAACCTCCAGTTGATTGCAAGTTTCAAGACTTGCGATTTTAGTATTATTGAGCCTGTTTCTAGTTTTGTAGAGTTGGCCATTAAAAGAGCGATTTGTAAAATGTGACCTGAATTTTCTCTAGATATCTTTTTAGGCCCATAGGACCCCTTAATGACCATATTTCATAAGAGTATAATAATACTGAACGAATTAAACTATTGAAAAGCGTAGGTTTATGGTCCTGGAAAGTTACTTGGGGTTGAGTATAATCTGTTTAACCGAATTTATAGCAATAGCACCTCTTGCCATCATATATTGACTTGCCAAATGAAAAAGAGCCTAGGAAGAAAAGATTATACCAAGAAAGCGGAAGGAACTTACAGTTTCAATTATAATTTGGGGATAGTATAGGGTTTCATTTTTAAGTCTACCGTGTGTTCTCTTGAATATCACTCATTTAGTTTTGTTGATATTTACTTTAAGGTGGTTTATTTCATAGTATTTTTCTAAGATATTTAATTTTTTTTGCGCTTCGACTAACGTTTTAAGCCGCGTATCCACTATGTTCGCGAACCAAAGGCGCACCGCGCTCTCTCCTGATGGAGACGTTATTTGTGTACACGGTCGAACAGGAAGTGGTCCGCAATATTTAGGCGTATCTTGGAGGAACATTTCGCCCGAGTTAGTGGCAAGTGCAGTCTATATTTTAATTAATTATTCGACAAGAGACTACAGAAGACCTCCACGTTATTGTCGAGCTAAATTTAATAGAGGGGAAGGTGAACGCGATTTACTGTTGGACTTAAGATCTCAAGAATTGAGTGGAAACTACTAAAATTTAAAGCAGATGTCTTCCCCCAACTTCAAAAATCTATTTAACTTGGTGCCACTATCCATTCAGTGAT
Source organism: Arma custos (assembly GCA_037127475.1). NCBI lineage: Eukaryota > Metazoa > Arthropoda > Insecta > Hemiptera > Pentatomidae > Arma > Arma custos. Next base: position 20,582,861 of record CM073761.1, on the reverse strand, counting down.
TTCTAAATAATTGGAAAATATACGAAATATGGATAAAGTTTAAAATTAACAGCGAGTGCACCTCTAATTTTTCTTAAATCAAATTAAATGATAAATGCCGATCAGTACTATTTTATATGGATATTTATTGTAATTGTAAAATTAGACTAGTTAAGATTTGCATAAGGGAGAGGTGTAGCTCATTATGTAAAGCATTCAGTTGTTGTGCCTAAGTTCCCGGGTTCGAATCCTGTCGTAACATATAACTTATTTAAATCAATAATAGCCACGGACGGGCACTCCTGGGTCTCACCCAGCCTCAAAAATAGTTACCCTTAATTGCGGAAAAAAACCAACGGTTAAGCATGATCACCTTCAATCAGGAAATCACCTTCCTGCACAACCGTTGCCCCAGGAACAGTACACCCTATACCATGTATTTATTCAGAAACTCTACCTGGAATGGTTTTTTTTAAAGTAAACTTTGAATAATTTTGAAGTTTTGAGCATTAAATAATGAGATAATAATAAAACCAGATAGAATCCGAAGGCGGCTTTTGTAAAAAGCATGTACCTTTACCTGCTGTTATAAACTAACGTCCACGCATCACAACAGCATCCAAACCCGTAATCTCAATTAGATAAAATATAAATACGATTAATTATTAATAGAAATATTAAATAACAAAAGAAAAGTGTGAACTTTTGTTGGGTAAACTACTTACTTATATGTAAGAAATTATTAAAAAGTAGAAAACAATTTTAATGTAATCGGATTTTATCAAAAATTTCCAATATTATGGAATCCTAGGAATGTAAATTATAAGAATAAAAATTGTTAATAATATTCTTGGAAGGAAATTGTATTAGACAGATTTTTGAAGCTGGAGGAAGACGATTGCGTCAAATGTTTGTAGTTCCAACTCCATTCTTGAGATCTTAGGTCCAACAGTAACTGGCGTTTGCATCTCTCTTCATAAAATTTAGCTCGACAATAACGAGGAGGTCTTCTGTAGTGTTTTTCCAAATAATTAATTAAAATATAGACTGCACTTGCCACTAACTCGGACGGGATGTTGGCCGTTAAAGATTCCTCTGAACATTGCGGATCACTTCCTGTTTAGCCATGTTCACAAATCACGTCTCCATTAAGAGAGAAAGCGGAGCGTTGAGCGTCGTTTATTCACGAACATTGTGGATGCGCATTGTTACATTGTGTTACAATAAGCGTCGAAGCGCAAAAAAAAAAATTAAATATCTAAGAAAAATACTGTGAAATAAACCACCTTAGATAAAACTAAATCGTCCGCATACATCAGGATCATAATACCATTTTCATGGTCAATACCGACACTAGAACGACCTTCATTCAATAGATTCGAGTATTCCTCTAAAGCCTGGCTGTAGAGGGATCGCAAGATGTTAACTCACTTTCTACTTACTCCAAATCGGATGAGTTTCTCCCATAACAAACTATGATTTTTGTAATCGATAAATACGGCATAAACTTGCCTTTTGGATTTCATCAGTTGTAACTGGATAAGACTCGACAGAGTAAAGGCCTATCAGTGCACCCTCTTTATTTTCTAAATCCATTTTGGTATTCTACCAAGGGATTACAGAATTCGGTCCAATTGGAAAGCCAATTACCGAGAGTTTTGGAGAACATTTTTGTAATCGAATTCATCAAAGAAATTCCTCTATAGTTTTCATGTTTACTTGGGTCCCTTTTTCTTGGACAATAACAACATATCAGATTTACACCAGGCAAGCGAAACTTTTGGTTAACGGATTATGAATAACACCATTTTCAGGAACTTTTTTATAAATCCTGGCCTGGTAATTTATAATTTTTACAATTTTCTAAATCCAAATTAATTTCATTCATAGTGAGGTCAGTATGAAAGAAGGAGTGCCGAACATCAGTACCAAAATAAAGTTTTTCTTTGAACTGGGGCGTAGAGTTGAGAGAAATAATCGACCCAGGAATTCACAGCAATTTCGTTCTGATAGGAAGTTTTAACAAATCTGAATTTCCAAATGCCTCCCCAGAACAGTATAGCATTATTTATATTATTGAAGAGTTTAATACAATTTTCAAAATAGGAAATAAATAATGGATACGCATATTATAAATTTAAAAATTAGAAATAGTATAACATCAATTTATTTAATATAAATGTTAAATGTGTTGGTGGTAACTTATTAGCTGTTCAATAAATATATTTGTTCGAAAATAATAACCTAGGAATGTTTTATTGTGAAAAATATTAATGGTAGTAAAAGATACTTACAGATTTCTTGGATGTTGCCTCAGTAACAGTTTTGTTTTGCCACAAGAGTTCTGCTGTAACAAAACTAAACAATACTGACCTTGCGTCTATGTCACCTTTTATGCAATCAACAATTTGTTTCAGGAACAACCATTTGCTTAAAAAATGACAAATAACAATAAAAATTAATTAAAATTATTAATAGGCAGAAATCATAATTCAAATCTATTGTATAATTTCAGTTAATGGTTTCAGGAGTTATCTATATTCTACTTCATTTAATAACCATCGATAATTACAGATTTAATGAACGTAATAATTAATATTTATTTTGTTTTCTTCTAAATTATTTTCTATAAATGACTCAAATCAAACTTACTCTTGGCAATTTAACCATTTATTAATGGCTTTATTCGCAGTAGTAAATTTACTATCCCATTCAAGTAATTCATGAGATAATTTTCCGAAACAAAAATTACTGCTTCGTAGTACCTGAACTTCGGCATAATCTTCATTCAATAATGCTATCGTTTTTTCTTCAATTTTCGTTACGTACAACTCTAAGGATGGAGAATACTTATATGAGAATTAAAAAATAATAATAATAAAGCGTTTTATGAATACTTGATATTATAAAAAATAATTAATAAAGTAGGCAATAGGGGCTGACTGATGTATTGCTGACTGAGAGCTTCAATAGTTGTATTGTATCACTGTATTCATTGTATTATAACTTCAATATTGTTAATTGAATCTAAAACGAGGAACTCATTATTGAATTTGCTTATATTTTTCAGCAATTTAGGAATTTATAACCTTCCAGAATCTTGTAATACTTGTAATGAAATGACTCGCACGATAACTGGGTTAACACTGACTGTATTGCCATCTTGAGCCTCTATATATAATATTTACATATTAACAGCTGTTACAATGGCCAGCTTGATCTTAGTGACTATGCGATCATCAGTCTTGTCTTACCTCCCCCCTGCCAGTTTACGAACACCCTTGTTGTAAACTCAAAACACAAAAAAATATTGCAGAGAGAGAACACAACAAAAATAAATTACAAATTAATTAATTGAATCTTATTCTACTTACATAAAAATAAAAACCAAAGACCTTACTACTAGCTTAATCTACATAAATATCATTCCTAATTAACAATAATATTTCAATACAAATAAGTTACTTTACAAAAACTAAAGACAAGAGAAATGAAAATACATTTCAGATAAAATAGTAAATAAATAATTCAAGAATATAAAAAAGAATACTTCCTTAGCAATAACATTACTGTACTACACAATACCGAAATAAAGTACACGGTTATGGGCTGGATTCCCGAGCTGGAATCTTGAGCTGTTCGATATGAACTGTCCTACGTTTTCTCGGCTCAGCCATACTTTGAACAGTGACTAAGTTATGCTCTCTGATAGCAATCACTCTGAATGGCCCCTCATAACGCAAAACCTCCTTTGCACGGTTCGACACAATTTTCTTGTACACGATGGTACCTATCCTGATCTTAACCCTAATATCTTTTACTCCCAGGTTTTCCTGCGTGATTCTCTTGCGCTTTTCCGCGACCATCCTTCCATGTGCATTTCCCCATATTCTCTTGAGCTCTATTCTATTGGCGATTAATCGTCCTGCCTATCCTCGTCCACAACCGTACCGCTCCCATCTCTCCGTCGTGCATGTAGACCAAAAAGAGTCTTGAAAGTAGCCATGTGGATGGAGTGGTTATATGCTGCTAGGGCACGGAGCATCGACGCATCTGCCTCCAATCCCTTGTCTGCGTGAAATACTCTCAAATGTTTCCCCAGAGTAATGTGAAGCCTTTCAATACCCCCTATTAAGATATCCCGGCGTATTCCAATGACAGGCGACTTTTGAGAGTGATAATGAGTATACTAGTCATGGAATCAATTGTGGCACAAGGATAAATTTTGTTCTAATTCAGGGCTTCGAGAGAGGGTGAGATGTTTTCAGAAGTGAGTGCATCAAGGTTGCGAAAGGTTATGGTTTTGGATAAGATCTCTGGAGTTACGATATTCTATGAAATTTGTATTAGATCATGAGGGGATAGAAATGGAACAGGCAATTGAGAGGAGGAAAGGAGTTTCTACGGCGAATCACTGATAAACAAGTCTAACCATGTGTCAGATAGAAGACTGTGATGGGTGGGAAAAAATGAAACAATGGAGAGGTGTAGAGAGTAAAAGAGATTTTCAAGATATAGTCTATCATTTGATGGGGCATGGAGATTGGTATTAAAGTCACCGGAGATTATAATGCGGTTACATGTTATAACATGGTAGTTGTAAAGGAACGATTCAAAGGTGGAATCAAAAGGTACGAAAGGAGGGCGATATACTCGCACTACGGCATACAGGAGAGCAGTTTGAGTTGCATGAAATTTCAAAAAAAAGGAATTTTATATGAGGTTAATCAGACACAGGTGATCTAGGATACGAGATTTTAGGAGTTGTGAACGTAAAGACCTACGTCTCCTACCGTCCGGCCAACCCGGTCGTGATTGAGGAACGAATAGTCCGGTAAGGATACAGGAGAGGAAGGGATGTGGGGTTTTAGCCATATTTCTGAGATTCCAATGGTATGGTAAAAGTTTTGTGTAAAAAGTTGATGAAATTCGTCAATATGAGCGGGCAAGGATTGGGAGTTGACGTGACAGAAGGTTAGGACACTGGACATAGTGGTGAAGTAGAAGAGAAGTTCTCAGTATTTCAGGGGAGAATGCTGTGAGAAATTATTGTTATTGGCTGAGTAAAGTGAAAAATTAGATAAGCAGTGTGCAGTTGATCATAAGCGAGATATCACTGAAAACAGTTGTGAATCTTAATACTAAAAAAGATATAAGAGAGAGGGAAATAGTTGACTAGAAGATATAATGGAGGATGGAGATAGTTGGGGGGGGGGGTTGCAGTAAAAAAAACACCAAATAAGTCAAGACTTATTTTTTATGTGCCGATGTTTCGACCTACTTTGTAGGTCATCTTCAGGGCTAATAGGAGAGGCGGCTGGGTGAACCGTATAACTGGTTAAAAACCTGTAAGTTATGGCATATTTATAACCATAATATTATAATGACATGTTTATAAGTTATTAACCTGCATAACAGTACTGGACAGGCGCATTTCTGGACGTAGCACAAGCTTTTGACCGAGTTGACGGTTTGCTGTTCAAACTCAAAACCCAGTTACCTCAATTCTTATTGCTAGTCCTTCGATCCTACCTCTCTGATCGCTGCTTCCAAAGTACGCTGTGGTAACGAATACTTCAACTTTACCCAATTCAAGCTGGAGTCCCCCAGGGCTGTGTCTTGGGTCCTATCCTATACATATTGCACACCGCTGATATCCCAACTACTCCTGAAACCTTCCTTGCAACGTTCGCAGACGACACAGCCATCCTATCATCTCATCCAGATCCTGAAACGGCTTCCTCAAAACTCCAAAGGAACCTTTCACTCATTGAAATTTGGTGTAACCAACGGCTGATCAAAGTCAACGAGGAAAAATGCAAACACGTGACTTTTACACTTCGCCGGGGAACGTTCTGTCTAATCCAATAAAACCGCCATAACTATTTCTGGCACAGTACGATACCTTGGCTTTCTTCCTAGACAAAAGACTTACATGGAATCCTCATACCAAACTCAAAAGACAAGAACTTAACAGACGATTCAGCCAACTATACAGATTGCTATGCAGGGCCTCACATCTTTCAATAGACAATTAACTACTAATATACAAGACGATCATCAAACCTGGACCTATGGACTGGAACTGTGGGGGACCGCAAAAAAATCGAATATCAGACGCATTCAGTCCTTTCAATCCAAGTCCTGAGAACTGTTGTCAACGCTCCTTATTCTGTCTCCAACAAAACCCTCCATAATGATCTCAACATTCCTTTCGTCCTCAACCTCATCCCTACTAAATTCTCAAACTTTCACCAAAACCTTGCCTGTCATCCCAACCCCCTGGCTCAGTCATAATCCATTTCCACACATTCATACAATCCACCCCGCCGTTTAAACCGGCAATTTCTCAAAGACCTGTTATAATAATGTTATTTGGAGTGCTGGCACCGGCCAGATTCTCCACTCACGACCTGTGTGGGTGAAGCGCCCTTAACCAGCTTCCATTGGAGTTTAATTCCAGTGACGCGGCTGGGAAAGGGGGCAGGGGCCTCCCGAGCTTTGTCCTCATTCCGGGAAGAAGCTTAATTTGGGGACCCAGGCAAATTATAAATAGGGTTTGAATGTGTACATTATTTTTTTTTTTTTTTTTTATCTAGACTTTGTTTTATTATCATGTTTGCATTAATTTCCTTTTATTACCGCATGTATATATTTTATTACATTCACTTATTTTATTTTGTTTATATCATTTTTTGTTTTGTTATGGAATGGTTGTAGCTACACAGCACCATTACATATTGCCCACAAGTGGCAGATTGTAATGTTTCAATAAAGTGTTTGATAAACATAAACATTAATTGGCACATAAAAAATAAGTCTTGACTTATTTCGTGTTTTTTTTTACTGCACCCCCCAACTATCTCCACCCTACTCTAAAAAAGATATACTACTAATGAAGTATAACAAAAGGAAATATAATAAATAAATAAAATAACAGAATAGAAAAAGTAGATAAAACAGACCTTTGAATATGAAAAAAATAAAACTAATTATAGGATCCTTTCACTTATATAAAATAAGCGTTTTCAAGAGTGAATAAAATTGAGCAGTAGAATCAAAATGTAATCGTGAATTCCGTGGTGAGCGCCATGGTTTTCCGTGCAGCTTGTGGGCATTCAGGACTCCAGTAGTCAGCCGAAGACGTCCAGTTCTTGAGCCTGGTCGATGAAAACTATCTATCTTCTTTTCTACATCGAACTCTGCCCGCGAAGAACCACACATATTTAATGTTATCCATCACCTTCTTCTGACGAGCAAAATAGTAGAAGTTCCTGCTTGTGCCTGTCATTTCCTCGCTGAGATAAATACGGTGACAATTATTTTTCTGCTAACTGATATCACGCGTGGAAAAGTCTCTTTTAACTTTCCTCTATTGGACCAGGCCGTCCCTCACTGACTATCTTTCGAAGCGTCCGATGACTGTTGGGGATCGCGGGTCGTCTTTCGTGGCTCTACAACGCTGCGCTGTGTCTAAGTCCTATAAATTCAACTGAATTCCGAGGCCGATACTAGTTACTAGGGCAGTGACGGTGGGTGACGAGCCAGAAGGGCTCTACGTTGAGGAAGTTCTTCCCCACCGTCCAGTCGAGATTGGCTGCCACATGGGTCCTCCCGGACTACTGGGTCTCGCAGATGCTGACGGGACACGATGGGTTCCGGGGAAAGCTCAGTGAGCATAGAAGAGAGATCGACCCCCGGTGCCCCACCTGTGGAGTCCCAGAAACGGCAGAGCACGTGGTGCTCTCCTGCACCGCGATGGAAGCACACCGTGCCAGGTTGTCGAGGAAAACCGGTATCTTCGTCCTCGCCGAGGAAGACTTCCCCCGCCTGGTTGAGGAGGACAACTACCCTCATTTCAGGGAGTTTGTCTACGGGTGGAAGGAGGTGGTCGGTTCTGCGCACTCACCATCAGCAGGATACGGCCACCCGGCGAGCCACCAGACCAGCATTCAGGAGATGAGCCCCAGCAGGAGGATGAGGACAGGACGGATGCAGACCGGCCAGAAGGCCTAAAAGGTGCTGTCCCATCAGTAAGGTGCACATCCGTGCACCGGGCAGCACCACAGATTTTTATTTTATTTTGTTTTTTTTTCCTTGTACCCAGAAGATTAAAAGGTACCCCCCCAAATTATTGTAGAATAAGAGTTTGTTTTTAATAAAGAGTAGTTTTTTGGCAACCCGCCACTGCCGAACCCCGTATGCCAGCAATGGCAGGTAGGGGAAAAAAAAAAGAAAAAAGGAAGGATGGCCGCGGAAAAGAGAAAGAGAGTAGCGCGATATCAGGATAGGTACCATTGTGTACAAGAAAATTGTATCGAACCGTGCTAAGGAAGATTTGCGTTATGAAGGGCCATTCAGAGTGATTGCTATCAGAGAGCATAACTTAGTCACTATTCAGAGTGTGGCTGAGCCCAGAAAACATAGGACTGTTCATGTCGAACAGCTCAAGATTCCAGCTGGGGAAGCCAACCCATAACTCTATACTTTACGTTATTTGTCTTTAATGTTATTGCTGAGGAAGCATTTCTTTTTATATGTTTAGTTTATTTATTTAATGTGTTGTCTGAAGTACTTTTGGAGCTGAAGTTAGAGATGCAGTGGAACAGTTTATTTTCATTTCTCTTATGGTAATTTTTGTAAATTAACTTATTGGTACATAAATATTTTTTGTTAATTACGAATGATAGTAATATAGATTAAGCTAGTAGTAAGATCTTTTATGTAAGTAGAATAAGATTCATGTAATTGGTAATTTCTTTTGTTTTTGTGTTCTTTCTCTGAAATTTTTGTTTTGAGTTTACGAGGATGCTCGTAAACTGGCAGGGGGGAGTTAAGACTAGACCGCAAAGTCGCTAATATCAAGCTGGCATTGTAAACAGCTGTTAGATTCTATAAGTAGAGGATCAAGATGGCAATAAAGTCAGTACTAATTGCTGAACGTACTTAGGTAGCTCATTGTCGGGCTGTAAAGCCACGAAACAAGAAGAAGAACTTACTTGTATCTTTATACAATTGAAAGATCATGGGAATTGTTGTCCACTTGTTCTTCAGTTTTTGAAATTTGTCGTCGACTTCAATATATCCGATAATGATTTGACCAAGAGCATTCCAATAATCGGAGGTTATAACCAAGTAATCATAGCTTTGTTCTAATTTATCCGTAAAGTAGTCGAAGTATTCCACGCCTAAAACAGTTTATTCATTAACAGATACTCATAATTATAACAGAATAATCTTCTCTACGTAAGTAAACAAAACAAAAAAGATGTCTATATTCTTATTTGTAGCACTATCATTTATAAATTTTTTACTAATTTATTTATACATTGAAATTTACAACATTATTATTATTGTATACTGAAGAGATGTTAGCACTTTCACTGAAGACAGAATCACATACTGACAGTGGCACAAGCCAAATGTTGGCTCTAAAGTTATATTGGAATGAAATAAAATTACACAAATTTTTCAAAAATAAAGTATAAATTGTAGTGTAATTTTATAATATTCGTACAAATTTATGTAAATAGTTAAGTCATTTAGAATTAGTAATATCTTGTACTATTGTAATAATTAAATAGGCCTAGGTTATAATAAATATTTAGAATATTGTTATTGTAAATTTATATTAGTCTAATAATTTAATTGTTAATCATTACATTGTATTCTTTTTATCACTTTTGTTAGTAAATATTAGTATCTTGAATTTAGCAGTAGTTTAATTCATTTTAATACCCAGTAGCCCGTAACAGTAGTATCCCCATCTTAAAGGGATTATCTTAATTTTAACAGATGGGTTCTTGCATTATATAGCGTTTATTGTTTGTTATTGGGGTTCCACGATTATTATGGTTCCCTTTCTTCTTATAAAAGATGCAGGGTAAACTCGTTGCAGATAATTGCCCTAGTTGTGGTATAAAACCAAAAATGTGGTATAGCCGACACGCATCTTCCACTTTTACCTTCCTTCTGTGACTTTTTACGTTATTCTTAATAAGTGGTGGTGACTTAAACTTTAAAACATCTGTGTTTAAAGATTCCTTGTGCTTATAAACCGTCAGAGCCATATTTTCATTTTGTTCTACAATGTTTCTTGTTTCATGAAGAGACAAAAAATTCTGAAAGGATTGTTTATAGGTTTATAGGTAAGATTGTCATTAGCACTATTTAATTTATGATTATTTCATAATCACTTCTAGAATTAGGACTGTCCTCTTTGAGATCTCTTCCTATTCCACATTGGCCATCCATTGGCATTTCTACATTCCTTATCAAAATCAATCCATTATTCAATAATTCATTATTATCAGTTGGAAATTATATCTATGATTACTTCACGATCACTTCCAGAATTAGGACTGTCCTCTTTAAGATCTTCTAGAGCAGAAGTTAGTTCAATCCACAATCCATTATAATCATTGGAAGCGGTACTATAGAACTCTTTATTGTTTACATAATTACGTACGCATTAGGGGAAAAAGTATTTTATACATAATGAATTGAATTATTAAAACTTAGTTTGTTTTTAATATATTATACTAGTTTTAATTGTACTTTTTATTAGTTTACCTAATAAATGAAGAATTTTTAAATAATAGTACACATTCGATGGAACATGTTGATCATAATAAAATAATATTTAAAAGTAACATAAACGCCAGGAAACAAGTATTTGCACACTATGTTTCTTTGTACATAAAAAACAAAGGTTCGTTTGTTTACTTGTAGTTGTTTACTTACTAGAGTATAATTCTATTCTTTCCTATCAGTGTTCTAAAATATATCAACCGTGTATGTTCTTTTAACTTCTTAGTAATGCCAAAAACCAGTGAACTGAGCGCCGCCAGCATCAAGAAAGTGATTTATTGCACAGCCACCAAAATCCCATCGCGAAATACATCTTGATGACACATTAAAAATAATTAATTCATTGTAACAGAATTACCTATGATTATCGATCAGTAAGATTCTATACGTGTGCGTTTTTACAATGACAATATATACAAAACGCAACTAAATAATTCACCAATATAATGCGATTATTATGAACTTTTCATGAATAATAGTAAAGTATACTAACCGGTGATTCGACTGATGAAATTCACGTGTTTCTTCGTTACTTTTGGGTGTTGGATAACCTTTATAGCTTCTAGAGCTAGTCTGAAGTCTCTCAATTCGAAATTAATGGCCTGGGCAGGTTCCGATAGTTCTAATAAACAGTAAAAATAAGCAATAGTTAAAATAGTAATATAATAAATTGAATACAAAATTAGGAAGGCATTGTCGATTGATTCTCTATTCTGTTTTCACTTTTCAAATTGTATTTTCCTGATGAATAAAGTATGTGTTTACCAACTTTTCAATTTTTCGAAATAATCCTAATAATTTTTTAATGTACTAAATGCATTTCCTTAAATAGATGTTCATAGATGATGTTGGCCCTGGAATTTGAAATTAAGCAAAATTTTAAAAATGAGGGAACGTGTGTAGGAAATGGGGAACTGTGATAGGCTATGGACATCCATGAAATGAACTATTAAATAGCTATGAGTCTTTTAGGTATATATGTTTTTTTTAATTTTCAAACGTTCATTAACTATTCAATCTACATAAATAAAATAATTAATTAAAAAAAGAGTTCACATTATATGAACTCACGCCAACTATAATTAAAATAAGAGTATAAAATGGTCAGGGGGTGCACTTAAATTACACCAAATACATTCATAAATTACACAAAATAAGTTGGAGTTATTTTATTTGTGCCTTCGTTTCGACTTAAACAAGAGGTTTCAGTTCCCAATCAAACCATATTTCGTAATAAGGAAGAATGGAGATTGGTCCGAGTGGAGGTAAAATACTTGCTCTTAATTAGGGGGGGGGGGCTATGCCCTCAGTATAATACAGAACAACTGGAACACCATCAAACCCCATACCACTCTTGGTCTCACCTCTTATCTTGAATCCCTTGAAGTTTGTTGGAAATCCAATTATATAAAAAAAAAACCAATAAATTATCCCACCTGTTCACTAAGTCAAAAGATCCTATTCCCACCAAAACATCCCTAACATAGTCCCTTGCTCATCCCCAAAGTGTACTTCCTCCTATATTGGTGAAACAAAAAACTATTTTTACAGGAGGCTATCACAACACAGGCTTTGGCACATACAATACCTTTATTTTTGACCGGTCCTCTGTTCTCGGCACGGTCCCCAATCACAATAAAAGACTCATTGCAGAATCCATCAACATAAACCTAGAACCAAACCCAGTCAACCTCAAAACTGGCAAAAATGATATTTCCATGACTTACATAAACATTATAGACCTCATCAAAAAGAATTAACTTTCCTCCTTCCAGTGCTTAACCTGTTAACACTAGTTAATTAGTGCAGGCGCTATAGGTAGTTGAGTATGTAAAATGTGAGGACCGGTAACTATGTTCGGATTCTTATACCTGAGACCCCAAATAATAACAAAACACATCTTGCCACCAGCTGCGATGGTCCCTTCTATAATCAATAACTATGAATTACATTTATTGACTACTCGACAAATTTTACCTTATTTCTTTTCTATGAATCACACAAATTATATTCATACTTTACTTACAAGATATGTTACAATTACCTCCAGACGTTATGCACAATATGAAGAGAGGAATGCATGCCGTCAAGCGAACTCCAGGAACATTCAATGCAGTTGGCTGTGACTTAGCACTAGAACAATCTCAAAATCGATCTTCTACAGTGACTGGAGGCTTAATTGGTATCACTAAAAATGAAGAAGGTGGTTGCTTCTGTATCCTTTCAAAAAGTAGCGTTCACTCAATGCTTTCTTCATACCTTGGAATACAATCTGACACTACAGGTGACATTAATAGTCATAATGAATGGACACAATCGAGAATTAATATGGACGAAAAGGATGTTGAAAATAGCATTAAATGGTTCAAAGCTTGCAATCCATTTAATAGTAGTGGGGATTGTGTTCTTCGTAATATTTTCACAGGTGAACTTGCTGAAGGATCAACTTCGCGATACTTACTTAATGTTAAAGAAAATGGGGAGACTCTATTAAATATATACGAAAATGAAAGATTGTTCAAGAAAACTAAGAAATTATCGGATCCTATACAAAAAACTAAATTTTACAACTTTGAAGATACTCCTGCGAGAACAAACAAAAATACTTCCAACAAAAAATTACAAGACGTAACAATTTTCCAAAAATCATTCATGGTGGCTTCTCAACGTAGATTTGATACACAGAAATTAGCATCGTATGAAGTATTTGATTACTGCAACTATCTCTTTAATAATGACAGATTTTATAGGAAGTCACGAAAATCACAACTAGTCGTTGAAATTAAAAAAAAACTATAACTGTGGTACGAGCACTCCGCAAGATATAATAAATTTAAATACTTTCAAAATTTATATAGTTGATGGTATGGCACTTGTTCACAAAATTCAGTTAAATAAGTTCAATACTTTTGGTGATTTTGCCGAGGCTTTCTTCAAAAATATTATGCAATTCTTTACGTTGCCTGACGTGAAGAGAATAGATGTAATATTCGACAGATATGACGATATTTCTATAAAATTTTTGGAGTCAAAGTTACGGAGGAAAGGCCAAATTATTAAAAATGTCATAATTTCAAGTCATTCTGCTGATAGTAAAGCTTTTTTTGCAAACATTCAAAATAAATTAAAACTTATTCGATTTCTTTGCATTAATGCTCCAAATTATGTCCAAGTTAATGAAGACTGCGAGATGTACATTTGTGGAGGATTCGACGATCCAACTAAACGTTTCAAGTTACAAGGGTCGTTATTCTGTGAGGTACTTGAATTACAATCAAACCACTTAGAAGCTGATTCAAGAATCCTTTGCCATATGTTCCATGCAGTAAGGATTCAATCTGCTCATATTATTATAATCAGCGCTGATACAGATGTATTCATATTGGGAATTTATTTCTGGAAATACTTAGCAAATATCGGGTGTCTTGGTCTATGGTTCGATGGTTCTTATACAAAGAAACATTTTCTACGATGCCATTCAGCTGCTGAATCACTGGGTGAAAGGATATGCGATATTTTGCCAGCATTACATGCTATAAGTGGTTGCGACACTACTAGCAGATTTGGCCGTAAAATGCAATGTTTGAAAGCTGCGCCTGAAGATTTTGTACAAACAGCCCTTATATCTTTGGGAAACCTTGACCTAAATAATGAACAATCGAAGCAGTTTGCAATTATTTCTTTTAAAAAAATATATATATATTTGCTGATGAACTCAGATATAAACTGATTTCACAAAACATAGGTTTCGGTTTTAATTTGATGAAAGTTATATGCACATCAGATGCTTTGTATTTGCATTTATTAAGGGCTACAGTATAAATATTTATTTGAAAAAATTCTTATCAAACACAATTACACCCCATCGATATTTGTTTGTACGGTTATGAAAAGTTGAATGGTGACTTACGTCCACGACAAATGACTAAGCCGCCTTTACCAGAGTTATCAATTCAACCTTGTAAATGTAATCAAATTTATTTTGTATTTATCTATGTAAATGTATTAATAACAATTGTCTAAATATAAACGAGTAATTATTTGCCTACTTTATGTATATTTAAATTTACTGTTTTTATATATATATATATATATATATATATATATATATATATATATATATATATAATCTTTTATATTAATAAAAAAGATTTTATTACTTTTATTTTTTAATTTAACAATCCATCCTCACTTTCACCATTAGAAAAAAGTATAAATTATTACTGAAATAATAATTAAAATGATTTTATAGATTGTACTCAATACATTTCCTTTACAAATAATAGTAGAGGGGTAAAAAAAAAATGGACCAAATATTTGACCGGCAAGATCCGCATTATTAATTTTTGACCTTTTCTTAACTTAAATCCATTGGTGGAATTCAGTCCTCACATTTTGCATACTCACATCATTCCGTTTCAAACACTGTTAGTTGTATCTATTTTTTACCTAATTTAAAACGAAGTACACTTTACTTTTCGTAGCGGACTTTTTTTATCAAGTGTAGGGCGGAGGTTCGATACCTGTACCTCACCCTTTAACATCTTAAAATCATCTTCGACCTTTAAAAATCCCCTCAGTTGTTAACTCATAAGCTACGAAGCCTTCAGTAATTGTAACATATCTTGTAAGCCTTCTTCATCCTCAGTAATATTTTCATCCTCCCTCCTTTCTCCATTTTCTTTCATTCCTTCATACTCATACCAACTTTCACCAATAAACATAACATTACTTATATATTTTTTAATTAAAACTTGTAATATCTTTACTATTCTACCATCTTTCATATATTATCGTTTTTATTACATAATCATATAAAAATCATTATTTATAAAATATTTCATTCTTACCATTTCTTTGTTCTTATTACCTTATTTTATGTTTATTACCTGATGCTTTATTTTTATTACTTATTTTATTCTTTATTATTTTTTGTATTATCTTTTTTATCACTAAGTTAATAATACTCTACATTTATTCCCCTTGCCTAGTAGTAAATATATTTAAGGTCCCGCCTCCATCTTTATTTTCTATCACTCAGATACCTTGATGCTTATGTACTTCAATTTTAATATTTACCATATGTAATTTTAATTGACTGTATTTTGCATGTATAGCCCTCAAGAATACCTGCAATATGGGTCGAAACATTGGACTTCCAATAAACAATTCCCCCTACTTAAGAGCAATTTTTTTACCTCTACCCGGACCATTTTCTTCTTCATATATATATATATATATATATATATATATATATATATATATATATATATATATATATAATTATAGTTATATATAATATAACTATTATTATGCATTAAAGTTTATCTTAAAGACATGACACTTCCATAAGAAATTGCAGAATTTAACCAACCAGAAGCTTTATCAAATATGTCAATGCATCGTTCTATTTTCTTTTCAAATATGTTCAAGATCGGTTCCACTTCATTCAAGTTTATATTTCGAGCTCCATAATTAAATTTCCAAGTGTCTATCATGGCACGCCAGTCTGAAATAATTAGAATAAATAAATATCATTGTTCGCTACCAGTCTCATAATACTATAGACCATGGTAAGAATAATGCAGACCTAAGTTTCTTTTTTCATGATGTTTGAAACTTGGGATCTCATAAGATAATTAAGAGGTATTAGCATTGTCCTCTGACCTTTGCAGTGGATAGGTGTTTAACGTGCGCTTACGTGTATAACTAACCTAATCAATAGTTATAAATACTCAGTGTTAACTAAAGTGAAAATTAGTGTATAGGATCTACATAACATAACCACAGGGTCCTCAGGGGTCAGTGCGAAACAAAATATGGACCAAAAAAGTGCTTCGAAAAAAAGAAAAGTTCTTAACCAATATACTCTCCCAGTAAGCAATAGTTATTCCTTATTATCTTTAGTTATTACTATACAGATGATGAAGACCTAGCTGAATCAACCCAAAGCAACAAAGTCAAATCATACCTTCCAATCATAGTACATCAAACATTTGATAATTATGAAGACTTAATGAAAAACCTCAAAGAAAACCTAAGTGGTGAAATAAACATCAAATATAAAAGAAATAAAACAATCTTTATTATATATAATTCACCAGATTTTAAAATAATAAGAGAAGAATTAACAAAGAAAGGATATGAATTTCATACTTACACACCTAAGAATGAAATTCAACCAAAAATGGTCCTAAAAGGTGTCCCTCCCCCTAACATAGACACAGGTTATATAAAACAAGACTTAATTTCTAAAGGTTTGAAAGTAAGTAAAATAATACAAATGATAAATAAGAAAGATGAAACCCCAGTCAAACTACCAGCTTGGATAATCACACTATAAGATCAAACTCAGGTACAAATTATAAACCATATAAAAACTGTCTGCAGTTGCATAATTAAATGGAAGAAATACAATCCCAATAGAGCATTAATTCAATGCTATAATTGTCAATCGTATAACCATATTGCTATTAATTGTAATAAAAACCAAAATGCATGAGATGTTCAGAAACTCACAAAACCAAGGATTGCCTAAATATAAATATTGATAACTTTTCCCCAAAATGTTCAAATTGTGAAGAAGGCCACCAGTCAAATTCAAAAGAATGCCCAGTTTATGAAAAAATACTTAACATTAAGCTATATAAAAATCTGCCCAGAAAAGCTATTACAAACATAAGAAATTACACTGGAAAAAGAGAAGATTTCCCACAACTCCCCAAACCTATATCACATTAGCCTTCGAACTCATTTACCCCACAGGACAAGGAACCCTCTATAATGGATATGATCAAAGAAGCCAAAACTATGTTCAGCTCTCTGAAAATGACAGAAATATTTAAGAATGTAAAAAATATCATAGCAAAAATGAAAGAAGCAGAAGACGGAATATCCAAATTTTTCATTTTATTTGAAAGAATTTTATCTCTACTAGACTAAATGATGGGTTATTGCAACTTATCCAAATAGCTTATTCATCAAACAAGTAAAATATTTATTATATTTATCATACAGACAATACTCATAAACATAATAATTAGCAATTTACACATTCACAGACTGGCGCTACAGTCCTTGCAGGACCTGGGCCTCCTCCAACAGCTTGCTCCACTCCGCTCTATCCGAAGCAAATCTCCTCCATCTCCGCACTCCCATCTTACGCAGATCCTCTTCCACATCTTCCATCCATCTCAATCGGGGCCTCCCGCGTTTTCTCCTTCCTCCCGGATTATCGCACACCATTTTTCGAGGAAGTCTCTTCGGATCCATGCGTTCAACATGACCCAACCAGCCAAGCCTTCTCTTTCTAATGACCGTGACTAAGTCTGGCTCCGCTTGGAAAGCATATTTTACATCGTTGAGCGGCTAACCCTAACGAAAACCCCCAACCTGGAGGACCAGGGATTTCTTTCAGGATTTCCCTTCCCTTAGACGGACTGCCATCACCTGGTTTTGGAGTTCTCTCTACCCGGGTTTTTATTCGGAGTTGTCCTTCTCCTAGGCAGATTCCCGCACTAGGGGTCAGCGCCTATTTAGTGGCGGTGCTCCTCGCCACGTCACCAAAGTCGTCTCAGGGCCCGCTGGGGTATTTGATGAACAAGGCCACGCCACTAACCATGTCCCCCCCCGCCCTAGACTCGGCCGCTCATGAACCGGGGCTGGTATTCATCATATTTCCAGCTATCCTGTCGGAGAAAACATTGCGCTATCAGCCATTGCGACCCGCCTGTTACCTAGAGCTATAGGTTCCCTACAGGAGGGCAGGAGAGAGTATTCAATTCTTAAATAGTATAAAAGGAGGATTATTTCTTGAATAAAGTTAGTTATGAGGATAACATAAGTAGGGCATAATTTTTCTTCTTTTTTTTTTTAGTAGAGAGATGGCTGCCAGAGCCGAGAGGGATATGAAGACCCGTTTTTATGAAACTAGCAGAGGACGCCGGAGTGGCCCCATTGCCTAGCGTCAAGTCCGGAAGTCGAGAGTGCCCTATGCAGTTAACATGGTGCAAACGAATGGCGAGAACTTTCTAGGAATAAAATCAGAATCCTGCAAATTAATATGGGTCGTCGACGAGTGGTAGCACTTTCTGTAATGTGGTAGCACTTCGTGCAGTTTCTGAACATTATGATATTACAGCGGAGGGTTATAGCCTTAAGCAGTGTAAATAGGAGACCCAGGACTGCCCTTGTGATTAACAACACAAACCTCGGCGTAATGGATCTGAGGCAATAATCTCTGGAATAATCTCTGGCAGATTTCGTTGCAAGCTATGTGAGGTGAGGTAATACCTACTTTACTTTCTTTTCAGCATATGTTCCAAAATGCAACATTGAAGAAGACACATCTGCCTTGGAGATGATTACAACGTGCACTAGGAATGTCATCATATGCTCAGATACAAACTCCTGGAACACTGTTAGTGGATTCAATTGAACAGATAGAAGGGGTGAAAAGCTCGAAGAGACATTGTCATGAGGACTTTGTCAACTAGTTGTTATGGACGACACCAGTCCCAGACCTATGTTCCCGGGGAGGGGGTGCGTGAGAGCTGTATTGAAACAACACTGGCCTCGACGTCATTCTCTGGGCACATTATCAATTGGAGAGGAGAAAATTGTCGACGAAGACTGGGAAGAGGGTGAATCGGAATTTTCGGAAGACTTGAAAACAAGGTATCCCGAATCACTAAGATTATCCGCGATGCCGCTGAGAATGCCCTTCAAGACCAGAAAACCAAAGCTCGAACTGTCCATTGGTAGTCGCCGGCCTTAACAACCCTGAAGAGAGAACTCCACAAGTCCCGGTGATTGTATCAGAAATGCAGGTGTGATGAGAGACGTATTGTACTTCGTAATGAAAATAAGTACAAAGCTACGTTGTACCGAAACAAGGTGCGTTCTTGAAAGTTCTTGAAGTCCTGGGATGAGTTCGTCACTGAAGAGTCTGCGAAGAATCCCTGAGGTATCCCATACAAGGCGGCCATGGGCAAAACTATCTCCTCCAAAGACGATGGCAGCCCTCACACATGGAAATACCCAAGCGACTACACTTGAATAGATGGCTAAGGTCTTCGTTGAGGTGACATAACCCAGGGATGTGCCTCAGGATAATGACGAGGATAATTTTATAAGAAACACCACGGTCCCACCTGACAAGGACTTGTGTTCACGATGGGACATATAATGTGGACATAATGGACATAATGAAATATCATTTTCATTTCAGCCCTGAAGAATTCAGCAGCATGGCTGGCGAGACGTTGGCGAAAAATTTATGAACACTGTCTAAACCAGAAGAAATCAACAAAGTCTTTTGTAATAGTGGCCGTGGAAACCTAAAAGAGTATTTAATACAAATATTGGTTAAAAAACGGTAATTTTTTTTTTTTATAGATCCCATTATATAGACACCGTACACTGAAAGAAGTGTTGGTTCAAGCGAAATTACATGGCTGTATTGTGTTATTTGTATGTTTAAAAAAAAATTCAGTCATTGAACTTGCTGATTTTAAATATGAGTATTAGGTGAATTATGTATTTCTTATTACTATGCAAGAATCAAAAAAGATTATTCCTAAAACATCAATCATTGTATAACTATTTCAAGTGAAAATAGATATTGCTTTGAAAATAATTTCTCAACCATCGTTCATGAGACTTGGAATTAAAATTCTCAAAACACCACTAAATTCTCATTCTTCAAAAGTTGTTTTAGTTAGACGTGCGAAATAAACATCAATGTTTTAAAAGCAATATTTTACCATGAAGAATATTTTGGTACTTTTGTCACAATCTCCACTACACGTAATAGCACTTATCTAATTAGTAAAATATAATACACATAAAATTCTACTGGTTAAAAGTATTTATCGACTATAAAAAAATAAAGTAGGTTTCTTAGAAATGGACTGTAGAAAAAGGATCTTTCGGAAACAAAATCAGACTTATTCATTTATCAGTTATTAAATTAGCATCGATGTGGGCATAAAAAAAGTCATTGATTTTAATGAAAGGATATATTGGTAAGTAAATTAATACATACTGTATGCAGTTATCCATAACTTTCTGAACGGTTCGAAGGCCTTCCGAGCTTCATTTAGTAACGTAGGAATATCTTTAGCCGTAACAATAGACTTAGCTCGAAAGAATCTAGTTGATGTTTTCGGATCTATATGGAAACATTCTTTACGTATTATTTGCTTTTCCGCATCGTTGAATGCCTTTTCCAGCTCATTGTCAATCAATAACACCGAATAAGCAGCTTCATTTAACTTTAAAAAAAAAACACACATTTTTTTATTGTTTAATTAAATTAGTTTTATTAAATGATTATTTTTTCTTTTTAAATAATGATATAAATAATTGTTAGCATACCATAATTATAGGGTAGATATGTGAAAAATAACGTTTATTCTTTTTTTTAAAAGATATTTATTGAAATTTCCAACTGTATTGTAATAATACAATAAGTATGATACGGATGATAGATAATGGCATGAGATAAAGGCGCGTAAAAATGTACCCACTTTTCTATTCATACTTCTCGGAGGATTATAGGGAATTGAAGAGGTATCTATTTATAGGTTTGAAACAAGAGGGTGAGGAATTCGACGGCTTAGTGGAGCCCCAAAGCTATACTCCGTAAGTCCACACAGGACTTAAATTGTGATGTATATGAATCTTTTGTAAAAAATAGATTTTCACATAACATAAGTTACTATTGATAAATAAGATAATATAAGATGGATATTGTTTTCTAATAGTTCTATATTATTAATTGTATTATATTAAGAACACTAATCAATTTTGAGAATGAAAAATCCATAACATAATTAGTTTACTTGTTTTTTTGTTTAAAAAATTGAACTACTCTTCAACTCCCCTCTTTATAGATTACCTTTCTTTTGCGGACGATCTTGCAATTCTTTGCTTCCTTAAAGTTGGTCATGATTGAGCATTAAGTCTTTAATGTGTGATTGAATAAAAAGGAAATAGCGAACCAACTCACCATGGATATTTACAACAAAAGGAAACTGTCCTTCAATTCATACCTCAGAGAATATTGCACTGTCATAAGACCTGAGGTTCTGGGTGCTGCGGAATGCTTCATTATGGATGAGAATGGCCTGGTAATCAATTGGAGAAGAAAGAAATAAAGATTTTGAGTAACATTCTTGGCACCCTTCGAGACCTAAGTGAATTCATAAGACGGCATAGCAGTCAGCTACTCATGTTCATAAACTATAATGTTAAGAAAATAAAGAATATTGCATTTTATCGCCACTTTCTAAGAATGAAACCCGTAACATTGACAAAACTATTTTAAAGAAAAGAGGAGCAAACCAGCCTGGTTTGAAGATTTAGAAAAACACTTACAGGAGATTACTTGAAAGGATATTCTATAAAGCAACCGTCTCAGGGTAAAAGTAAAATCCACCAGGGTTTTTAGGAAAAACCAAACCTAAAGAAAGAACAACATAATGGGCGGAGGAAAAAAGGAAGAAACACCGGCGAAATATGAGGGAGCAATGGGCACATATCAAGACCAAACACGCACACACAATTAAATGTACCTGACTATTAAATGTATCTGTAGAACACAGCGATAATTTATTATTGGCTATTCAATAATTATATACAGCACTGTATAAAAAACAAAACAAAAAAAAAACGTGAAACTGAAAACATTATTTTAAAACCACATAGATTTCTAGACTCATTAAAGAACACTACACAAGAAACTACGTATCGCTGAGCATAGACTAGCTGGAAGGGGGGGGGGTGTATATTACAGTCTCTTAAACTCTTTTTGAAGCCATACTGAGAGAATTTTTTTATTTAATATTAATCAAATAGTAATGCTTTAGAAGCGGTGCGGGAGTATGCGCGCCGATTTCCAAATAGAAGAGTGCCTAATCGACGAGTCTTTTCGTTAACTTTTAATAGACTACGAGAGACTGGGTCATTCTTAATACGTAATGAAGGCGACCAATTCCCGGCAGAAGTAAGAGCAGATTATAGGAGAAGAAATTGTGTCCAACGCCACTTCGATAACAATCCTGAGACTAGCATTCGAAGAGCATCTGCTGCAGTAGCAATATCGCGGCAAGCAATATGGCGAACTTTGAAAGGTGATAATCGCTACCTATACCATCTTCAAAAAGTTCAGAATTTATTACCTCAAGATTATGTCAAGAGATTGAATTTTAGTAATTGGTTTCTTGAAAAAATTCGCGATGATAATTTATTTCCATTAAAAATTATATGGACCGATGAAGCTACCTTTACAAGAGAAGGAATTGTTAATCAAAGAAATAATCATGTATGGGCTCTTGAAAACCCCAGAGCTAATAGAGAGAATAGGTTTCAGCATGAATTTGCTATTAACGTTTGGCTTGGAATTTGGAACGGATTACTGGTGGGGCCATATTTTTTACCTGGAAGCTTGAATGGTATCACATTTACACATTTTTTGGAGAACGACGTTTCTAATTATTTAGATGACATTCCCTTACAACAGCGGATTGAAATGTGGTTCCAACTCGATGGATGTCCAGCTCATTATAGCAGAGTTGCTCGAGCTTGGCTGGATATAAATCATCCACAACGATGGATTGGACGTGGAGGAGTAGTACCTTGGCCACCCAGATCACCTGATATGACACCCATGGATTTCTTGGTATGGCGAACCTTGAAGCAGAAAGTTTATACGGTGTCAATCAACTCAAGAGAGCAATTAAGAGGCCGAATCATAGATGCAGTGCACCGACTATCATCAGAACAATGTTTAGCTGCAATTTATCAAGTGAGTGCTAGATTTAATGCTTGCATTGGTGCAAGAGGACAACATTTTGAGCAATATTTACATTAAAAAGGACATAAAATAAATATAAATGTAAATAAATAAGTATAAAAATGAAAACTTGTTTTGTTTCTTTTTTTGCGATTTTCTCTAAACCTAAGCAAAAACGAGAAAATCCCTAAAGGACTTTTTGTCTTAGTTTTTCGGTCCCCTATAAGTTCCTGAAGTTTTGCCATTTAAATTCGGGACACCCTATATAAAGAAAAAATTATAAAAAGAATCTATGGAAAAAAACTGGTTTTATTTACTGATGATAGAAATCAATCAACGGGATTTTTGGCATTGTTTGCCCCTAACCAGTAATTTGATACCTGGATTAATACTGTTCATTCTCAGATCACTTTCGACATTCAATTTTTTTTCGGTATTTATTTTTTTATAAAAAGTAAAATTGATAAGGTTCGTTCATACAGATATGTTGTTGAAGACCAATTGTCTCAGTGTAATTTTAGCAATTTCTTTATATTCTTGCCAAACGGAACGGAATTATTGCAGGAAATCTTCTTCAAAAGATTTATAATCTATAGGATTTCTTCTTCAATGTTAGGGAAATAGGAGAGGGGCACTAATCACGGCTTATTAGATTATATTCAGGATCAAAGTTGCTTTCTCAATCCACGCCTGGATTAAGCTATATGTACTACCAGTTACTAGTTACTAGCAGTTGAGCGACTCAAATTATTTTCATTCCTTTTTTTTTGTATCTACTATGCGCGATTATTGTGCTATGAAGCATATTGGCCTCAAGTGGGCCGCTGCTCATTGGTTGGGAACCGCTGCTCTACTATGATGCTCAGTACAGTTATGGCTCTTTGTTCAACTGACACTGAATACAACCTGTTAAGGCCAGATAGTTTATTTGGTTGACTAAAAGAGTATTTTCATTTTAATCATAAACAAAACAAATATCTTGTAAAAGAAAAGAACTTTTTTCCTTTTATTTTAATTTTCATATTTTGTAAATATAGTACCTAATATAAATGTTTATTTTCATATTTTATTATTTGTTTATTATTATGTTTTTTATTATTGTTTAAATAATTAATATAATTTATTTATAAGTTTAAGAAAAAAAAAAAGACACATCCCGACGGTGGATTCGATCGGCTATTGTTTATTTCGTCGATGTAATCCAGACAGTGTTGGCCCGAGTGCATATTATAAACAATAGTGTAGTTGTTTGGTGGACTTCAACTAGACTAATTCGCTGCCCCTCTGCAGTTGGGAATTAGTTCAAGTTCAAGTCCAAGCACAGTATTGTTCTGTCAGTCGGTTCGACCACTTCGAACCGACCCGATATTTTGATCCTCGCTCGCCCTATTGGAGCAAGGAATTTGATGGACTTTTGACGGAGAAAAAATTACTTCGAGGAAGTTGCCTGGACATCGTCGCACGCCCCGCCGAAAAAATGAAACCTATAAACTGTATATAAATAAATAAATGTAAAAGAAATGAGAGAAATTATAATTTAAAACGGTTCCCATGCATTCTATTTACTTGTTGTATAATTGTAATACAGTTGTAAATATCAATAAATAAATTAAAAAAAAAAAAACGGTTCTAGTAATGACATGCGATCCGGCCACCGGAGGACCAATTTTATGTTTGAGCTCTCGCGAGATAGTAGGACCTCTCGATAAGAGCCCCGAAATATGTGTGGGAAAATAACACTGATTCAATTACCAGATCGCATGCCATATTAATAGAACCTTTAATAAGACTAAAAATAAAAATCATTATATAAAATAAATTAGCAAAACAACTTTGATATTAATACTAATAATAATGTTTTTATAAAGAAAATAAATTGCTTATACTGAAATTAATGAACAAATAGAAAAAATAAAACAGGAATTACAATTACTACTGATAGAAAAGGAACTAGAGCAAAATTTTAAATAAGTTAATGTTTGTAAAATATAGCTACTATTAAATGTCAATTGATTATCATAAATCTGGCTAGCCAGTCGAAGTAGTGTTATATCTGTTAAATAATGGCTCAGACCTAAGTAGAATTGATAGTAAATTGTTCGTTATCGAATCCGAACTTAATTATTTAGCTCAAGACATAATAGTAACTAGAACTTTTGAATCCACTATTTTTACCCGGCCTCAAGATAAAAATTTATTTACATTGCGTCTATCACAACTAGATAGCACCTTTGATAAATGTTTAGAGAAAATTAAAGAAGCTAAATCGATCGCGAGGATTCTTGAAGATAAATCGATAGATCGTTTCGATACTCTTCTTTCCGAAACGAGGAAAAATTATTATGAAGCCTTATTTTTCGGGATCGCTGAGGATTCCTCGTTTATTCAATGCTCTCAGCCTCAAGCAAATTTATTAACTTTCGGTCTCCGCACGGCTCATCCGTTAGTAGGCCTCAAAATATTGTAGAGCATTTTCCATTGTTAACGAATAGTTCTACCCCAGAAAATATATTTCCTCTCTGTCAGGATAAACACCGGCTATATAGATGTCCCCGATTTCGCTCCCTAGAGCCCAATCAAAGATTACATAAAGTCGAGCAACTTAGTGTTGGAACCTTGTGATATCTTGGTAAAATAAAATTATTTACAGTAAAATCCTAGACCGAGATATTTACATTTGTCATTTTTTTTTTTTTCAGTTTTCTAAACCGGGTTCAAGATTGTCTACTAAAATATGGCATGTTTAAAATTAAATTAAATTAAAAAAAAGGAATAAATTTAAAAAAATTAAGGGAACCCTATGTTCAGTTTATAATTACAAAATCATGTTATAGTTTGTTCTCAAAAGTTGGTCAAGTAATTTACATGCATTTTAATTTTGTATGTGTTATAATAAAACAACCATAATCTCACCTGATCTAAGCGATTGTATTTACGTAATATTTCTACCCTAACTTTTAGCACCTCCAATTTTTCACGAAGCTGTAGGGTATTGTATGTCTGCCTTTTTCTGATTTCATTAAGTCTTATCATACATTGTTTCATCATTCCCTCTAAAGTCTGATAAATCAAAAAGGGCCAGGAGTACAAGGATGTTAATATTTTTCCATCTTCATCATCAATGTGCGCATAATATTTATAAAAAAACCACATGTGCTATAAAAAGGAAATATTAATAAGAAAAAATGCAAACAAAATTGTAAGAACTAGCACATTATATTAATATGCCCTAGATGGAGTTTCCACCTCTCAAAGTCATACTATATTCTTAATATTAACTTTACCAAAACGTATAAATGTATGTATAAATTTCAACTATCCTGTTTACTTACACATTAAGAGTTTTGTTGCGTGAATACTTCTAATTAAAATAAACTATAACTGATAGTAGGGTACATATCTTCATTCCAAGCCCAAAAAATAGAGGTTTCTCCTCGTGAATTTAAACAGTGGCACTTTGAAAACCAGAATTTCTGGATTTAATTTTAAAAAGAGAACATTTCAAAATTGGCTACCGACTTGTTTTTTTTTTTGTTTTTTTTAAATATTGTATATATAGTATTGAATGTTGACTGTTGTATATATAGTATTGAATATACATACATAAATGACTGGCTCTACATCCCGTCACCGAGACTGGGCCTCCTCCTTTGAATATTTGAATATCTTAGGACTCAAAACATCACGTGGCTTCCCTCTTCCACTTTATAACTCCATTTCATCCACTCTAATTGCTTCATTCTTCTCTCCTCTGTGCATCCTCCTCCAATGAGATTCCTCCTTTACCCACAGTAATAAAATACACCTTAGATGTTTTCCTTTCGGAATCCTCCCGATTCATGTAGTCCTGCTCTGCGATATTTAATTTCTTCAATTGAAAAAGTTCGTCAATTGAGACTTGTCTGCCTCATTCAGACCATATCCCCATAGAAAATCATCCTTTGTAATCAAACTGTTACATCAAGGTTCTCAATTTTGCCAAATATCTCTTAGTTCGATTTCAAGCTATACCCTTCCTGCGTAACTCTTGGGACATCAAACATTTATTTATTATATATTTTTTATATAATATACAATATTTCTGTAATATATTTATACATTTTAAGCCCTTAAGAAAATTCCTTCTTTCTCTTGCTCTTCCATTCTTATATTTCGAAGTATTCTTAAGGTTCTCTTACTCACCTTTCAGCTTCAAACCATTAAGTACGCTGGAATCCGTTCGTCCGACTTTTTGTTTAGGGTCTATTACTTTTTAAGAAACCTTTTTTCATCATGCTAATGCTTTGTGTAATATGACAATACAAAATAATTCAACTAGGTGTATTGTGAGTTATAGAGGGTTTCATTTCGGTTCACTTATCTCGTCCCACTTCGGATTAAACAATCCAGGTTCAAATTTGTGGAGGCTTAAATAGAGAACTAAAATAGAAAGTAAAAGAATGTCGGTCTTAAGAATGCCAAAACAAAGCAGATGTTCGATTTTATTAACAATAAAATGCTTCTGATCCGATATTAAAATTGTAAAGGAGTGTTGAGTTAATTTTGGATGAGCCCGCTAACTCTGTTTTTACCTTCCGAAATCCTGTTTGCCGAAACTAGAAAATGGAAATCTTTAGTCCAATTGAAGTACCGATTTGTCTTTTTTTTTTTTTTTTTTTTATTCACTTCTTCTTCTATTTCTTCCTCCGTGTCCCTTTCAGGGTGGAGGTGCCTCAGTTCATACCAGTCATGCATCCCGATTCCTGGCCAGCACCTTCATGGTATTCAGTCCGTGTCCTCTTTGCGGACCCAGCTTGGAGATGTGGTCCGTCCATGTTAGCCTATGTCTGCCCCGGGAACGTCTCCCAGTTAGCCTAGCTTCGAAGAACTTCCTTGGGTCCCGATCTTCCTGCATTCGGCAAAGGTGGCGAAACCATTTCAGCTTCTTCTTTTCAACCGCTTCTTTACAGCTGAAACTCACAGGTTTTCGACATTCGACCAGCCAATCTCCACTGGTATCTCATTTCTGCGGCTGATACTCGGCTCCAGTGAGACACAGCTTTCACATCCATAGAGAAGAGTAGGCAGGTATATATCCTTGAAAAGGTGCGACTTCACGTTTTTGTCCACTTCCCTCTCTCCAGCAATCGTATTGCATAATTGGTAGTAGACATTAATTCCCTTTCTGATCCGGTTGGAAACCTCCCCACCATCCTTACCATTCCTGTTGATGGCTGTACCTTGCTAGTTATATTCCTCAGTCTTCTGTAAGGTAAATATATAAAATGTAATTATTACATAAATATAAATTACCAGCTCAGCTTCCCACCCTATGATTCCTTGCTGCAGGTTTTCTTTTGAACCTGTTATGAGGAAAATTCCATCTGCAAAAACCATAGCTTGAGCAAGGATTGGCCTCATATTCTACTTCCAACAACTGTCCGTGCTATCCTCCCCCTGAATATTTTTAGTATTTCATCAATGAATATAAGGAACTGTAGAGGACTAAGGCTGTCTCCTTGTTTTATTCCTTTTTTAAATTCGGAAAAGTTTCGGATTCCTTTCCATTTATTCTTATTACGCATTTAGTATTGTTGCAAGTGGATTATATAGTCTCTATTAGTGCATTGGGAACATTTATAGGCATTAGAGCTGCCCATATTTCATGTCTAGGGACCGTATCAGATACTGCCTTGATATCAAGCAAAGCAATATCAAGAAACATCCTGTTCCCTCGTCAGGCCTTTTCAATAATAGTCCTGAGAGAGAATATGTGGCCCTGGGTCTGGCTGTTCGGTCTAAATGCTGCCTGCTCCTCTTCTAAGTTTCTTTCAACTATTTCCCTCAGCTATCGTTCAAGGATGGATGTATAGAGGTTGTAAATCACCTGGCAGAGACATATAGGTCTGTAATTCTTGCAGTCGCTAGAGCTTCGTTTCTTGTGAATAGGAATGAGGATGTAAGTATAATATTGATGTTGTAACCAATCCTACGGCTCAGTTTTTTTAGAAAAAGCTGTTTGAAAGAGGTTCTGTAGGTGTATTGCACTTTTGATCCTCCAAACTTAATTTGCTCTGGAGCAATGGCATCCCTCCCTGCTCCTTTGCCGGTCCCAGATTATACTGTCATAATCGTCTTCTGGTAATACTCTATCCGCAGGTGTTTTCTCGTTTTCACTTGATAACACTTCAGCATAATGTTGGTTCCATCTCTTAAGATTTCCTCATCTCTGGTTAACAGTAGCCCTCCTTCATCCTTTATATTGCTTATGTGGTTCAATTCCTTAATAGTTTTCCAGAAGATTTTTGTGTTGCCTTTATAGTCATTTTAGAGGCTCTGACCAAATTTCTACCAGCTCTTTTTCTTTACCATTCTAACTACTTTTTTGGCATCATTCCGTCTCCTGGCATAGAGTTACCAGTCGGTTGCAGTACACTATTACTTTTGGTCTTGCAGTATACTTTCCAATACAGTTTTTCCTTGCTATTGCAGTTTTAACTCTCTTACTCAACCACTTTGTTATTATTGAATTAGCGGAGAATCGCATACGGTTTCCGCTGTCTCCAGGATAGCTTTTTTCATTTCTGTCCATATGCTGTCCACATTTCTATACATAATGCAATTCTGGAGTTTCTGAGTCAGGAGTTCTGCATACTCTATTTTCTTCTCTGGTTCAACTTTGAAATATCTATTTTCTTGTATTTCTTCTTTAGCTTTTCCCCAGGTCGGAGGATTTGAGTGTCTCCAATCAAGAGATAATGGTCAGACTCGATTTCTGCCCCTCTTATGAATTTTACATCTTTAAACTATCTTCTGAATTTTCCACTGTATATAAAATAACCTATAACGCTATTTGTATTTCTTTCCTCAGCAGAAACCGTGATCTTATGAACTAGTTTATGTAAAAACATGGAGTTGCCGATAAGATCATCTATGCATAGTTCTACGAGCCTCTGGCCATTTCTACGTCTGGTAAGCTCACCTCGGTGTAGTCCCATAACTCAGTCCAGCATAATCTCTTCCAGTCCTTGCGTTTAAGACATCCATTATAATAATCGCTCTGTTTTGGTTTCGACCTCTTAAGACTTCTCTCTCTATATCCGTAGTTCCATGTTCGCCACAATTATTATAGAAGAGATTGGCTCCTAGACTTCTACTTTGACAAACAGCCTTTCAGTCATTATCATGCCAACTCCCTCCTTGGCCCTCAGTCCGGCCGCCACTCCTTGTGCTTTCTTCCTTACTTCGCCGATTCTCACGATGTCTACCCTGTAGGGCTCCATCTCCTCCACTATTACAATCTCTTTGCCTGTTAAAGACTTTATATTCCACATTCCAAATCTGACGTCCTTTCAAGCGACATGTCGTAACCGTTGTGTCTCTCCTAATCCGAGGCTTTGAATCGATGATTCATTCCTACGAGTGATTAGCCCAGTAGAAGAGGCCCTTTGCCCAGGAACAACGGGGTCCCACCATTTGTCAGGAGTTGGGATCCCTAGGTAGATTGCCTTCTCCACGGCTAAGAGTTCTACGAACCCTTCGCAGTACATCAGCCTTTTGTCGGACTTTTTTGACGGCGTCCTGGGTTTTACGTACCCTCAGTCTCCACCTTAATGGCTTCAAGAACTCCTCCTCTACATCTCTGAAATTTTGTGAGGACCGTTTTCCAGGTGTACCCTAGAAGAGGTACTACCCCACAAAACTCCTTGACACCTCTTTAGATTCACAAAATTTAAAAATATTTAATTAATATCCGTGTCTATCCCAAGAAATTATTTTTTTTAATACAGAATAATTATATTTTTGAATTAACAACAAATAACCCACAAGTATATTCAAATATTTTTGGTTTTAAAATATGTTGTTTTCACACCATTTGTTGTATACCATTCGTTGTATACAATTGTTTTTGATAATCATAAAGTATACTTCATTATAATCAGAAATATATGATTGCATTCGTTACCTTTTGAATTTCGCGATATATTGCATTAGATTGGCTATTTACGATTTCATATGCCCAAAACATTTTTGCCATGCATTGTGTAATATTACAGAAGGAACTATCATTCATGTCACATTTACCAAGCACGAGAAGACTTAATACTTTGTAAGGATGCGTACACTAGAAATAGTTATTATATTAGTTGGGTATATAAAATTATTACTATCTTAATAAAAAACTTAAATTATAATATATATAATTATCGTTAAAATATCAATAAAAAATATAATTAATATATATATATATATATATATATATATATATATATATATATATATATATATATATATATATGTATCTACATGAAGTTTCCAGTGTAAATAAATATTTAGTTTAAGTAAAATTTATTGGTTAGGTTAAGACTGTTTTACTATCTATAATAAAAGGCTCAGAATTCTGTTAATATAGAGATTCCGTTTGTTAAGAAAATAAATCTCCGTTGTTGTTTATAAATCTGTAAATATATTTAGTGAATCTGCCTCCAAATAATAAATTTATTTCATCAGAACTGGTGCCGAAACTCGGGACATATTTTTCAACATTATGGAGCGTTTAGCGTTAGCTAATTTCAAAATTTGTGAATTACTAATTCATCATTAATTTTTCTTAAAATAAATTAATAAAGTAAAATGATAAATGCGGATCAGTACTATTCAAATGGGCATATATTGTAATTGCAAAATTAGACTAGGTAAAATTTGTATAAGGGAGGGGTGTGGCTCATTAGGTAAAACGCATTGAAGCATAATCATTATTAGACGTAGCAAACCTACAAACTGTAGGTGACCTTAGTATGTAGTGTGGGTGTGAGTGAAGTGTGGTGTATATACAGTACTGTATTAGTGTCAGAGTTATTGTTACCCCAACCTGAGGGACCAGTGGCTGTTTACAGTCTGGCGGCTGGGCGATGGGGTTGCCACTTCCCTACGCCCAACACTTTTGGAACAGTCGTCTTTAAAAGAAGAACCTGTGAATGATTCCAAATATGTGACAAAGGTCATCAAATGGATTTAGACTAGGTTAGAAATAGAAATGTTTTCGTTGATAGTATCGAGAAATATAAAAATATATAAGAAGAGGAACGTGGCTAGATGAGTCTAGATTTAGTATATTATTACAAAAGACTTTGTTAATTTCTTCTGGTTTACACCGTGTACAAAAAATTTTTGCCGACGTTTCGCCAACCATGCTGCTTACTTCCTCAGGGCTGAGATGAGAATGAGGATGATCCGTGCGCTCTGGAAGCCTATCAACCTAAGCCCGAACAATCAGAATCCAGCCAGTCGTGTTCATGGAAAAGTAGACTCGAAGGGACCAGAACACGAAGGGACCCGATCGACTAACGACGGGATCCGACAATTGACGAATGGACCCGAACGGACCCGAGTGGGTACGGCAAAAAATGTTTGTACACGGTCTAAACCAGAAGAAATTAACAAAGTCTTTGGTAATAATAGTGGCCGTGGAAACTTAAAAGAACAGTATATTATTATTGCATTTTGAATATTCCAATTTCCATTAATATGAATATGAAGGTTAGTTATCAGTTTATCTGAATGACCAGCCTTCAAGTTATAAACAATTGCAATGCAAGTTATAAACAATCTGTTACTGTTTCAAACTACTGTCAGTTTTTTTCTTTTTCTTATTTTTTTTTTATGATTGACTGAAAATTAATTTCAATTTTCGCAATTAGATGTAAAAGTGAACAAGTGATAAACACTTTCCTTGATTTTAGAGGAATATGACAGTATCAGCAAAAAAATCCGGCTCCCACTCGCCCCATTAAATCACATCCGATTATACCCCCATATTCCCGAGGCATATTTTCCACCACATGAACGGTCACAACGCCCAATTTCTGCCTGTTTGAGTTCTGCTAAAAGGAACCCTGCTCCATCCTGGTTCGACATCGTCGCGTGCTTCTTCCTTCCGAGCCTAATCTACTATTTCTTGGGCGTATTCCAAGAAAGGCTTATCTCGAGGCAGGCAATCCTTCTTTCCTGTGTTGTTTGCTAACTATACTTTGAGGACTGTGGTCATGAAAATCATCCATGCTTCCACTGCGCCAGTATCCATCGCTTCTCGTAGTTTATCATTGATCCTGTTTAACTAGGCGATCAGGCCTGCCGCGTATTGCCCGTTTGACTGGTTAGGTCTCTTCGTTTCCTAAACATGTGCAGCATTTCTTCTTCGAGGCCCCATCGCCACCCTCCATATGCTTTTTTCAGCCTGTCATTTATAGCTCTCCACGGGGTATCCTCATCCGCCTGTATTAGGTTCAGTACGCTTCTTTTATAGGGTGACCCAGTCACTGAACGGACTGGGAAGAATAGGGGGTGCATTCTGGGGCCCCAGGTACCCAGCAACGATGACCATTTATAAAGGCGTGGTCTTGGGTATCCTGAGGTATGCATCTCTGGCGTGGAGCCGAAACCTCACGCAGCTACAGAGGAGGAAACTGGCGACCATCCAGAGACTGGCCCTGCTGCGAGTCACGAAGACGTACAGAACGGTGTCGCACGAGGAGGTGTAGGTGCTGGCGGCAGCGATGCCCCTGGACCTCATCCTGATAGAAGATTCCTTGATATATGAGGTGAAATGGCGGGGGCCTAAGGCGCTCCCGGAGGGACTCCGAGAGAGAATCTACGAGACCCCCAATAGATGGAAGAAGATGGTGAAGGAGGACACCATAGAAGTGTGGAATGGACGGTGGGTGGGAAGCCAGAAGGGCTCTACCTTGAGGAAATCTTTCCCCACCGTTCAGTCAAAATTGGCTGCGACATGGGTCCTCCCGGACTACTGGAACTCGCAGATGCTGACGGCGGGTTCCGGGAGAAGCTCTGTGAGCATAAGATAGTGGTCGACCTCCTATGGCCCTTCTGTGGAGTCCCTGAGACAGCGGAACACGCAATCCTTTCCTGCACCTGGAATGGAAAGACACCGTCCCAGGTTGTCGGTAAAAACCGGGATATTCACCCTCGCCGAGGAGGACTTCCCCCGGTTGATTGAAGAAGCGAACTATCCCTTTTTAGGGAGTTCGTCTACGGGTGGAAGGACGTGGTCGGGCCTGCGCACTT
The DNA here is from genome assembly GCA_037127475.1 of Arma custos. Taxonomy (NCBI): domain Eukaryota; kingdom Metazoa; phylum Arthropoda; class Insecta; order Hemiptera; family Pentatomidae; genus Arma; species Arma custos. The sequence goes on along the minus strand of CM073761.1, from coordinate 20,548,432 downwards.
CACCCTTGGCAGGACCCAGCCCCTCGGCGAGCCACCAGATGAGCCACCAGACGGGGAGCAAGACGGGGAGCCAGACGAGGAGGGCCCCCGGAGGAGATGGAAGCGGAGGACCGGATGCGGACTGGCCGGATGACCAGACGGATGCGGAGGACCGGGAGAACTGCACGGCATCCGGACGGATGCAGACCGGCCAAGGGGCCTAAATAATGAGTTGATGTAGAGCAGTGGTGGGTGAGCGAAACCTAACGCATCATCCCGCCACAGCTGCACCCCGTATGCCAGCAATGGCGGGAAGGGGGAATCGAGAAAAAAAAAAAAAGTATGCTTCTTTTAATCCGGCGTCATAGGGCCACCCGTAGCCTTGTAGCGCCCAATTCTTCTATTAGATCCGCAGCGACCTGGAATTCAATATTGAACATAATACCATCACCGCCTTTTTTTTCTTTTTTTTTTAACCAACAAAAAAAATTATCTTTAAACTTCCCTGGTTTCGGCACCACTTATATTGTTCCAGGAACAAAATATTTAAAAAAAGGAAAATAAGGATGAAACGACCTGCACGAGAACTGGTTTAATACTGACCTTATTGCCATCTTGAACCTCTATTTAGAATTTCTAACAGCTGTTTACAATGCCAGCTTGATATTATCGACTATGCAATCATCGTCTTTTCTTAACATGTGTATACATATATATACATAACGAAGAAAGTCTTAGAAGGAGAATAATGAATAATGTTTTAATTATACAAAATAAGTGAGTACGTCAAGTTGTTACGAGAAGGTTTCATTACTTCATTCTTTTATAAAGAAAATTATCTCAAGCTTACCAGATTCATTTCACACAACCAATCACCTTTACAAAAATATCTGATTACATATTCAAGAAACTGGTCAAGTCGTCCAATAACATTATTCTTGATGTTTTGGGTGTGAATCCTGAACATTCCTATTCTGATAATTTGAGGTATCGTCTGAGCTTTTCTCTTCAACGAATATAGATACTCTATCATCGCAAAAACAGTTTTTTTATTTTTATTTGTTCGCAGAAATAGTCTGAAAAAATAATTTGTATTATAATAACTATTATTGATATTTTTATCATAAAATCACCTATCCAATTTTATTAATACTGAATAAACGAATTAGAATTCCAGCTTATTTAACTATATTTTACAGATGCATAAATTATTTTTAATTGATTTTACGGTTAAAAAAAAACTCAACTATATTAGATGGATAATAATTGTAATACAGGAAACTATCAGATGGAAACTTGTAGCATGTTTTTTTTTTATCCCTGCAGGTTTTCAGTTCATTTTAATCAATAATTAAACTTGATAATTGTAAAGGCGTAGGGAAGTAGCGACCCCATCGCCTGTATTAGGTTCAGTACGCTTCTTTTATAGGGTGACCCTGTCACTCAATGGATTGGCAAGAATAGTGGGTGCATTCTGGGGCCTCAGGTACCCAGCAACGATGACCATTTATAAAGGCGTTGTCTTGAGTATCCTGAGGTATGTATCCTCAGCGTGGAGCCGAAACCTCACGCACCTACAGAAGAGGAGACTGGGGACCATTCAGAGACTGGCACTGCTGAGAGTCTCGAAGGCCTATAGAACGGTGTCGCATGAGGCGGTGCAGGTGTTGACGGGAGCGATGCCCCTGGACTCGTCCTTAAGGAGGACACTCTGAAATACGAGGTAAAGAGGCAGGGGCTAGCAACGCTCCCGGAGGGACTCCAACAGAGGATCGGCGAGACCCCGAACATGTGGAAGAAGATAGTGAGGGAGAACTCCATTGACGAGTGGAACAGACGGTGGGTGACGAGCCAGAAGGGCTCCGGGGGAAGCTCATTGAGCATAAGATAGTAGTCGACCAACTGTGCCCGGCCTGTGGAGTCCCTGAGACAGCGGAACACGTGATCGTTTCCTGCACCGCGATGGAAAGACACAGTTCCAGGTTGTCGGCAAAAACCGGGTTATTCACTCTCACCGAGGAGGACTTCCCCCGGTTGATTGAAGAGGCGAACTATCCCTTCTTCGGGGAGTTCGTCTACGGGTGGAAGGATATGGACAGGCCTGCGCACTTGACCCTTGACCGGCCCCTCGGAGAGCTACCAGATGAGGAGCCAGGCGAGGAGGGCCCCCCGGAGGAGGGAGTAGAGCTGATGACCGGGCGGATGCGGCGGACCGGGAGGACAGAACGGCATCTGGACGGATGCAGACCGGCCAGGAGGCTTGAAAGGTGCTGCCTCATCAGTAAGGTACACATCCGTGCACCGGGGAGCACCACGTATTTTTTTTAAAACTGTCCCCCATAATTATACATATCCCCAGTTTATGTATAATAAGACTATCTGAATAGAGAGCTGTTTTTCGGCAGTAGTGGGCGTGCGTAAACCCAACGTATTAACCCGCCACTGCCGAAGCCCGTATGCCAGCAATGGCAGGTAGGGGGAGTCCAAAAAAAAAATAGATTCCTTCCTTCTGAGCAGGATGGTGGTGTGAAGTGACATCTGTCTGTATAGGCTTTCAGTATACGCTGTGTCCTAAGTGGTTTCCTTTCTTTTCAACCAGGACATCCAGGAATGGAAGTTTGCTATCTTTTTCAAACTCCATGGTGAATTGAACGGTAGGGTGGGCGCTGTTGAGATGGAGCAAGAATCTGTCCAATGCGTCTCTTCCGAGTCTCCAGATGGCGAAGGTGGCATCTACGTATCGGAACCATTTTTGTGTTTTTCGGCAGCAGTAGAAAATGCCTTCTGTTCGAAGTTTTCAATGTACAGGTCTGCTGCGGGTGAGATCAATGATGATCCATGGCTGTGCCTTCCAATTATTTGTAGTAAACTCCATTGAATAGGAAATAGGTCTCCTTCATGCATATCTTCGCTAGTTGGTACTCTTCTTCACTTAGTAGGTTCTTCACGAGCTTCAGGGCTTCATAGGCAGGGACTTAAGTGAAGAGCGACTTGACATCAAAACTTACCAGAATGTCTTGTTCGTTGATCTGGAGGGTCCTGATGGTGTCTACAAATTGTTTAGAGTTGCGGGTATTGTGTTTTGTTTTGCTAGTGTGGGTTTTGATTATGTCAGAGATGTATTTGGAGATATGGTATGTAGGGGAGCCAATGGTGCTAATAGTGTGAATTTTCTTGTTAACGTCATTTGTAGTGTCTATTTTTTTGAATGTGCCATCATTGAGGATTTCCTACATTTAGTGTAGGTATCGGTCTTTTTTTCACGATGACTGTGGCGTTTTCTTTGTCTGCAGGAATCACGAGTTTTAAACCAGGCCAATATTAAATTAGCCACATGGAATGTACAGTCATTATATAGACCAGGATCTTTAAAGGTGCTACTGGATGAGCTGTCTATGTATAAGATAGATTTAACAGTGATCCAAGAAGTGAGATGGACCGGATCAGACATTATGTATATGAACCGTCACAATATATACTACAGTTGTCACAAAGATCAGCATATTTTTGGTAAAGGCTTTGTTGTTGGCGGCGGGAAGAGACAAGTGGTAATTGATTTTAAAGTTATTAACCATCGCATCTGTAAACTACGAATCAAAGGTAGACTCCAAAACTATTCTATAATTCGTGCCATGCACCAACAGAGGTGGTGGAAAAAGATGCAATGGAAACTTTCTATAGCAACCTCGTAAGTTTCATCGAGGAGTGTCTTCTTCATTCAATTTGGGAGACCGCAATGCACAGATCGGTAGAGATTCAGTTATTTGGCCCTTAGCTGGAAGACATAGCCTGCACAATATTCCCGATTATAATGTAACTAAGTTGGTCAATTTTGCAGCATCTCACAATATGGTTGTTGGGAGTGCCATGTTTGACAGGAAACATAGGTTTCTCCAGAAAATAACTCCAGAAACCAGATTGACCATGTTGTTATCAGCGGAGGATTGCGTTCTATACTTACGGCGGTTAGAACGTACAGAGGAGCAAATGTAGGTAGCGATCATTACCTGGTAATGTCACGTATCCATACCAAAATTAGCAATGTATCTAAGACTAGAGGTAACCGCTCAAGGAGAATAAATACTCGAAAGCTGCAGGAGCCAGAGTATAAATTACAGTTTCCCCAAAGGTTGTATGTAGCTTTGGAACATGGGTTTGAGGAGAATGGCGTTGATAAAATATGGTGCCAGTGTAGGGACGCTATTAAGCAAATTGCTGAAGAAGTACTGGGCTTAGACGGATCACCTGAGAGGTCTGAATGGTTTGATCTAGAATGTCAAGAGGCTACAAACAGGAAAAACAGGGCCTATAGGAAGATAATTAATGTGCATAGGACTCGTCAGTTTCAGATTACAGATTGTTAAGATTAGAGGAGAAACGCCTGCGGAGAAAAAAAGAGGGAGAAAGAATAAGAGAGATTGGGGTACTGAGTAGACAAGTTTATACTTTCTACATAGACCATTCTTTCTACTTAGAACTTTCTACAAGACAATCAATGTCCAGTGAAAGGCATTTAGACCAAGATCCAATACTTATATTATATTACTAGAGGTAAAGTCAGACAATCGATCACAGATAAAGAAGAAATCCTGGAATGATGGTCCGACTATTTCGGTAGTCTGCTGGGTAGTGTTCGGAACTTTTTTCTAAATAATGAGATTCTACTAATGCAAAAGGAAGAAAGAAATTTTTTTAGTATCGAATCTTGTATTGAAAATAAATAAATGAAATATTTGCGAAATAAAAAAGTAATAAGAATAATACTATTAATATAATAATCTGTAGTTTTTAGTAAAAATGTAAGGATAACTTACTCTGTAAGGTATAACGGATCAACCGTAGTAACCCAATTGAATGGGACGTATTGCATTAAATGTACTTTTAGAATTCTAATATTTCGTCTTATACATTTCTTTATTAACTTGATGTTTTGTATTACTGGTTCTTCTAAAAGTCCCATGCACATTCCATAATCTATGGCAAAAGGGCTCCATATAAACTTATTTTTCAATTCTACTTCTAGATGGGCATGGATATCCAGAAATTCTAAGGCGTCCCAAATAGCAATGAGGATTTCTTCCTGTAATAAATAAATTCCATTTAGTAAAGCTGTCAATCATTTTTTTAAATGACCTCATTTAAATTAAATCACTGTAGTAAATTTAAAAAAAATTTAATTTATTCCTTTTATCTTTTTGTTAGTTGTTATAATTTTTAAATATTTGTATTTAAAAAGAAAAGAAATGTCCAGGACCGGGACTCGAATCCGGGTCTCCCATGTTTCCTTCATGGTACTCTACCAACTGAGCCATCCTGGTTCCACTCTCGGTCAGACACATCCTTTCTCTTCACTGATCCCATATCCCCGTTTTCTCGCAACTTGCGATGTATACAAGAGGAAGAATGTTCATTGAACATTACTTAAATTAGGATCTTGTTGGCTTACGTCATTGTATATTATTATGTTTTATTTATTTTATTTTTTTGTTAGTTGTTATAATTTTTAAATATTTTTATTTGAAAAGAAAAGATATGTCCAGGACCGGGGCTAAAACCCGGGTTTGTAGAGTTGGTAGAGCACCATGACGGAAACATGGGAGACCCGGGTTCGAGTCCCAGTCCTGGACATATATTTTCTTTTCAAATAAAAATATTTAAAAATTATAACATCTAACAATAAAATAAAAATAAATTATAATAATATATAATTACGTAAGTCAACAAGATCCGAAAAGAAAAGTAATGTTTAATGAACATTCTCCCCGTTTATACATCGCAAATTGTGAGAACACGGGGATATGGGATCAGCGATGAGAATGGATGTGTCTGACCGAGAGTCGAACCAGGATGGCTCAGTTGGTAGAGTACCATGACGGAAACATGGGAGACAAGGGTTCGATTCCCGGTCTTGGACATATCTTTTCTTTTCAAATAAAAATATTTAAAAATATGATTTATTCCGTATTCATTTTTTTTTAAATAACTATATTATTAAATTATCTGGCCTACTTAACTTTAAGTAACTCAGAAAAGATTTTTCTTCACCATTGTAAAGTACACAATTTAGTTATAAGCGAACATCGTTTGTTAAATAAATTTAAGGCGTTTTTTTTTGTTTTTTTTTTGTATTGACGCACTAACGGAACACTATGAGGGTATAAGAAACGAAGAGAAATTATATTAATGTTTAGGAAGACCACATGAAATGTACAGCAACATACAAACAGGAGGAGCTATTAAAAGTGCAGGTAAAAAAATATAATAAAAGTGTGAAATGATGAAATGAAAGGAAAATATTAGCATTGTGGATATTTTACCTTATATTTTATAAGAAAACGATGATCATAGACAATCTAAGCGATGATCTCATTGTCCGAAATATTACGTTTCATTTATAGGGGGAATAATTAATAACACGTATAGAGAGTATTAATGGTAACAGATGTCATAAACGTTACCCTACAGTACCAACCAAAGTTGTGAAAAACTGAGGATTGAAAACAGTTTCACTGTAATAGGGTAATGAAAAGAAGATTTATCATTTGTATTATAAATATAGGTGGAAAACCCCGCAAGGTTTTCACTTCCAGTTGTGTTACAAGCTTTAATTCTTTATTTATTTCATTTTTAAAATTTTCCAAATACAAGTCACCTTGGACTTTAGTACGGAAAAGAGAATGTTATTAATCTAATTGAGTAGATTTCGATTTAAATGAAATTAATGCCGATGTATGCACAATGTGTCCCAATTTTTCCCAATGTTTCCGTGGCGACATATATTATACCTCAAACATAACATATAAACTAATACTTTTATAATCTGAGTTGAAAATGTGTTTCCGAGAAAACTATATTTTAAATTGTGATTCAAAAATCGGGTTTTAAATTAATTGAATAATGTCGTTAGTATGTCAAACAATTTGAGATGATTGTGCATTCTCAAACTAAAATAACATGCTAATCAGTACCAGATTTCGCTTAAAAAAAATGATCTTCTCAACAAAAATAATATAAACAATGTTAATAAAATTAATATTTTAATTTTTAAGTTGATGTGCTCTTGATTATGTATTCAAGGTACGAAATCATTTACAAATTTATACTTATGCCTATTATTTCACAAAAAATATATTTAATGCCGTCCCTAAATATTCTCATATATATTACCTCGTAATGATTTAGATCGTCGTCATATTCAATACCACGATGCATCATGACCATATTTATATTGAAAAACGAACATTTGACATCAGGTGTAAACTTGTGACTAAAGAGTTCTTCACCCCACTTCTTGCTAGCAGAGGACCTTCTCGTTGTTTTCCAGCAGAGTTGGTGTATTGCCCTCCTTAATTGGTTTAATGAGTTACTAAAAAGTCCTCTGATTCCCATCTAAAATAAAATCAAAGGAAACAAGTTCATATTAAAAGTTGTAAAACCTCGTGAAGAAACCTCGTCTAAACTGTGCTTGAAATATCTCATTTCACAAATACTAAAAACTCAAACATTAAATGATCTCTTTCGTGGTAGGAAATTATTATGGACCAGATAAATAACATTACAGATATTTACAACTTCGTCAATCATTTCCAACAATTATCGATATTTCAATCAAAAGATTGAAGAAGAAATATCAGATTTAGATGTTAAATTTATAGAAACTGTTTTTTAAAAATATTATTAATTTTAATGTTGAACGTAGCGTATAGATTAATTACAATTTTATTGGAAAGTTCGATATTAAGGCCCATTTTTTATGCTGATGGATTTTACTTTTCAGTGGTTGACACATAACTTTCATTCGTTGGTTCATCACTTACAGCCATTGTAAATAAATATTGAAAAGGAGGCTTACTTACTATGTTACATCAGTGATCAACATTATTCTAAAAGAATATTTACACCTCAAGATATATACACAGATATATATATTATTCCATTCCTAGCAGTGATAATTTTTTTTTTTTGTTAATTGATACTCATTACTTCCGCTTATCTAAGGTACTTACGGGTTTAAATGGGCAGATTTTAATTACCTATATTCACTGATAAGAACTGTAATAAATTACTTAAGCTGAATTGAAAATCTTACCTTGAATTGATTAAATACTTTTATTAACTACGTATTAATAAACCTTTTATCATTTGAATATAAATATGGATAAAAATCAGATAATAGATAAGGCAAAATACATTTCACTAACATTGATTTATTATTAACCCCAATTGACAGCAATGATGATGGTAAATTTTATAATCAAATCTCAGGTCTGGCCATGGGTAATTGCCTTGCTCCAGACATTTCTAACATCGTTCTTAATGACCTTCTTGACTCCATCATTCCTCTATTCCCCCATGACATCTTCCTCATCAAGAAATATGTCTATGGCCTCCTTTTAGTTCTCAATCATGAAAAAATCGCTGAAATACTAGTAGCCTTTAACTCCTACCATCCCCGTCTCAAATTTACCATTGAAACTGAAACCAATCACACCCTCCCCTTTCTTGACCTCCTCATTATAAGAAATAATGATGGCTCCTTGTCCTTTGATGGTACACCAAACCCACATATTCCGGCAGACTCCTCAATTTTTTCTCACAGCACCCTAACCACCAGAAGATCAATACAGCAAAAAACCTCATTCACCGATGTTTATCCCTATCAGACACCCAATATCGACCAACCAACATCCTACGAATCCAAAACATACTACTCTCTAATAACTTCCCAGCCCACATTACCAATAAACTACTAGACCCCCTTAAATACTCTAGTAATGTAATTTACTCCTCCCCGTACCCAACAGTACCGACCCCCAGTTACTTCATATACCGATCTTTTCCAACCTTCGCCTTGGTTTTAAGCCATATCACAAATTATCACAACTATTCACTAATTTAAAAGACCCGATCCCCATTAAAAACCTCTCCAACATTGTGTACCGGATCCCCTGCTCTGCCCCAAACTGTACCTCCTCCTACATTGGGGAAACAAAAAAATACTTTTACAAACGACTATCACAACATAACACCTCTATATCTACCCGGAACATATCTGCTTCCAAATTAACAGAACATACTTTGACCCTTAATCACACGTTTAACTTTGACCAATCCTCTGTTCTCGCCACGGTTCCTAATCATACCAAAAGACTAATTACAGAATCATTATATATTAACCTCGAAAAAAATCCGTTAAACATAAAGACTGACAAAAATAACCTATCAATAGTTTACAGACACATACTATACCTAATTCAAAAGAACTAACCAGCCCCGCTTCCTAATGACTTTCTCCCCTCCCCCCAGCGTGCCAATATTATAAGTATGTATGTTTTGTGAGTGTATCTAATTATATATATATGCGTGTGTATGTCTGTGTATGTATATAAGTTGTGTGTGTGTGTGTGTGTATATATATATATATATATATATATATATATATATATATATATATATATATATATATATATATATATATACATACGAGTGTAAGTGTGTGTGCACTATCTGCTTCTTTCCCTTTATACGTTACTTACAGCCATTGTAACGGCTTTTATATTCTGGGAAAATTTTTTTACACTTAGTAATGGTGGGGGACCATCCTTCCGTCTCAATTTTATATCAGTCTGTGTTTCATAGCCAGAGAGGACCCATCCCCCTCCCCAGCCTCCCCAACAGGTAACTTATGTTTTGCACTATTTACTCACCCTTCCTCCTCCATTTTATTTCAATTTCTTTCCCTTATAACCTAAAACAATGCTATACTCAATTTACCGTTATTATCACTACTTCCAAGCTCACTATTACTGTAAGGCGTTTATTTGTTTAGTTATCTATTTCCCACCCTAAATATCATATATAGCATAAAATCATAAATATCATAATATCATAAATACCATATCCTTGCCGTTTTTTATATGTATTTTAGTCCAATATAGCCTGATTGTATTATCGAAGTTTTGAAATGAAGTGTCTAATGTTACTTTGTCGTAGGGTTTGAACTGAAGTGTCTAATGTTACTTGCTGAAAGGGTTGAACTGAAGAGTAATGTTACTTGCTGGAAGATTTGAACTGAAGTGCTTCTTTTATCTATGGAGGGGATATGTGAGACTGCCGACCCCTAGCGGCAATTTTTTTAAACTCTTCAATGTTCTACAATAAAACTACACTACAATTTATAACTAATAATTAACACTTACAGTTCACTAGTCCACCGACCGTAAGATTCTCCAAGTATGACAAACTGACACACACGGTAACAGTTTATTACTCTCGCGAGACTATCACAGTTCACTAAAACACTTATTAAACTGGCCAGTTCAACACTGACTAGTTTATCACACTGACACTGACTTACATGACATTACAGATCATCATAGTGCCTGGTCTAATATTCCGGGAATGTCAAGAACCTTCTCGAACATCTCCTTTTTCGGAAGGCATTAAAAAGGTTCTAATCCTATTTTAACTTCTACCGCCGACGGCTCAAGGCGCTAATCCCCTGCTTCCGTTTTCCTCTCTGAGACCGTAACGATATGAATAAGATAATGGAAAGAACGTGAGTGAAATTATTGTTTAGATATTTTAATAAACCTTTGAAATCTTTGTATAGATACTACAAGTTTATTTGTAAGTTATTGTTGATTTTTTTTTCCGTCTGCCCATTCTGCCCCCTCAGAAAAAAATCGTGGATCGGCCCTTGGCATATCAGTCGCTTCCTTACATAGTCTTGAATAAACAAGTGTCAAGATTAAAAATATACCAGGAAAAAATAAAAAAATGATTGAAGTGCGCTTATTCCTCAATAATAATGTACATACTTTTAAGATTGGTATAAAGTTTATAATCGACATTTGTAATGGCCATAAATAATGTATGATTTCAACTATATTCGAAGATTTATTATTGTAAAAATAAAGAAAATAAATTATTTTATTTAAAAATAAAATAAAAAATGAGGCAACAATAAGAATTATTTACAGTAAAAGTCAAACTAAACAATCGACATATCCTGAAGTACTTCAGTATTAGATAAAAATCTGGTTTTGTTAAGTTAAACAAGAATTCTCCATTCAGCTTCTCATCAAATATGGCTCTCATGTTCATCAAGGATTGATTTCTCATCAGGTGGACTTGTTTTGTTACCTGAAATTATAAGGAATTGTTTTATTTATTTATTTATATATGTTTGTGCGTGTGTGTGTGTGTATAAGTTATAATTAGTCTGAAGATACACAATAAAAAAAATGATTTTGGGCAGAGTAACGACACAGTTTTACTTAACAACTGAACTTCATGAATAAAGGCAGAATTTTGTAGCTTTCGTCAACTTTGGCTCAATTTTCGCATTCTCGACTACCAATTGGTACTCGAGCTTAGGGAGTTCTTCCGTTTCAGGCATTTTAACGGGTAGAATAGAATAAAAGTAAAAATTTAAAAACGATTAATTAATTTCGGCCTCCCGGTAACCTACCTCCCGGTCTTCGGCACTAGTTATAATTAGACTGAAGATAAACGATAAAGAATAGGGGTTTGGGTAGAGTAACGACACACTTTTACTTAACAACTGGACTTTATTTCTCTTACCTCTCGTACATATAGACGATTCAATGTTTATAAACTAATAAGAACAAAGCTTAATCCTTAATAACTATTGCTTCTCATTCTGAATTGCTCGCCATCCTTAATAGGGCCATATATTGTTCCTAATATTCTTCTTTCCCAAATTCTGAGGGAATCTTTGGCTGCTTTTGTTAGGACCCATGTCTCGCTGCAATATGTCACAACGGGGCGTATGACTGTCTTGTAAATTAATATTTTACTTTTCTGGGATAGATTCCTAAATTTCAAGACCTCCCGTAGAGCATAAAAACACATGTTGCCCGCTATAATTCTTGCCTTGACTTCCATTGTCATGTCGTTGTTTCTTGACTCCTAGTATCTTTCAGAGTCATTCTTACGAGCCTAATTAATTTTGACGGCAGTCCCAGGTTCTTCTGTCCTTTGTACATTTCATTCCTGTCCACACTATCATATGCCTGACGAAAATCAATGAATAATTATTCATTGATGACGTGATGATGACGTGGATCTCCATCACTTATAAGTGATGGAGATCCACGTTGAATTCATGGGACTTTTCCAGCATTTGTCGTCAGGAGAACATGTGGTCCACTGTTGACCTCCCTGGCCTACTTGACCACATTGGTACTCTCTCAGGATTTTTTCCGCCCACTCATTCACTCTTCTGCACAAGGCTATGGATAGAACATTATACCCGGTACTAAGCAATGATATTGGGCGATAGTTGCTACATTTTTATTTTTTATTTTTTTATCCTCCTTCCCTGCCTGTGAGGCATACGGGGTTTCCTCCCTACTGGAGGTACAAATCGGGTATTTTATTCTATGTATCCATATATTAATATAAACACTGGAACTATGGTGTAGCCCGGTGCACGGTTGTGCACCTTAGAGCTACACCTTATCCTTTCCTCGTCTTCTTCCCTCGCGCCTATCCTTCGTCCTCCTCGGAGTCCTCCAAGGTTTGGTCCGGCGGTCTTCCCGGTGCCTATCCTCTCCGTGTAAGCATGAAACGGCCTCCTTCCATCCGTAAACGTGCTCCCTGAAACTTGCGTAGTTCTCCTCCTTCACAAGTTCAAGGAACACGTCCTCAGTGACTCCGTAGATGCCTGTTTCAAAGGATAACCTCGCGCGCAGTGCGTCGTATGCGGTGCATGATGCCACTATATGTTCGGCAGTTTCCAGAACTTCACAGCTGGGGCAGTTGGGGTCCAGATCATATCCGTGCTGGCTTAGCTTCCATCTGAACCCCCCATGCCCCGTGAGGATCTGCGACATCCAGTAATCAGGAACGACCCATTTGGCCATTAGTCTCGACTCGACAGTGGGGAAGTACTTCCTAAGAGTGCTCCCTTTTTAGGATGTCACCCACCGTCCATTCCACTCCGTCAGGGAGCCCTTCCTGAGCTCGTCCTTCCATCAGTTCGGGTTCACCCGGATCCTCTCCTGGATTCGCTCCGGAAGGGCTGCCAAGCCTCTTTTCTTCACATCATGCTTAGTAGCATCTTCACCCAGCAGAAGGTCTACAGGCATACCTCCCGCCAGGATCTGCAACGCCTCGTGGGACGTTGTCCTTTACGCCTTGGTCACTCGCAGCAAACCCGTTCTCTGCCAGCTTTCCTCTTTGCCGCTGTGAGAGGTTTATGCCCCAGAAGGGGGACGCATACCTCAGGATACCCAGAGTGACTCCTTTGTAGATCGTCATGCTGACTGGGTACCTGAGGCCCCAAAAAGCGTCGCCAATCCGACTGAGGCCATTCATCGGCTGGCTGACCTCGTCGCCAGGTGGTCCAATTGAGGGGTCACGTCCAGGTTCCTTCATATCCTTACTCCGAGGTAAGTGACCACCTCACTTGCCCTGATGCTTTTCTCGTTTACTTTGAATGTGATAGGGTGAGCCCTATCCGTTCTTCCACGCAATAGAACGGCCTGAGTCTTGGCGGCTGCTATCCTCAGCGTCTTCCGCTATTCGAGTAGACAATCGCAGCGAGGTCATCCACGTACACCGTGGCAGGGAACCACTCTTCCTCCAAGACGCCGAGCAACTCGACACAGGACTTTACTCAACACAGGAAGAAGGTAGATAGGCCTGCAGAAGCTATGTAGTTCCTTATCTTTGCCCCCTCCCTTATAGAGCAATCTCAGGTCCGCATTCCTCCATTGCCTCGGGAAGTATCCCTCATCCAAGCAGGTATTGTATATCCTTAGGAGCCGTTCCTCGATGAGAGGGATAGCATTCTTCGGCATGGAGCGCGTCCCGTACGTTGTTTTCCCACGGCCGTACGGATGTCCCAGATGTTCCATGGTGGGCACAGGTCAGTACCCGGTGGGTTTTCCGTGGTCCGCCGGATCATCTCCTGCTCCTGGAAGTCCTGACTAGGGTCGTCCCTGGGGTATGTACTCCTGATGAATAACTGAGCGGCCTCCTCCATGGAGACCGCTCTTTCCTCACTAATCCTCAGGGCCGCTATCGTCTGCATGGGCGAGAGCTTGCCCAAACCGACCCTGAACGGTATACCCCAGGGATTCTTTTGAGTCTCATCATTTCCTCTTCTTCTGGATTTCCTCTTTTCCGTACGGACCACATTCCGATAGGTAGGCAACCTGCACCTGTACTCATCCCGAACTGTAGTGCGTCTCTCCTCGCACCTGCACTTTTGGTACAACCGCCGGGCCCTGCAGTGCTGTCTCTTGAGGGTATTTAGCCCTGGCGTCCACCATGGGACCGGTTTTCTCACCATTGTCTTCCTTCTGAGGGATTGCTCCGGCGCGTCCCGGATGACGTCAGTGAGCCGACTGACCTCGGCATCAATGGATCCGTCCCGATCCGACATCATCCGGTCCCAGTCGTCGTCCACGAGCATTCCTTGCAGGTAAATCCTATAGGCGGTCCAATTTGCTCTTTTCGTGACATAGCCCTGTTCCCCACCGTGGAACGATGGTTGCACTGCCCACAGCTATCACCCGCGACGTGAGGCCAAAGCCCGTGACAACATTTTTTCGGCAGCACGGCTCCTGGACCACCATCATATCATATCGGTGGGAGAGGGCCCTCAACTCCTCTACCACCATAGGCCGCCGTCCCATGTCAAGCTGGAGGACTCGTAACTCCTCAGTCATATCGGGTCCTTCTCTCTTACACAGTTTGTGCAGGTGGGTCCCTCGGTACCTTTCCTGGGGCAATACCTGGCTATATCCTTCAAATCCCGTATATTCCAGCACCTATTATCCCTACAATTCCCAACAAATCGAAAATAGTAGGGGATCAGTATTGACTTAATGCTCTCTTTATTCGATGCATGAATGATGTTTTTAGATGTACATTTGTGTGTGTTATTTTGTATTCATATATTTGAGTGTGTGGAATTTAAACCACGTACATATGTATTATTAATGTCATATAGATAGATATTAAAAAGGACAAAAAAGGATGAAAGGTAAATCTCGGATAATATTGTTTAATCTTTCTTTTTTGTTTTTTTTCTTGGCATAAATTTGATATATGTGACCATAAATTTGTTTCTCTTATATAATTATTGTAAACTTATTTTAATTTGTTTTCTTTCTTTTCTCCTAATATGTTTCTGAAATACTGTTACTGTAGGTATTTCACATTTTTTATTTGTTCATTTTTTATTCGTTCTCACTAATTAAATTAATTGTAATAATTAATTAAAAGTAATTATTTAACACTCTAAGATTTAATAGCTTACAATGCCTGTATTGTTATTCTATAGGGACTCGTCCCAGAATAAATAAAGACATTATTATTATTATTATTATTATTATTATATGCCCCTGTCCCGCACACCACCTGCACGTTATTTCCCTCTCCTTGCATGCCGCCTGGGAGTGTCCATATCCCTGGCACTGCAAGCACCTCAGTGCGTCCAGAGTGTCAACAAAGGTGAGGGACCACCATCCGCCGACCACCACCTCCTCGTTACGAAGGGCGTACCTAATCTGTGGGTCCATCTCGACGAACCATGTCTTGGCGAGTCCTGTTCTATCTTTCCTACCATGCAGCACACGGACCTGACCCTCTTGGACAGGGACTACTTTCCTCTCGAGGTAAGCCTTTATTTTCTCTTTTAGCTTGGGGTCCGTCTATCCACTAGCTACGCCCCTCACCTCCATTCTTGGCCATCTTCGGCTCACCTCCTTGGCCTTCAGGCCCTGGTCCCTCAGCCTTTCCAGGCAACTATCCTATCTCCAGCCTGTCTGTCCTATACTTTTATAAGGACCCCTTCGTCTCTGGTCGCCCTTACCAGCTTTACCCCCACTACCAGCTCCGTCGGCGACGGGAGCTGGTCGAGTACTTCAGTGGGGGTTTTCCCTTTTGCCCTAATTTTGACAAAATACGGGGCCTTTTTTTCACTAGATTTTGTGGGAAGAGCCTTAACCATCTCCGACATCGTCGGTGGCTTTCGCTGTTGTTTCTTTCGGGCCGGGTTACGGTTTTCCTTCTGCCCCTTTTTCCTCTTCCCCATCGCTAGCGTGTAGGGAGCCTCGTTCTCCTCTGCCGGCCCTATCTTACCCCGTACTATTTCTGTGCTACAGTGCCTTTGCGGCATTTCTGCCGGCGGTATGCCGCAGTATTTGCTTGTGGAGGCTGTGGTTCCGTTTGCTTACAGGCCGGTTGCTGGTCCTGGGGAGTCATTGACGGGCCCGGTTCCTGTTGCCTGTAGGTCTTCCTCTCCTCTCTCTGCCGCTTAGGTAGAACACTAGCCACCATTGGGCCAACGAAATCTGCTACCTTCATTGCTAACATCTGGTGAAGTTCCTCCGTGCTAAGGATTTCCTTCACCACATGTTTTACGATATCTGGAATCAGCTTTCTCTCTCCTTCCAGCCTTAGGATAATGTCCTTGAGCTTGTTCATGTTTCCATTAATATGATCCTTTTTTTCTCTGGAGAAGGTATTTCTATACCTCTCCATGTAGTCATGGGTGTTCTTTTGAATCGCCCGTGCCTGATCTGCAGGACTACCCTCACAGTAAATATGAGGGGGAGTGCTCCCTCTCCTTCCTCTCCTTCTTTTTTTTGTTTGGGGGCTGAGATCCTGAACCCCATCCGTCTCTTTTTCCTAATGCATATCGCTCTCGCTTGTTACTGAGGGCATCACTTTTAAGCCTTGCATTCCCGGCGCGATCAGTTTCCTAAAGAAACTAGAGAGGGTAGGCACCCCTCCTGTTACCATCGGTGCTTTTTTCCTTCCTGAGTTACCAGTCACAGTTGTTCCTGCCGCTGCCTCTGGTACTTCAATTCCGTCCATGTTAGCGTCTTGATTTGTGGCATCCATATGCAGATCTTCTAATTCCGGTATTTGGGCTTCCTGGTCAACTGGCTGACCAACCGGCTTTTCTAATTTAATTACAAAATTTATTAGCCTTTCACCATTATTATTTGTAATATTGTGAAGACTATGTTCGCCTATCGTGGGTCTGAATTCTTTTTCCTTTCATATTTTGGCATTCACGTCTCCGATTACTATTTTTACATCATATTTGGACACTGGGCTGTACACTCTTTCCAGTTCACTGTAGAATTCCTATTTTTCAGATTCATTCTTCTCTTCTGTAGGAGCATGCACGCTGATTAAGGATATGTTGACAAATCTTCCTTTAGGCCTAACGCTACCAACTCTTTCACTAAACAGTGAGTATTTTATCAAAGCCTGCTTCAGGGAATTTTTTATTATAAATCCAGTTCCCTATTGGTTGATCTTGTTCCCACTAATGATAATTATATACTTATTCAATGAGAGCAGGTCACAGTCCTTCCAACGAATTTCCTGAAGTGCTGCTACATCCACTCTATCCTTTTCTAATTGGGTCTCCAGATCTTTGCTGGCTCCCGCCTGCAAAAGGCTTCTGACATTCCATGATCCTACTCGCTATATTTGTCTTTTCCTCTCTCTCCTTCTCCTTCTCTTTTTCTCCCTCAGTTTGCTTACGGTAAGCGCTGGTTGGGACCCCTCCGTATCCGATCGGGTCCCTCTGGGGAATGTATTTACCGGCACTTTTTCCATGAACAAAGCTATCAGTGGTTTCTCCACTGTTGTGTTTTATAGGGTAGGGTTTTTGCCTTACGCCCAACCCTCCTGTTTTATCCGGGCTTGAGACCGGCTATGGGGTCTAGCAAGCCAACTCCATAGGCACAGTTATTTACACTAATATATATATATATATATATATATATATATATATATATATATATATATATATATAGCTCAAGAAAAATTATAATTAATATTCTGAATCTAATTATTATATTTTGAAATGATATTAAAGTCGTGGTCATAGAAATTGCATCACCTATGATTTTTACCTTTTTGATCCTAAATGTGTAAACAAATAGTAGGATTGTATTTGCTTCCCTACTAGTAGTAGAGTGAGATGGAATCAGTGAATCATAGTTTAGTTGTGCCTAGAGTATCCAATATTAAGCACGTATTTCTTATTATTATTTCCAATCAACTGAGTTTCAAGCAAATGTCTAATGAGGAAAAAGTTAAAATAGTGACGCTTGCTGAAGCTGGACTTACTTCGCGTGAAATATCAAGGAGGGTGAGGTGCAACCAATTCACTGTGGTAAGAATAATAAACAAAAATCTTTCCCAGGGACCTACCGAGCGAAAGAAAGGGACTGGAAGGAAAAGCAAGACAGATGAGCGTTTAGATCGCACGATGATGAGATTATCCTTATAAAATCGCTCCAAAACTGCTAAAGAAATATCTAGAGATCTAGCAGATAGCAATTTAGCAGAAGTAAGTCGAGAAACAGTTGGCAGAAGATTAAGAGAAAGAGGTTTATGGGCAAGAAAACCAGCCAAAAAGCCATTGCTTAACAAAAAAATGAAACAACCTCTCCTAAATTGGGCGCAGAATTTTAAAAATTGGGCATCTGATAACTGGAGGAAAGTGATGTTTTCAGATGAGAGTAAATTCAATATCTTCAGTTCTGACAGTGCTCCATACTTAAGACGTCGGCCAAATGAAAGATTTGACGAATCCTGTACTATAAAAACAGTGACACATCCGGCAAGGTCGTTGGTCTGGGGAAGTTCTTTCTACTTTGGAATTGGCAAAATAAACTAAGTTAATAAATTAATAAACTAAGGGACTGTTAATGCAGAAAAATATAAACAATTTTGGAAGAGAGAGTTTTTTTCCCTCAATGAATTCCCATCTTACACACTCGAGAGACTTCTTTTTCAAGATGATTCTGCTCCATGCCAAATCGGTTAGTTAATTATTTATTTAATTAAAAGAATGTATTAGCTGTAAGATACATTACTTTGTATTGCCTTTATCATTGTGTTTTTGGATAGGTAAAGCAGTTTCTGACAGGAAACATGATCTCAACGCTGCCATGGCCAGGAATGGATTTAAATTCTATAGAAAACTTGTGGATGATCATGAAAAAACAAATTAATATTGCAAAGTCTAAGAATAAAGATGAGCTAAAAGAGGCAATCGAAAAAATGTTATCGACTCCATGACAAACAGGATCGGCTCAGTTTTTAGGGCTAATGGCGGTTTAAACATTTTAATAAATATATTTTTAATTTTTTAGTACAATGTTTCCAAATAAATTCATATGAGTACGTAAAAAACAATTTTTTTCTTAAATTTCTCGTTAACACTAAAATATTTATTTATCATTTTTTATAATTATTGGTAATTTTGTTTTTATTTTTAAAGAGAAAAGATAGGCCCTCGGTCTGTATTCGAACCCGGAACCTCTATCTCTCCGTGACAGTGCCCTACCATTTGAGCAACCATGGCCGCCTGCCGGCAGAGGACAAATCTTTTCTCTTATCCGATCCCATGTTCTCGTGTTCTCTCAATTTTTACGATGAATACACCAGAACGAAAGTTCTTTGAACATTAATTGAATTTTAGGATCTTACTGACTTACGTCATATTATACTATTTATAATTTTTTATAATTATTGGTAATTTTTTTTATTTTTAAATATTTTTATTTTCAAAGAGAAAAGATAGGCCCTCGGCCGGCAGGCGGCCTTGGTGGCTCAAAGGTAGGCACTGTCACGGAGAGACAGAGGTTCCGGGTTCGAATCCCGGCCGAGGGCCTATCTTATCTTTATCATTATCATTTGATGGATATTATTTATTTTTTGTTTGGGTTTAACCATGTTGAACGCCTAATAATATACTCTTTTCCATTGCAAAACGTTTTAAAATTATCAAAAGGTAAGAACAACATTGGTTTAAGGAGATCCTCCATTATTTTAAGAGATGCAATTTCTATGACCACGACTGTATATGCTCCGCAATGCTCTTTTTCAGCTTTCCGACATTAACCTTTAGGATAAAATTTATCAAATTAATTCCCGAGGGATGCTTTTAAGAAAAGTACTATCATCCTTATTATACCGTGGGATTTAGGAAGCGGCTTATTTCGACCTCACCACTGCAAACCAAATGCCACGTTTCGTAGTTCATGCTATTTCTTACTATTTCGAGGCCAAATAATAATTTTAATAAAGTTAACTTTTCTCTTATTTTTCATTCGCTTTTTCTCTTAATGTCGTGATTGGATAAATAAGTTACCATTGTTCATACGATTTTCTAACTATTTAGTGATGTATTTTTAACCAATTTTCCAACAATTTAGAGGTAGAAAAATACAGGACATCCAGGGACATCTATCTCTTTTAATTCCTCACTTAATGCATTGGCAAAACATCCTTCCAGCATTTTCTTACTCATCAGCTAACTGACCGTCTCCCAAGATCTCCTAAAATGGCCCACCCTTTTCTCCAACATTTCTTTATCGTGACCTAGAACGTTTCCGTTTTTATCTGAAATGATTTTTTTTTCTCTTGGGCAGAACCACGAATGTAATGTATTCTGAACTTTTTGAAGAATTTTCGGCTGTCCTTTTCTTTGAAATATTCTTCCGTTTTTCCAGTATTTCTATCTCCAGTAGCCTTTTCATGCCTTCTTTGCTTATTTTATTAATCAATAATCTCTTTTTTCGTTTTTCCAGGTACAGTTCATCTCCCTGTCTCGTGCTTCTATGCAGATTCCTCCTTCGAACTTCATTTCTCTGTTTTATTCCAGCTTCACATTCGCTATGATACCGGTCCTTTCTTGATATGTGTCATGGTTCTTAGGCTTAGCACCTGTTCTGCTGTATCTTTAACTTCTTTATCTTTTTAAATTATTTTTACTCGAAATCGATAACAATGAATAGTTTGGACTCTAAAACAATCCGATGAGAAAAATCGCATCCATCGTCACGCTAGATATTTAGAAATAATATTTCATAATATTTTTCGTAAGTTTCTTTACTACTAATCATCTTTCACACAATAATAACTATTTTAAGCACATGAATGTGAGTACTCAGGATCTGAACAGAAAAATAATATCTGAATTAGCTTTTAAACTAGTATTATTATTTATAAGTTCATTATTACGTATACTTAGCATGGATGCACTACTATGCACCGTAAAATTTACATGAAATTCAAAATAATCTATAATTGGAATTATTAATTATTTTTAAATTAATCATTGTTAATTTCCATTATAGTCTATTCACCTTATCTACTACAAAATAGAAAATGTATCTCAAAAATTATCCACCCAATCACGGTTTTTATTGAACATAGAATTAGCAGCATGAATTGCTCAGGTATTAGTTAGTTTTAAACATATGTTAGTTACATTAATAAATTTAAAGCTTTAACCTATAAAATCTCTCAATATCAATCTTTTTACATTGCTGGAAGCTTTGAATCCATGCAAGACATATACGTGAGAACATATAAGTAATATTTACAAATATAGATTATGATGTAAGGTTACCTGTTCTATGTTTAAGCGCATATAGTGGACAAACTCCCCAAGACCGGAGCAGCCAGTCATCTCCCTACACAAGAACAGTCTCATATTCGATATAAAATCGCAAGCTTCTTTGTGGTTTCGCCACACAGTGTAAAATATTGGAGACCCCGAATACAAAAATCTCCTCTGAAATAGCTTTCTTGATACACTGTAAGTATTATGGGATATAATTTTCTTTTCATTTTCTCCTGAAAACAAAACCATATGGTGTTTTATAATGAATGAACTGTTTTTAGAGATTATAGCAAAGGAATTTGTTTATTGCATTGGTAGGCTTTTTGGTATAGTTGAGCTATAAGTGCTGCTTACTAAGGCATTTTTATAAAATTATCTTCATAAACATAAATGCATTAATAACTTTCAGATTAACCTCTATTTTAGCCTGTTACATATCGAAGTGTTTAAAAAACATCAATGGTCCTAAGTAATTAAAGAACAGTGGCATGAAATCACATTTACAATCCTATTTAAAATTCTTTATGAATGTTAATAGTAAAGTATACTTGCTATTCTTATAAAATTGCAAGCCTTCTCAAACATAAATGCCAAGAGCATTGCAGTGTTTGTGGACTACCAGGCAGCTCCGAACGAATCGAACCCAGTAAAGTGTTATTGAAGCATTTCTTCTTTGGAATAGGGAGATTATCTTTCAGTACCGAGTTACCCCTGGGAATAAAATGGCGTATAAACTTGTTAAAGAAGGTTCATCATTCGATTCTTAAATATCGATATAGGATAGCAGTGGCAGACTCTTCACCTATGTCGTGTCTATTTATGTATATCGGTACAAATACGTTTAAATATGCTTGCACTTGTTGGAAATAAAAACAATTACGCCTTCTATTTCTAATTAAGGAGGAAAAAAGACAAGGGTAATTAAACAATCAAAAGTTGACTGCAACTAGTTGAGGGTGGCAAACCTCCATATTTTAAATGTGAGAGTATCTACATGATTAATTTTTTTCTAAGATGAGTCACGGTTTTAGGCTTCAGCTTTTGTTTATCTGAACAAAATACATTTTCTATTAATTTTCTCTTCGTTTAATTTTACATTTTACAAAAATAAATTTTATTTCTGATAAAATTCTATTATATATTTGATAACAACTGTCTAATATGCATTAGTCAAAAGAGGATAGAAAAAATATGTCTTTGACATTTAATCTAATTATTAACACAACTTATTCAAAATAAAATATACGTAAAAATAACATTATCACGAACGGTCTATTTTGTTATTGATATAAAATCCTTGTATCAAATGTATCCGAGAACATTCGAAATAGAAATAAAGTTTGGGATCCGCGCAGGCTAAATTGACTTTTCCTAACCCGTTCATATTCATGGTTTTGGGGCCACTCCGCACTGGCAGGGTTTTATTTATATATATATATATATATATATATATATATATATATGCACATTGCCTATAGTATATTGTGTGTGTATATCTTTATATATGAATTTCTTCTGTTCGTGTTTATGTCGCTGAACTGATAAAGAATGGGCCTTTTTTCAATGAAATTTTTGTGAATATTCAAGCGGGTTCGAGGATGGTTATAACACCTCCCCGTTTTGTTATCCGCCGGGTTCAATTGAAAAAAAGTAAGTCATTGTTTACAACTGAAAGGCGTGTAGATTCCACAATGATGGATATAATCATTTAGGGGCTACGGAATAGTTTAATTAGTTTTTAATGTATTAGCAGGAACTTTTTAACAATTAAAAAATCCTATATAGTTTATATTAGTATTCTTATCAATCAAATGTTTAATTTAAACAATAATTTGTGTTTGGGCTTTTAATTTTTTAGTGTATGATGTTTCTAAAATGGTTTCAATAAGGTTCTAGATAACACAATCCGAAGCGACAGGTAGTGTTTCTATCTAATTAGTAAACGTAAATATTTTTTATTGTTTGTTTTACTGAATTTGATCTGTTGGTATAGTTATAGAAAAATAGGAGGACACGTTTTGCAATGGAAACCAAATTATATTATTTTTATTCCTTTTTTTAATTGTTTTAATTTTTTTTATTTTAAAGAGAAAAGACATGGCCCCGTGAGAGACAGAGGATCCGGGTGCGAATCCCGGCCGGGGCATGTCTTTTCTCTTTAAAATAAAAATATTTATAAATTATATTATGTTATATACCAAAAAATAAAATAAAATAATAATAGTTTTAAATAATTATTTCCCAGGCCAAACGTATCAACCTACGTTTCTATATTTACTTCAACAGATCAAAGTCAGTAAAAAAACAATCAAAAATAAGAAAAAGTTAACTAATTAAGAAATAATAAGCTAACCAATGAAGAAACATTACCTGTCGGTTCAGATTGTAAATCTAAACTATTCTAAAAAAAAATAATAATAATTTGGTTTTCCTGGCTAAATGTGTCCACCTATTTTTCTACATCAATATCAAGAGAACTTCTTCCCCCTTTTCAGCGCGGAGGTGCCTCGGCCCATACCAGCCACGCATTGCTGGCCAGCACCTTCATGACATTCATCGTGTGTCCTCTTTGCTGTTCCAGCTTGGAGATGTGGTTCGTCCTTAAGTCCGTGTTAGCCTAAATCTATTCCGGGGACGTCTTCCAGTTGGCTTAGTTTCGAAGAACTTCCCTGAGTCCCGATCTTCCTGCATTCGGCAAAGGTGGCCGAACCACTTTAGCTACCTCTTTTCAACGAATTCTTTTACAGCTGAAACTGCCAGGTCCTCTCGTATTCGCTGATTTCTGACTAGATCTCTTTATGTTCGGCCAGCCACTCTCTTCCGGTATCTTATTTCTGCGGTTGTTACTCGGATCCAGTGCTTGTCCAGAGGAACCCAGCTTTCACTTCCATAGAGAAGAGTAGGTGAGTATATAGCCTTGAAAATGTGAAGCTTCACGTTTTTATCCACTTCCCTCTTTCAAACAATCCTATTGCATAGTAGCTAGTAGACATTATTTCCCTTTCTGATCCGGTTGGAAATCTCCCCATCAATATAATATACATCTGGCCAGAAGGCTACATAATAATACAAATCATGAAGTACTTAAAAGTGACAAAAACTTAATAGAAATGCAATTGAAATGAAATAACTAAAAAGTACCAAACTTGACTGGAATTTTACTAATTGTCGAGAATAAATGTATTAATAACAACAATTTCTAAATGAAATAAATGAGTGGAGTCTTTACATAGCCAATATCTTTTTTGAGAAAAATAAACAAAAACGCGTAGGCAACTAACGAAGGACAAATCTTGGAGCGCAGTTCATTATTCGCTTTAAGCGGGCCTCAAGCATTTTCGAAAGGCCCCGTATTGACGGGCCACAGTACTCAAAGTAGGGGAAGATGAGGGATGATACGAGAAGCTTACGGGAAGATTGTGTAAGGAGATGCCGAGATCGATAGAATAACTTCAGGGAACTTATTGACCGTCAGGATATTTGGGGATATGGGGTTTCTAGGAAAGGTTTTGGTCAAAAGTAATGCCGAAGTTTTTGACAGAGGAGTAGAGACTGATGGGGTGGTCGTTTAGGATTAATGTTGGGAATCTCTAGTGCATATGTTTATAAACACATCATTTGAATTTTTCTTGCTTGAAAAACGAGTTTTATTTTTTTCCAAGACATATATCAGTCTGTCTTCTGCAGTCAGAAGGGAAGGCTGTCTTTGTGCGCTGCGGGTTTTTTTTATGTGCATTTAGTTCTTGGAATTTCAAAACGGCCCATAGTTAGTTGAAGTTCGTGTAATTCGGTGTCAAACCAATTCGAGTAATTTTCATTTACAATTTCTCCAATATTCGCTTATTTCTGAATCTCAAGACATTATCAACATACCATGATAAAGATAAGATATTTTATCAACAATTAGTGATTATTTACAATGTCAATGGAAGAAGTCCCAACCATGCAAGACAAGCTTGTGAGATCAAATCAATCTGTACCAGGAAAATAATTGTATCCGATATCAAAATCTACACATACAACAGACCAAGGTGTTGTATTCGTGGCTTTTGAAACGACCCCGATGACAAAATAGTTACTGTCGGTGAGCTTATTGGCCCATGTATGATAACCTTTCATTTAAAATTTCTAATTATCGCTTTATTTTATTTCTTTTGGACAAACAACTCTGTGAAACATAGGAAATATTGAAGGCCGAATACATAACAAATAATGGCATTGGGAAATCAGCCGTAATAACAGATTCAATATCAGTTATAAATGCTTTGAAGAACTCTGGAACAACAAACGTTGTTTTACGGAAAATTGAAAACTTAAAATATGGCCTTGAAATAAAATAGTTATACTACTATGGGTCATTTCGCATTTAGCCATAAGCGGCAACAAATGAGCTGATACGGGGGCTAAAGCCTTTAGCAAAGCCTTTTCAAGAATTTAAAGTTATATATATATATATATATATATATATATATATATATATTTTTTTTTTGTTTATTTATCTAATTATACTGAACTAACGCTCAAAAACCAGATCATGGTGTGGGAAGCTCTTGAAGACATAACTTATAGGTTTATACTCGACCACAGATGAAACTGACGAGTCCCTATGCGTCATGTAGCTGTTAAATAGATAGAACCCAGCAAATCTTGCCACTTCTTTGAATGCCTGTTAAAAAATCAAAACAAAAATCAATTAAATCATTAATAATATATCGACAAATATACTTAACAATATAAAATGTTAACTACTTGATCTATATATAAGATATATATATATATATATATATATATATATATATATATATATATATATATATATATATATATACCTTCTTGTCTACTTTTGAAGGTATCTGCCTCTTCTAATTCGACTTCCCAAGAGTACAACCAATGAACCATCCTATCTTCAGACATAAATATTATCCTGTTTAGTAATTTCGACAACAATAACAACTATTATATACGCGTCATGTTTGGCTTCAGTAGCTCCCCTTGCTCGTCTTATAAGGATTTTTCTTTATTTGAATTTCTTTGTATTTTTTTTTTATCGCTGTTGCTATAATTGTTCTCCTGCTTTAATTATATTTCGTGGTATCCTATCTATTTATTATCACTCTTCAGTGTTTCAAATGCAGAAATAATAGCGTAGAACTACTGAATCATCAGTATCTACTGGATCAGTTTTAAATATTTCATTATTTATGCAAAAGCGAAAAGGATTATTTGTTTATTGTTTAATTCTGCCTTAATCGTAAAATTCCATAGTCTATTCCATTCCATGTCTAAATTTAAACACTTGCATTATAAATATAGCTAAAATCCAGATAATGAATTTACCTCTAAATAACTTAAATTTTACAAATATAAATCGAAAAAATACGTACAAGATATTTAGCTGCTGACTTTTCCTTGCCCATTAATGCTAATATGATTGCTGATTTTGATCTGAATAAAATGTGTTTCCATATATCTCCAATTTTTTTCGAAGGGTCATTAATGGATTTTAAGGAATCTTCTTTGCCGTAGAAGTTTACATCTTCATCAGAAGATAGATCTAACCATTCTGTCCATTTACAATAATTTCGACTTTTATTGGGAAATATTTTTTCTTTTAATAATCGCTTGTCTCCGCCAGCTGTTGTTCTGCGGTTGTTCTGCGTTCTGTCAGTGGATACATTTGAGATATATTTGTCAAGGTCAGTTTCAATATCTGTGACAGGTTTCTTAATGGAATCTTCACTAGATTCAAGTAAATTTACCCTTAAAACAGGAGAACTAACAGGAGGCAAATCAGTTACGTTTGGATATTGTTTAACCCGTTTATGCGTTATATGCGGAAATTTTTGAATATACCAATTATATTCCGGCATTTTTTCCCTTTCTTTATGGTTCATTAAATCAGGTTTAACAAATTTATTTATTTCAATTACCTCACATGTATCGTTAAATTTAACGAACGAATCTTGAATATTAGGCAGCAAATCAATTTCTTTTCTTGTGTTATCGTCCAGTTTAACCGGCTGTGTGCTTAATCTTCCCTTTAAAGGTGTATTCAGAGTTATTCTTTTTCCTCCATGAAATGATTTTAGACTAGGCGTAAGTAATTGCTTGCTTGATGATATTTTGGAAAATTCATTTTCGTTGTCATTGGCTAATGAAATGTTTGGCAAGCCTGGAACATTATTTTTAAATTTATTTATTTCAGGTTTACTACCGACCAACTGAACGTTTGAAGATTCTTGAACATTTGGCAGCAAATCAATTTCTTTTCTTGTGTTATCGTCCAGTTTAACCGGCTGTGTGCTTAATCTTCCCTTTAAAGGTGTATTCAGAGTTATTCTTTTTCCTCCATGAAATGATTTTAGACTAGGCGTAAGTAATTGATTGTTTGATGATATTTTGGAAAATTCATTTTCGTTGTCATTGGCTAATGAAATGTTTGGCAAGCCTGCAACATTATTTTTAAATTTATTTATTTCAGGTTTACTACCGACCAACTGAAAGTTTGAAGATTCTTGAACATTTGGCAGCAAATCAATTTCTTTTCTTGTGTTATCGTCCAGTTTAACCGGCTGTGTGCTTAATCTTCCCTTTAAAGGTGTATTCAGAGTTATTCTTTTTCCTCCATGAAATGATTTTAGACTAGGCGTAAGTAATTGCTTGCTTGATGATATTTTGGAAAATTCATTTTCGTTGTCATTGGCTAATGAAATGTTTGGCAAGCCTGGAACATTATTTTTAAATTTATTTATTTCAGGTTTACTACCGACCAACTGAACGTTTGAAGATTCTTGAACATTTGGCAGCAAATCAATTTCTTTTCTTGTGTTATCGTCCAGTTTAACCGGCTGTGTGCTTAAGCTTCCCTTTAAAGGTGTATTCAGAGTTATTCTTTTTCCTCCATGAAATGATTTTAGACTAGGCGTAAGTAATTGCTTGCTTGATGATATTTTGGAAAATTCATTTTCGTTGTCATTGGCTAATGAAATGTTTGGCAAGCCTGCAACATTATTTTTAAATTTATTTATTTCAGGTTTACTACCGACCAACTGAACGTTTGAAGATTCTTGAACATTTGGCAGCAAATCAATTTCTTTTCTTGTGTTATCGTCCAGTTTAACCGGCTGTGTGCTTAATCTTCCCTTTAAAGGTGTATTCAGAGTTATTCTCTTTCCTCCATGAAATGATTTTAGACTAGGCGTAAGTAATTGCTCGTTTGATGATATTTTGGAAAATTCATTTTCGTTGTCATTGGCTAATGAAATGTTTGGCAAGCCTGCAACATTATTTTTAAATTTATTTATTTCAGGTTTACTACCGACCAACTGAAAGTTTGAAGATTCTTGAACATTTGGCAGCAAATCAATTTCTTTTCTTGTGTTATCGTCCAGTTTAACCGGCTGTGTGCTTAATCTTCCCTTTAAAGGTGTATTCAGAGTTATTCTTTTTCCTCCATGAAATGATTTTAGACTAGGCGTAAGTAATTGCTTGCTTGATGATATTTTGGAAAATTCATTTTCGTTGTCATTGGCTAATGAAATGTTTGGCAAGCCTGGAACATTATTTTTAAATTTATTTATTTCAGGTTTACTACCGACCAACTGAACGTTTGAAGATTCTTGAACATTTGGCAGCAAATCAATTTCTTTTCTTGTGTTATCGTCCAGTTTAACCGGCTGTGTGCTTAAGCTTCCCTTTAAAGGTGTATTCAGAGTTATTCTTTTTCCTCCATAAAATGATTTTAGACTAGGCGTAAGTAATTGCTTGCTTGATGATATTTTGGAAAATTCATTTTCGTTGTCATTGGCTAATGAAATGTTTGGCAAGCCTGGAACATTATTTTTAAATTTATTTATTTCAGGTTTACTACCGACCAACTGAACGTTTGAAGATTCTTGAACATTTGGCAGCAAATCAATTTCTTTTCTTGTTTTATCGTCCAGTTTAACCGGCTGTGTGCTTAATCTTCCCTTTAAAGGTGTATTCAGAGTTATTCTCTTTCCTCCATGAAATGATTTTAGACTAGGCGTAAGTAATTGCTCGTTTGATGATATTTTGGAAAATTCATTTTCGTTGTCATTGGCTAATGAAATGTTTGGCAAGCCTGCAACATTATTTTTAAATTTATTTATTTCAGGTTTACTACCGACCAACTGAACGTTTGAAGATTCTTGAACATTTGGCAGCAAATCAATTTCTTTTCTTGTGTTATCGTCCAGTTTAACCGGCTGTGTGCTTAATCTTCCCTTTAAAGGTGTATTCAGAGTTATTCTTTTTCCTCCATGAAATGATTTTAGACTAGGCGTAAGTAATTGCTTGCTTGATGATATTTTGGAAAATTCATTTTCGTTGTCATTGGCTAATGAAATGTTTGGCAAGCCTGGAACATTATTTTTAAATTTATTTATTTCAGGTTTACTACCGACCAACTGAACGTTTGAAGATTCTTGAACATTTGGCAGCAAATCAATTTCTTTTCTTGTGTTATCGTCCAGTTTAACCGGCTGTGTGCTTAATCTTCCCTTTAAAGGTGTATTCAGAGTTATTCTCTTTCCTCCATGAAATGATTTTAGACTAGGCGTAAGTAATTGCTCGTTTGATGATATTTTGGAAAATTCATTTTCGTTGTCATTGGCTAATGAAATGTTTGGCAAGCCTGGAACATTATTTTTAAATTTATTTATTTCAGGTTTACTACCGACCAACTGAACGTTTGAAGATTCTTGAACATTTGGCAGCAAATCAATTTCTTTTCTTGTGTTATCGTCCAGTTTAACCGGCTGTGTGCTTAATCTTCCCTTTAAAGGTGTATTCAGAGTTATTCTTTTTCCTCCATGAAATGATTTTAGACTAGGCGTAAGTAATTGCTTGCTTGATGATATTTTGGAAAATTCATTTTCGTTGTCATTGGCTAATGAAATGTTTGGCAAGCCTGGAACATTATTTTTAAATTTATTTATTTCAGGTTTACTACCGACCAACTGAAAGTTTGAAGATTCTTGAACATTTGGCAGCAAATCAATTTCTTTTCTTGTGTTATCGTCCAGTTTAACCGGCTGTGTGCTTAATCTTCCCTTTAAAGGTGTATTCAGAGTTATTCTTTTTCCTCCATGAAATGATTTTAGACTAGGCGTAAGTAATTGCTTGCTTGATGATATTTTGGAAAATTCATTTTCGTTGTCATTGGCTAATGAAATGTTTGGCAAGCCTGCAACATTATTTTTAAATTTATTTATTTCAGGTTTACTACCGACCAACTGAACGTTTGAAGATTCTTGAACATTTGGCAGCAAATCAATTTCTTTTCTTGTGTTATCGTCCAGTTTAACCGGCTGTGTGCTTAATCTTCCCTTTAAAGGTGTATTCAGAGTTATTCTTTTTCCTCCATGAAATGATTTTAGACTAGGCGTAAGTAATTGCTTGTTTGATGATATTTTGGAAAATTCATTTTCGTTGTCATTGGCTAATGAAATGTTTGGCAAGCCTGCAACATTATTTTTAAATTTATTTATTTCAGGTTTACTACCGACCAACTGAACGTTTGAAGATTCTTGAACATTTTGCTGAAGAATAACTTCATTTTGTTTATTAGTGACTGACTGAGCAATGAACATCTGATTTTGAAGATGTTGGGCAGAATCACGAATAGCAATATTTCTTTTGGTAATGTATTTTTCGTTTTTAGCAATGGACTTATTAGATAAACCATCAGAACGGGTGATAGCTTTACAGAATGAGTGTTTTTGTACCTTTTCAACTCTTCGTCTATACCCATAAATTTTAGTTTTTTCGAGTATTTTGGATGTTTGCTGTTTGTATGATTTTTTTTTTCGGCCTCTCTTTTTGGATCTGAGTTGAAATTTACTGAAAATATTTATATTTCTCTTTAGTGAGGCTGTTAGAGATGGGAATTGAATACCTAAATTCCTTTTCGAACTAATGTATTCCAATTTGGCTTGCCAACCCTTGAGTGTTTCCGAGGAGGCAATATTGGCTGTCACGACCACTGAAGGTGAAGGAACAGGCGGTAGCGATTGATCGGTTAATACTTGATCATTATTAGCATTAGAAACATCACCAGGATTGGTGACTTCTCTTATTGGTTCATTTCTTTTACATCTCATTATATACTCTCCTCTTACTCTGTTTCGCATTAGCGATTCACTATTCCTAGCTAATTTCTCTACCCATTTCAAATTATGTATAAATTGTCGAGGCCTCTTAAATAATACTTTCTTTCCTTCTAATAATTCAAGAGAGAATTGAGTGATGAGTTGTTCAATCGGTTTATATTCTTCATCTGAGTCCTCTATTAAACTAGTATTTCCCACCAATTCTTGTATTTTAGGAATCGGGCGGTGTTTTTTTGCAGGAAGGGGGGATTTTTTCATTCTGTTATAATGGCGTCCAATGTTAATATCACCATAATATGGAATCATCTCATTACCTTGATTGATACGCATCAAATATTCTAATTGAGTAGCATGATCACATTTAGAAATAGGGTTAGCACAGTATTTTGGAAACTCATGAATAAGGGGGAAATTGTAGGGATCTTCTCTCACTGTTTCAAGCGATGGCTTATACCTTGCCTCCTTTACAACCCAGTACATATTAGGGTATATGTAAGATGTCATATCAACAAAACGACGGGAGCATTTACGTCGATGGTATCTTCGTTGTCTCAAATTGTCGTATGCATACAGTTTAAGCTCATAATGCATTTCCCAAACATCCCTCAAAGTGAGGTTATTTGATTTTAATATTTTTCTTTTTCTAATGAAACCCATATTTGACCTCATCTGATTTCTATTTCCCAGCTTTTTTTCAAGTTTATTTTCTTTATAATCATTCTCGTTTATCATATATTGCCTCCTTTTATTTTGCATTATTTTCTTTAACTGTTCGGTTAGGATTTCACTTACGACATATTTGCACGTATATACTTTTATCGGTCTCGTTTCAATAAGCCAGCTTATGGGATCTCCTGAATGGTTGTTCATTTTTACAAGTTTCCATTTATATATAATTTTGTGTGGCTTATCAGAGTTGAGCTCTTTCGATACAGATTTGGAATTTTCACTCTCCCCAAAGTCTAATTCACAGGATAAATCTTCTTGGCTTTCACTTTGAGTCGGGTTTTTCCCTGTTTCTTTAGGTTTAATCACTGAGTTTAGTCTTTCACTAATATCTCTACCTTTGATATCATTATATTCTTCGAAGTTAGTGATATTTGTATTTTTTATTTTTTTTCCTAACGGTAGAACTTCAGTTGTAACATACGATGGTTGATACGGATTTTGCCAGTACTCCAATGTTGTACAGCAATGTCCAAAGGTTTTTGCCTGGCCTGAGAACACATGGACGGTGGGGCACGTAATGAAATCCTCAAACATTATCTCTTCTTCAACAAAACCAACCCATGTTTCCGAAAGCATAAAGTATTTATACAATCTGAAAATAAAAATCAAATCAATTGAAACACTTTGTACAACCAGTAAACACATTTAATGCGTAAAATAATCTAAAACAAGTTTTATTTTTTATTTTATCCATTCGAATAAACAACTATTTCAACATAGGAATCATTGTAATATAATAAAATGCTAATTTAAAATATTTCATGATTTTTAAATTTTTGGTTTAGCATAACGCTATATTAATTCTGTGAACAGGTCGTTTAGTTAATGTTTTTTTGCCGCATATATGGAAAATAAAAAGTGCAGAGCAGGGATGGCTGAGAGATCCATGACACATTTACAATATACGAGTACAAACTGACCCGACTGACGTCCTATACAAGCATTTAAATCCGAAGATTGCATTGATTTTTTTTAAATAGACTGTAATCATTTGGACCATTTCGATGAAAGTATATGTAAAATAAATTATTAAAATATTTGATGTGATAGTGTCAGTTACCACAACTTGACCTATTTATTGCATATAATGTTCCTACTGTACTAAACAAAAGTAAATAATGAATACAGCTATACTATACAAAAAAGGACTGTAATTTTACTTTTAAATAGGTAAATTAAAATAGTGCTATTTTTTATGCCCGTCAATGAATTTGTGAACTCATTGAGTTTATTGATAAATTATTATTTCCGCCATTTTAATCCAAGTAATGTTTCTTGATTAATTAGCATATTATTTTTTTGGTTTATTTTTTTTATTAACTGAACTAAATTTAAAAATAAAGTCGATTATTATGAAATTGTAGTGATAAATTTGATTCGTTGTTATAGATTTATATATATATATATATATATATATATATATATATATATATATATATATATATATATGCATGTAGTCGATATAGGTTAAGATTATAACATCTTGTCCATATGTTCTTTTTCCGGGATGGACCGTGTGATGTTGGTTTTGTTTGCCAAGCTTTCGCTCATCGTGTTGTGAGCTTCCTCAGGGCTAGTCAGTAAATGAAGAGCGGATGGTAGAGTCAGGGTGTATATACCTTAGGGGTGGGGGGTGGTCTCGGTCGAAGTCTGCCTTCCCATTGGCTCGCTTGTGTCGAGTCCGTGGGCTGTGTTGTGTTCGGGTGGGTTCGTGTGTGTTCGGAATTGTCGTATGTGTTTGGATGATAGGTTGATGTGTTGGTCTTTTGTTTTATGGCAGGATACCAGTTTTTGCTAAGTTTGTAACCGTCTTCCTTATTGAAATTATTGGGTTCTTTAATAATTTCAATGGCCTCTCTTATGGTGCGGAGGTGATAATTATTTTCTTTAACCAGTGTGGTTGTGTTTTCGAAAGGTATGTGGTGGTTGGTGTTGTATAAGTGTTCTGCTACAGCCGATTTTTCCGTCTTGAAGTTTTTGACACTAGATATGTGTTCTTTTAACCGTCTTTCGATGGTCCTACCGGTTTGTCCAATGTAGACCTTGCCACAGGAACAGGGTATGCTATAGATGCCTGGGGTACGTAGTCCTAATTTGTCTTTGGGTTTCGGTAGGATGTGAGCTATTGTTTTGTCTGTGGAGAATGTGGTCTTGATGTCATGGTTGTTTAGAATCCTGGCGATCTTTTCTGAGGTACCTTTGATGTAAGGAATGGTTGTCTGGGTTTTGGGTTCGTTATCGGTTTCTTTATTGTCTTGTTTTTTGAGTTTTCTCTTGCGTTCTACCCGTTTAATAGTTTCCTTGTCGTATCCGTTTTTCAGGAAGGCTGTTCTCAAGTGCCTCTTCTCTTTAGGGAGCTGTGACGGTTCAGCTATCATTTCAGCTCTGTTGAGTAGAGTGTTGAGGATTCCTTCCTTCTGAGACGGATGGTGGTGTGATGTGGCATGGAGGTATCTGTCTGTATGTGTAGGTTTACGGTAGACGGTGTGTCCAAGATGGCTTCCTTTCTTCTCGACCAGGACATCGAGGAAGGGAAGTTTTCCATCCTTCTCCAGCTCCATGGTGAATTGTATGTTAGGGTGGATGCTGTTTAGGTGGAGTAAGAATCTGTCCAGTGCATCTTTTCCGTGCTTCCAGATGGCGAAGGTGTCGTCCACGTATCTGAACCAATATTCAGGTTTTTGGGTTGCGGTGGAGAGTGCCTTCTGTTCGAAGTGTTCCATGTACAGGTCCGCTGCCGGTGAGCTCAATGAAGATCCCATGACTGTGCCTTCCATTTGTTTATAATACTGTCCATTGAACAGGAAATATGTTTCCTTCATGCATATCTCCGTCAGTCGGTACTCTTCTTCGCTCAGAAGATTTTTCATAAGGTTCAAGGCTTCATCGGCAGGGACCTTGGTGAAGAGCGACTTGACGTCGAAGCTTACTAGGATGTCTTCTTCGTTTATATGAATGGTTTTGATTATGTCTACGAATTGTTTGGAGTTGCTGTGTTGTGTTTTGCCAGTGTGGGTTTTAATTATGTCGGAGATGTATTTGGATAGGTGGTATGTAGGTGAGCCAATGGTACTGACTATGGGTCTCATAGGGATACCGTCTTTGTGTATTTTGGGTTGTCCGTATAGTCTTGGTGGTATTGGGTCAGATATTATGAGGCGTTTGGTTTTCAGGGTCTGGCTAGTGTTGATGATGGTCTGGATTTTCTTGTTAATGTCATTAGTGGGGTCTTTGTCCAGTTTTTTGTATGTTCCATCGTTGAGGATTTCTGTCATTTTGTTTAGATATTGGTCTGTCTTCATAATGACGGTGGCGTTTCCTTTGTCAGCAGGGATTACAAGAAGGTCGTCTCGTTTCTTTAGTGTAGTGAGTGATTTGTATTGCGTCTTAGAGAGGTTAGGTCTTGGTGGCTTGGCTTTACGTAAAATGTGACTAATGTCTTGCCGGATGGTTTCGGCGGCGTTTTGGTCTATATTCTTAATACATGCTTCTATGTTGGTTATAATCTTCTCTGTAGGTACATGTCTAGGTGCGATGGCGAAGTTGAATCCTTTCTGGAGGACGCTTATGGTTTCTTGTGGGAATTCTTCGTTGGTGAGATTTATAACAGTCTTCTTTAGTGCGTCCTTGTAGTCGGTGCAGCTCGTATTCTTCATTGATAGTTTCTGATATTTTCGTTTTTGGATGGCGGAGTGTTTACGGTAGGTGTTATCCGCTTGTTCCCAGGTGAGACGGTCAATCTTCTCCCAATCGTCATTTGCTATTTGGTTTGCTAGGAGCAAGTGGTTATCTAGCAGTTTTTTCTCAACGGTGGATAGTTCGGATCGGGTGTCACTGATTCTTGCTTTCAGTAATGCCATAGACGATCGACGTAGAGCGTTTTGAATACGTGGGCTGGATCCTTTTCTTTCAAGGTTGGAGCATCTGGGTATGATATTGTAGTCTCTGCATCTTTTGAGAAATGCAAGTTGTGCCAGGAGTCTCATCTTCTTCGATCTTAGTTTTTCGAGGCTCTTCATGTTCTGAACAGGAACCTCCCCGTACAGGTTGATCAGATGTTCACGTAGGCTTCCACGGTCTGCGGTATTGTCCATATGTTCTATTTCCGGGATGGACCGTGTGATGTTGGTTTTGTTTGCCAAGCTTTCGCTCATCGTGTTGTGAGCTTCCTCAGGGAATATTCAATAAGGAAGACGGTTACAAACTTAGCAAAAACTGGTATCCTGCCATAAAACAAAAGACCAACACATCAACCTATCATCCAAACACATACGACAATTCCGAACCCACCCGAACACAACACAGCCCACGGACTCGACACAAGCGAGCCAATGGGAAGGCAGACTTCGACCGAGACCACCCCCCACCCCTAAGGTATATACACCCTGACTCTACCATCCGCTCTTCATTTACTGACTAGCCCTGAGGAAGCTAACAACACGATGAGCGAAAGCTTGGCAAACAAAACCAACATCACACGGTCCATCCCGGAAAAAGAACATATGGACAATACCGCAGACCGTGGAAGCCTACGTGAACATTATAACATCTTGTTAATATATTGTAATTATTTGGACCGTTTTGATAAAAATATATGTAAAAAAAAAAATCATTATCACTAAATCAAAAACCTGACTTGATGGCGTCACTTATCAGTTAAGCTAAGGAAACGTCGATAAGATAACAATAAATCGGTAATATTTTGTGAAAGAAACCATTATAATGTGATGAGAAGTTAAAAAATAATATAATAAAATGAAAAACATTTATTGATCATTGATAAACACTGCACCGATTTGGTTTAAATTTTTTGTGGATTCAGGAATAGTTTTGATTCCCAATTCGAACCGACAGGTAATGTTTCTCAATTAGTTAGCTTGTTATTTTCTTTAAAATATTAACTTTTCCTAATTAGTTAACATACTATTTTTGTTAACTCATTATTCCTTAATTAGTTAACTTTTTTAACTTATTAGGTATTGTTTCTTAATTAGTCAACTTTTTTTTGTTTTGTTCTTATTGGATTTAATCTGTTGGTATACATATAAAAAAATAGGTGGATACATTTAGCCAGGGAAACAAAATTATTAATTTTTTTTTTTAGAATAGTTTAGTTTCATAATGTGAACCGATAGGTAATGTTTCTTAATTAGTTAACTTTCTATTTTTTTACTGTTTGTAGTTTTATTGAATTTGATTTGTTAATTAATTAGTTAGCTTATTATTTTCTTTAACTTATTGTTTCTTAATTAGTTACTTTTATAATTTTGTTGTATTGGATTTGATCTGTTGATATACATATAGAAAAATATGGTGGATACATTTAGCCAGGGAAACGAAATTATTATTATTTTTTAGAGCAATTTAGATTCATAATCTAAACCGACAAGTAATGTTTCTTAATTGGTCAACTTATTCTTCTAGTCGCACGACAGGCACCTAAAGTGGTGCTTGGCCAGCTCACCCATTTTGCCCCAGGATTATATATCTGCAGCTTGGGCTATGCTTATTCATCCTTGTCTAACGTCTGTTAGTATACTGTCCCTCCACCGAGATCTAGGTCATCCCCTAGGTCTAGTCTCGACTGGATTATTGTTCTACACCTTC
The DNA here is from genome assembly GCA_037127475.1 of Arma custos. Lineage (NCBI taxonomy): Eukaryota > Metazoa > Arthropoda > Insecta > Hemiptera > Pentatomidae > Arma > Arma custos. Next base: position 20,510,566 of record CM073761.1, on the reverse strand, counting down.
GAGGTCCGAGCCATTTCACTCTCTGCACATTGACAAAAAGGCTGAAATACTGATATTCCCTATACAACTCCATATTCTGACGCAGTAGCCAGGATCCATTCTCTTTGATAGGTCCCATTATTCGTCTCAGAATCTTTCTTTCGAAGCGGTCCATCTTCTGTGCATCGGACTTGTTGAGAGTCCACGACTCACACGCATAGGATGCTACTGGCCGTATGAGGCATGTGTAGGCCCTCATTTTCGTAGCACAGCTTAATAACCTACTCCTTATAATTTTGGCTAGGGAGAAGTACGCTCTGTTTGCTACTGTCATTCTGTTCTTCATTTCAGCCTCATCGTCTATTTTTTTCAGTTAAAGTAGATCCCAGATATTGAAAGCTAGGAACAACCTGGAAAGTGCAGTTTCCGAGCTACACTTGTTCTCCCGATGCACATTATATTTGTTTTATTCTTATTGACCCTGAGACCCATGTATTACCTTCTTGGTCTTTCTTTATAAAGCCTCCTCTACACTGCCTAGTTGTCTACCAATAATGACCACATCATCCGCCTTTGCTAGTACTTGTACCACTGTTGTGAAAACAGTGCAGCCATGATCCAATCCTTTCCTGCTTATTGCTATGGAGGACTATGTTAAACAGTATTGGTGCCAATGCGTCACCCTGCCTTGAAACTGAACATTCCACATTTAACTAATTAAACTGGTCGGTTCCACTAAACATTTACATTTATCATTTTGGAAAGTCTTATTTTAAATTTCTAATGGAAATCACACCTAACTAGACAAAATAGAGAAGTAGTAATTGGCAATAATAATAGGTAATAATTGGTCATCTTAGAAAAAAGCTTTCTTAATATACGAAAATAATTAAATTTCATTGTAGATAATTTCACTAATGCAATATGTTAAAATGAAACTTTTGGCTCGAAAATAATTCTAAAATTTAACCAAATATGTTGTATAACAATTAAAAATTCCCTGCTAAAGATAATGTAATCAGAAATAATTAATTAAACTGGTCGGTTCACCAACAAATTTACATTTTGGAATGTCTTATTTATGTTGCTAATGGAAATCATATCAAGCTAGACATAGTAGAGAAGTAATAATTGACAATAATAATATGTAATAAAAGGTAATGATGTGGCATCTTAGAAAAAATATTTCTTAATGTAAACAGATAATACAACTGCGTTGTCGATTATTTCACTAATACGATGTGTTAAAATGAAACCTTTGGCTAGATAAGAATATTCTATTTAATTAAATATGCTGTTTATCGGTTAAACATTTCCTGCTAACAATAATATAATTGCCTGTAACAATTATTTTAAATTCTTCTTTCTTCTTTATTGGCGTTCAACCCATCTCTAGGTCACAGCCTCTCGGATCAGCCTCCGCGAGCTGTCCCTATCCTGTGCAGCAGCCACCCAGTTTTGAACGGCAAGTAGGGTCCATCCTTCCATCGAAGCTTCGGTCTCCCGCGCCTTTTGGTTCCATACAGTTCTTCTTCCATGATCTTCCTCGGTATTTCCGTATGGCTCATACGTGCTATATGACCAGCCCTTCTCAGTCTTTCCAATCGGATGAAGAGGACAACATTTGATTTCTTGAACACCTCATATAATTCCCGGTTCGCTCTTCTTCACACCTGGCCGATGCAGACTCCCCCTAAAATGGATCGTAATATTTTTCTCTCGTATATTGAGAGGGCCAGTTCATCCGATTTGGAGATGTCCATATTTCCGATCCATATGTAAACACTGCCCGTATGAGGGTTTTGTATATTAAGAAATTTGTTGACCTATTAGTCATCCTACTCCTTAGAAGACCCTTAAGTCAGTTCGCGTCTACGTCAGCGAAGCGATGACACCTACCAACAAGCATCTCTACTTACTGGCTAGGAAGAAGCAGGTATCTGCAAAAATCAAGTACGTCTGGTTCAGTGGAGGTGGAGTAAGATGTAGACAAGTAAGCCTAGTGACCTAGACTTGTTCAGCTGAACATCGTATTATAGTCACCACAAGATTTTACTTTTTTTTTTTTTTGTATCGTATTTTTAACTTTCATTGTTATTTTATATTTATATTTTCATTTAGGTAAAGAAGACATGCTATTTTATTTCAAACTTAGTTTTTATCTATTTAGTTTCCTTCATTTTAAGAACAGTTATTCATTGTTACTCATTTGACTTATTTTTTCATAGTTTTCTAAAATTTTAATTTTAATACTTTCGCAACTATCATTGCATCATTCATTAATTTTATTCACCATTTATTTAATTCTAAATCTGAAAACTATTTGAAAAGTTTGAATTCTTTATCCCTCAATCCGTATCACATTTTCCTGAATTTACTTTCTCCATATCCTCAGTAATGACTAATATTCTGAACTGTTGTCACGTTAACGCAGAATCCCTTATTGCACATTTTGATGAGTTTCAGAAATATTTCCTAGATAATTTTTACCATATCATAGCGGTCTCTGAAACCTGGCTCAAACCTTCCATTCCTTCCATCCAAGTATCCCTTCCTAACTATTCTCTCATACGTAATGACAGATCTGACCGCAGGGGAGGTGGCGTTGGATTATATATCCACGAAAGCCTAAAAGCTAAAATCCTCCTTCAATCTCCAACTCCTAGCTGTCCTCATTTAGAATAATAATAATAATAAGCTTTATTTTTTTTCCTCTTTCTTCTATGTACAATTTTTACATGGTTTTTATATTTACAAGGTTTTTAAAAAGAAAAAAAGGCCCTTCTTTGGGCATAAGTCTCTCCCAATTTACCCCAGCTACGTCTGTTCCAAGCAGAACGGTGCCATAATACCCCTATGAAGTTTTGTATGTCGCCCCACCATCTCGTAGCTGGTCTCCCTCTTCTCCTAGTGCGGTGTATTGGATACCAATCCGTTGTTGCCTTAGCCCTATGTGTTGATCCCATTCTTGCAATGTGTCCAGCCCACAGCCATTTAAGATCAGATACTGTCTTGAGAATATCGCGCGTACCAGTCAGCTTCCGTAGTTCTGTCTTCTTTATTTTCTCCCTTCTACTTTTCCTTAACATACTTCGCTCCATTGCACGCTGAGTGGTTGCTAGGGATTTAGATATATCGTTATTTAGACTCCAGGTTTGGCATCCATAAGTTAAAGAAGGAATGATGCAAGCATCAAAAACTTTTCTCTCGTGATGTATGGCCATGTTGCTTTTAAAAATGTTTTTGTGTGACCAAAATTTGGACCATCCTATTTTAATCCTTCTATTCACCTCTTTCTTGGATATATCTGCAAATGATATGAGTTGTCCTAGATAGATTGTTTCTTTAACCCATTTGAGTTTTCTGGTACCGAGAAATATTTCTTCTTCTTCGGCATTTGTCATCAAGACTGATTTGTTAAAATTTATCTCCAGCCCAGCTTCATTTCCTACTAGGACCAGCTCTTCTAGCATTTTCTTCAGTTCAGATGGTGAGTGTGAAATGAGAAGTACATCGTCAGCGAATCTCAGATTTGACAGTTTGTTCCCACTAATGTCTATCCCAAAATTCTCCCAGTGAAGGTTTCTGAAAATTTCTTCCAAGACCGCGTTGAATAGATCAGGTGACAAAGGATCGCCCGGACGAATCCCTCTTTCGATTGGAAAATCCTCTCCATTTAAGTCCAGAACTACTCTCGCTTGGCTGTTGGTATACCAACATTGAAGAATATCCAAAATCTCTTTATTAATGCCTTGGCGTTTTAGACTGTTGATAAGAAATGAGTGCTTTACTGTATCAAATGCTTTACTGAAGTCAATAAATGCAAAATATATTGAGATTTGGTATTCATTCGATTTCTCAATGATTTGGTTGACGGCATGGAGATTATCTATTGTAGAAAAGCTCTTTCGAAAGCCAGCTTATTCTATTGGTTGGTTCTCGTCGAAGAATCTTTTTAAGCGGGTTTTGAGAGCTTTTGAGAAAACCTTGGCGAAGATAGGGATCAGACTTATGGGACAATAATTATCTAATTTTGATGGGCTACCTTTCTTAAAAATCAAAACAATGTCTGATTTTAACGACTGGTCGGATATTTCTCTAGTTTTCATAATTACATTGAACAGTTTGGTTAACATAGGAGCAATTAGTTCTGAAGTTGTGATAATTAATTCAGCAGTTATGAAATCGCGCCCAGGCGAGGAAATTTAAAGAGAAAATATGATATACAGCTAAAATATGATTTTTTTTTTTGGTTTTCTTTCATTTTTACCTATTTTTCTTTGAAAGAGAAACGATTTGCCCGGGCAAATCGTTTCTTTTTCAAAGAAAAATAGGTAAAAATGAAAGAAAACCAAAAAAAAAATCATATTTTAGCTGTATATCATCTCCTATTTCATTTCCTAAGAATCCTGTTGTCTGTTTACTATTTCAAATATATTTCAGGCATCATAACCTGACAGCTGCCAAATAGTTGAGGTAAGTGCCAGAGGAGCGTGCTGGGGTAGGTGGGCTTTAGATTGGAAAAGTACCATTTTTTCTATTAATTTATTAAATTTGTCTTCTATTGTTGCCATATTGGTAAAAATTGAGAGATCAAAGATTATTGAATTTAATATTATTGAAAATCGGAGAGGTTGCAATATGGTTAGTGAAGCTACCGATGTAAAGCTGTCAATGAAGTAGCAGCGGAGGCCAGGTGGGGGAGATGGGCGGAGCTAGACCTGGTGGGGACTATCTCTAAATACGAGCACTGATCTTAAAGATATCAGAAGATATTTTACCTTAATAGTCCAGAAATTAAAATCAATTTTATAGTTTCTTCCTCCGGTCTGATTTCTTCCAAAATTCACAAAACTTTCCACTAATCACTAATCAAACTATATTGTGGTAAAACGTTGATCAATTTGGTCCACTTCAACCGATATTTTAGCTGTTAAACCTGGATACGATGTGATACACTTTACGGACTGGCCGGAATCTCCCCATTTAGAATACATATTTGTTTAAATCTCAACATTACCCTCTCCTATTCTATATGCCGTAGTGTACTGACCTCCTCATGTTCCATTTGACAACCACTTCGAGTCCTCTCTTTTCCAACTGGTATCTACCTACTCCAATATAATTATATCTGGTGACTTTAACATTAATATGCTTTCAAATTCCAGCAATAAATCCTTTTTCACAAACCTAATATTTTCCCTCAATCTTTACCTCTTTCTGTATTCTACTAACCATCACAACCATTTTTCTGATACCTGGTTGGACCTTTATGTCGCTGATTCATCTCTTAAACTATTCTCGTCGTTCCAACGTCCTGTTCCGTTTCTCTCATCACACGATCTCATCCAAATTTCATATGACCTACCTTTACTCCCAAAACTGTGTCCTATCGCAGCTTGGAGTTCCATTAACTGGGACGTCATCTACTCCTATAGTTCCATCGAGAACATGGTTTCCACCTTGACTTCCAACCTTCAATCTATATTAGATCTCCACGCTCCTTTAAAAACCAAAACCTTACGCCGTCCAACTGCACCTTGGCTAACTCCCGAAATCAAAGATATGATGAAGAAAAGAGAAGCAGAAAGGTGAAAATTTCGTTGCACACGTCTATCAGCTGACTATGCATGTTTCAAATCCCTTCGGAATGAAACCTAATTTGCAGTACGTCATGTAAAATCCCATCACATTCATTCCATCCTCTCCAATTCAACCGATTCCAAATCCAAATGGAAAATACTCCAGCAATTATCACCAACAGAACACTATCCAATTCATCTCCTACATCCTCATCCACCTCCGACATTGATCATATAAACTTTAACCCTGACAATTTCTTTTTCTTCCATGTATCGCATGACGAACGCAATTCTGAAATCCCGCACCAATCCAAATCCAACAGTCCCGAAAACATTCCTGTAAACCTAGTAAAATCCTGCCTCCCAGTCTTGATATCCATATTATATCATATCTACGATTTCTCATTCTGTTGGAAGTTTTTTATACATTTTTTCTTTCATTGTAAATTATCTCTAACCTCTCAAAACCAAATTTCAAATTTTCAAGAAGAACGTTCCTTCATTAACCCTCTCCAATCCGGCTTTCGACCAGGTTACTCAACCCAATCCGCTCTCCTCAAAATAACCCATGATCTACATACAGCCATTGAACACCAAAAATTAACAACTCTTATCCTTCTAGATTTTTTCAAAGCATTCGATACAGTAGACAACAATATCCTCCTCGCCAAGCTTCGTAACTTACCTCCAACAGTACTCCGAAGTGGTTCAAGTCTTTCCTTTCAGATCGCTCCCAAAATGTTCTGGTCCCAGGTCAACCTCCTTCCATAATCCTTCCTCTGTCCGGGGTGTCCAGCAGGGTTCATCACTATCCCCCACCCTATTTGCCATTTACATAAACGACCTTTCACATCATATCCAACACTCCCAGTACCATGTCTACGCTGATGATCTTCAAATATGCTTTTAATTTTCCCTTCCGACCTATCACTAGCTACCACGGAAAAATTCCAAGGTGATTTGATATCGAATAAATCAGTGATGTTTCATATATATTATTACTATATTGTGTTTTTGTAATAATGTCGGAAATAGAAATTTTAATTAATGCTATCCAAGAATATCTTATATTATGGGATGAAAGGAATAATAATTATCATAACCGGTTACCTATAAAACTATGATTTTTGTGATTAATTGAATTTTCTTGTGTTTAATTATATGAAGAAGTTCTTTAAATAATTAAAATGTTTGAATAATTCAATATAGCAAGTTTTAATGATAATAGTTATTTTTAAAAAGTTACTTATTATTTCATTTTCTTTTGTTATATTAAACTAAAAATTTCTTGGAATAATTAAAATATTCAAATAATTTTAATAATAATATATAAACTGGAGTTACTTAAATTGCGTTATTTGCTATTAAATTTTCTTTTGTTAAATTATTCACGATTCGCGCGCACATAGGACAGAGCTGCCACGCTGACCGCATCGAGTTGAATTCGCACGTCCACCGTTTCGCGTTCACGTAAGAGAGTAAACCAATGTAGAACGTTCTTGTGTTTGTATCCCTAATTTATCTTTATGTGGCTTTCCTTTTTTATCAGGGTTTTATAGTAAGTATCCGGTTTTAGAGCAATTAAGCTACATTTTTAGTAACTTATATATTTTTGTTTTATTTTATTCTTATATTCGTTAATAACAAAGAGTTAATTATAGTTTACGATTAATTTATTTTTATATAAGAGGTTCAAATGGATTAATAGCTAGATCAAATTATACTGAAGATCCTGTAACATTATATTACTAATATAAGTTAATACATAAATTTATTAACGGTTTGTCTGGTGTTATAGGAAGAGTTTTAGTTAATTCATTTTTGTTTTTCCTGCATCTATATGTTTTCCTTTTTATTTAAATGTTTTACCTTTATTATTGTGGGATTGGGGGCATGATTAGGTTATCAATAATTGGATATCAAGATAGAATTTTTGGCGTTATTTATAATTATTTGGTTGAATTTATAGGCTGTAAATTATTGAAGATGAGAAGAAAGTACAATTTATGGGTTACTGCCTTAATTAATAAATTATATAGGATCTTTATTTTCTTATTATGACGCTAATACCATTGTTAAGGCCAGGTAGTTCATTTTGTTTTATAAAAGAGTATTTTATTTTAATCTTTGACAAAGCAAGTATTTTGTAAAAGAAAAGAACATTTTTCCTTTTATTTTATTTTTACCTTTTTTGTAAATATAATAATGTAAATATTTAATATTATATTGTTATTATTTGTTTATTATTCTGTTTTTATAGCTGTTTAAATTAAATAGAATAGGTTAATTTTATTTTAAATTTAAGAAAAAAAAAAAAGACATGCCGACGGTGGATTCGATCGGTTATTGTTTACGTCGAGATATCAATCCAAACAGTATTGGCCCGAGTGAGTCCATAATATAAACAATAGGGAAGTTGTTTTGGTGGACTTCGACTAGTATAATTCGCTGCGCCAGTGCAGTTCAAGTTTAACAACAGAACAGTACAGTATTCTTGTGTCAGTCGGTTCGACCACTTCGAACCGACCCGATATTTTGAACCTAGCTCGCCCTGTTGGAGCAAGGAATTGTGGACATTTTCTCTCGCCCTGCTGAGGAAAATTCATAGACATTTTCGTCGCCCCGCGATGAAAAATCCTGTCGTCTCAAACACCCAGCTCGCCCTGCCGAGAATCTACTATCTACGGACATCTACTGCGACAGACAGCTAAGAGTTTTTTTATTTATATCGTTTCAGCTACAAAACGTGATAAACCTTTATTATTTTGTAATAGACTTTGTTTGCACATTTTTTTATTTGTAATTAATGGACTTAAATTTATTATCGTAGGATTGAATAATAATTGTTTTCTTTTGATATTAATTACTTGTTTATAATTTGGTTAGTTTTTGTAACTTATGTATTTATCTCACTATTAAAACGATGAAATTGTTTTAATCATTCTTTGGATTATTTTCTATTATCAAAATTATTAGTTGTTTAATTTATAAAAGTGATTTACTATTGTTTTCGTTTTTTTCTTATATTGTTATTATTATTGTTTACTTTTTTTTTTAATAGCAAAGTTTATGTTTATTATTTATATCTGTATACCATGACTTTTAATTTTAATTCAATAAATGGTTTCATAAGAATGACATGCGATCTGGTATTTTGAACTCAGCTTATTTTCCCACACATATTTCGGGGCTCTTATCGAGAGGGTCCTACTGTCTCGCGAGTGCTCAAACATAAAAAATTGGTCCTCCTGTGGCCGGATCGCATGTCATATCTGGAACCGCTCCTAAATTTGATAAATTAAAATTTCTTTCTCTTCTTTTACATTTTATTTATTTGTTCTAATTTTTACTCTTTACAGGTTTTATTTTTTTTCCTCTCCGATTATATCAGGTAACAATGGCCCCTAAATCAGATCAAAATAAACATGAAAGTAAATTGTTCGATCTTGAAGACGAACTTAACGATTTAGCTCAAGACATATCGGAAACGCGAACTATTGGGTCCGATATTTCTACCCGGCCTCAGGATAAAAATTTATTAACCGCGCGTTTATCACGATTAGATAGCACCTTCAATAAATTTTTGGAAAAAATTAAAGAGGCTAAATCTATCGCGAAAATTCTGGACGACGAATCGATAAGTCGTTTTGATTCCCTATAGGAAAAATTATTATGAGGCTTTGTCTTTTGGGATTGCCGGGAAGGGTGAAGTTGCTGCCAACCAATCCGGAAGTGGAGACCACAGTCAATACACGGCCGATTCATGTATTAAATTGCCTACAATTAACCTTCCCTCATTTAGCGGAGATATTTCAAATTGGGTGTCTTTCAAAGATACATATTTATCATTAATCCATGACAACAAGAATTTAAGTAATATTCAGAAATTCCATTATCTCAAGTCAGCCTTGAAAGGTCAAGCACAACAAACGATATCAGCAATAGACCTGACCTCAGAAGGTTATGAACAGGCGTGGGAGGCTTTAAAAAAAGAAATATGACAACAAGCGGATCCAAGCAACACACTACCTTGTAAACATTTTTAACTTCAATCCAGGTACCAAATCAGATTCGCGTTCCTTAGAAAGTTTTTCCGAAGTCGTTTTGGAAATTGTTGTTGCTTTCCGAAAATTAAATCTTCCGGACCCATCTGGATTCATATTGTTCACATATTGCTTAAGACTCCTCGAAGCGAAAACTCGCGAGCGATTTGAAACTGACGTTGGATCCAAATCCGAAGTCCCAACTTTCGATGAATTTTCCTCGTTTATCCACCGGCAATGCTTTCAGCTTAACGCAGACGCATTGACCTCCAATTTGGCTCATAATTCACGACGATCATCAGTTAGCAGGCCCCAAAATATTGGCAAACAAGTTTTAATGTCGACTGATAGATCTAGCGAAGAAAGTAGTTGTCCTATCTGTCAGGACAGACACCGTTTATTTCGATGCCCTCGTTTTCGCTCCCTAGAGCCCAATCAACGTTACAAGAAAGTAAAACAACTTGATATTTGTTCAAATTGTTTATCACCGGCCCATTACGTAGGCAAATGCACCTCTCCTAGGTCATGCTACCACTGTAATAAACGACATCATACTTTCTTGCACTTCCCCGCATCAACTAGTAAATCCGATAGATAAACAACGCACAGCCTTCTTAATCCAATGCCGAATGATATGCGGAAAACTAGTCCGACAACCGACCGAAAATTCGATATTCAAACTGAGAAACACGAAATTCTAAAAGGTTCAGTTTTATCTTCGTCATCCAAAACAGAGGTCTCTGTCCTTTTGGGAACCGCAATGGCTAGGATGGAAGATCGCCATGGGCGGTTGGTCCCCATTAGGATTTTAATTGATAGCGGCTCACAACGATCTTTCATTTCTTCAGCATGCGTACGAGGTTTGGGACTGAAGAAAAGAATCAATTTACAAGCCTTGAGGGGTTTCGCAGATAATCCCATACAAGGGGGTAATCACGAAACTTCGTGTGTCATAGCGCCCCGGGACGGTAAACAGCCTCGGCTTCGAACTAATGCTGTAATCATTTCCAAGATAACAGAAAAGGTACCCGTTTGCCCAGTACCGGCCTATATAAAGGACCATTTCGAACAATACCCATTGGCGGATGATTCGTTCGGGAAACCGGGTCCAGTCGATTTTCTATTAGGAGCCGATTTATTTGGTGAAATTTTGTTGGGTGAATGCGTGAGACGGGACGGATATCCTAGCGCTCTCCAAACTATTTTCGGATGGGTGATCATTGGGCCTATACGATCTCATTTAACTGCACAAAATGAGTCGGTGTCACTACTTTCATCTTGTGACCAGTCAGAGGGTGCATTGACCAAAACAATGGAGAAATTTTGGGAAGTTGAAACGATTGCTTCCATTTTCAAACCAGATCCTCAAGATATTAAGGCGGAGGAGCATTTTTGTTCAACTCACTCTCGAGAATCGAGTGGGCGTTATATCGTTCAATTACCTTTTAAAGAGTTTTCGCCACCAAATCTGAGTTGCTCTTATTACAATGCGTTACATAGGTTTCTTAAACTAGAGCACAGGCTAAATAAAATTTCTATTTTGAAGGTCAACTATTCAAAAATAATAGACGAATACTTAAAAGAAGGTTACATTTCCTCAGCTTCTGGCGAGGGTCGATATTTTTTACCCCATCATTCGGTAATGAAAGACAATTCATACGCGAAACTCCGATTGGTATTTGACGCATCCTCGTCTACAGAGCGTGGGTCCCTAAATGACCATCTCCTAACTGGGCCTAAGCTCCAATTGGATATTGGGCACGTCCTCCTTAATTTCCGACGTTTTAAATTCGTTTTTGCCTCGGACATACGTCAAATGTTTTTACAGGTAGTAGTGCATCCAAATGACCTGCCATACTTACATTTTCAGTATCGCGCCGATGTGTCTAAACCCATTGAAGAGTATCAATTAAATAGGCTACCGTTCGGATTGTCGTGCTCGCCGTATCTAGCGATACGCGTTTTACATCAACTGATAGCAGACGAAGGATCGATGTATCCAAGGGCCTCGGTTGCATTAAAAAACCACATATACGTTGATGACATTCTATCTGGGGCGAATACTGTTGTAGAGGCTCTCGAACTCCAATTCGAGTTGATTGAATTGCTCAAGAAAGGAGGGTTTACCTTGAAGAAGTGGATGAGCAATTCCTCCGAACTTGTGCCCCCTATAAGTGACACACGCCAAGAGATGGTCCGATTTTCAGAACCAGGGGATAAATCTGTGAAATTATTGGGGATACAGTGGGAACCGGTCGGTGACTGCCTGTCCTACGATATTCATGATAGACAACCAGTCTTGACTAAAAGGGGCATCATGTCTGCCGTGGCGCGGATGTACGACCCGCTCGGTTACATTGCGCCGGTAATCTTTAAGGCGAAATCGTATTTGCAGCGGTTATGGAGCCTGAAACTCGATTGGGATATCCCTGTCCCACCCTTGATTGCCGCTGAATGTGAAGAATTTTTCAATTCCCTTCACTTGTTACAGTCGCTTCACATACCACGATGTGTTTTTCCACAAGACCCAATCCATGTCGCGCTCGTGGGATTTGCTGATGCATCAGACTTGGGATATGCCGCCGCTATCTACTTAAGTGTCCAACTCGCGGATGGTTGTGTGAATTCTCATTTACTCATTTCTAAAACGAGATTGGCGCCCTTGAAAACCTTATCAATTCCAAGGCTGGAATTGTGCGCTGCGCTTCTGTTAGCCCAAACATTGAAATCCATTGCGAACATTTTTTCGTTGACTCGACGTATCTCTTTTCGGATTCGACGATCGTTCTTAGTTGGTTGCGTCTATCACCGCACACATTGAAAACGTTTGTGGCAAATCGAGTAACCCACGTTCTAGAGATTACATCAGTCAATGACTGGTATCATGTCTCGTCCAAACAAAACCCTGCAGATTTAGCTTCGCGCGGACTACTACCTGCCGGTTTAACAAACAACCAGTTGTGGTGGAAGGGGCCTGAATGGTTGATGAATGACTTTTCGATGTGGCCAAATATCCATTTCAAGGAGCCCCTTCCCGTACCAGAAGTGAAGCCCCACGCATTCGTCGGAACGAGCAACGTATCTAATTCGTATCTTATAGAGGTAATGGAGCGAGTTTCTTCATTTGACAAATTAACAAGGTTATTTGCCTATATAGTCCGGTTTTCAAGTAACCTGAAACGTCACAAAAGAGATAGAAACTTGGGACCTCTAAATTTAGCGGAAATTTTTGAAGGAACTCAGCGGCTAATAAAATGCGTTCAACAACATTATTTTCCGGCAGATTCCCAAATAGTCAGACGTAATTTAAGTTCTTTAGCCCCATTCTTGGACCACAAAGGGATACTCAGGGTGGGCGGTCGATTAAGGAATAGTCCCTTGCCCTACAATGCAAGACACCCCATTTTACTTCCTCAGAAGGCACACTTGACTGAAGTATTAATTGACCATTACCATAGATTGTATCTTCACCCCGGTCCGCAACTGTTGCATTCCCTGCTGCAACGAAATTACTGGGTCGTTTCAGCTCGAAGGATAATTCGCCACAGAGTTCACAAATGCAGTACTTGTTACAGGTTTCGCTCAAAAAATTTTACTCCTCCTATGGCCGATCTTCCACCGTCGAGATTTGAACAAGGAAGACCGTTTGTTATAACAGGTGTAGACTATTGTGGTCCGTTTATCACAAAGGAGTCTAACAAACGCAAAAGTATACAACAAAAATCTTACGTCTGCTTGTTCGTCTGCTTGAGCACCAGAGCAGTACATCTGGAGCTTGTGACACAACTGACGTCCGATGCATTCATTGCTTGCCTCAATAGATTTGTTTCCCGACGAGGATTACCCTCCAAAATTCTATCCGACAACGCTACGAATTTCATGGGTGCCAACAGATATCTGAAGGATCTTTATGGATGGCTATCTCGCGTGGAAATTCAAAACAGCCTTAGATCTCATCTTCAATCCTTAAGGGTAGAATGGGAATTTAACCCCCCTTCGGCTCCTCATTTTGGTGGTATATGGGAAGCCGGAGTAAAATCCTTCAAACATCATCTGTTTCGAGTTCTCAAGGACCACGTCCTAACCTTCGAAGAGATGAACACTCTTGTTATAAAAATAGAAGCTGTCCTGAATTCGAGACCCCTTTACCCAATGTCGTCTTCTCCTGAAGATCTGGACGTTTTAACCCCGAGACACTTTATTATAGGCACTTCTTTGTTAGCTACCCCAGAGCCTGATTGTAGTGGTACTCCAACTAACCGGTTGTCGCGGTGGCAACTTTTGCAAAAATGTACTCAGGACCTTTGGAAGAGGTGGAGGCGTGATTATTTGAACAGTCTTCAGCAGAGAGTTAAGTGGACCAATAAAGGGGACAATATTCGATTAAATGACTTAGTCCTACTAAGGGAACCTAACGTACCCCCGTTGCAATGGCCAGCCGGAAGAGTCGTGGAGGTCTTTCCGGGTAGTGATGGGATAGTTCGAGTGGTACGAATTAAATTGGCAAACGGCGAATTTATTCGTCCGGTCACGAAATTAGCACCATTACTTTCCCCTGAATGAGGAATGGTTTTCTGTTAAATTTTTGTGCGTGGACAAAAATTGGTGGGCGGTGTGTTAAGGCCAGGTAGTTCATTTTGTTTTATAAAAGAGTATTTTATTTTAATCTTTGACAAAGCAAGTATTTTGTAAAAGAAAAGAACATTTTTCCTTTTATTTTATTTTTACCTTTTTTGTAAATATAATAATGTAAATATTTAATATTATATTGTTATTATTTGTTTATTATTCTGTTTTTATAGCTGTTTAAATTAAATAGAATAGGTTAATTTTATTTTAAATTTAAGAAAAAAAAAAAAGACATGCCGACGGTGGATTCGATCGGTTATTGTTTACGTCGAGATATCAATCCAAACAGTATTGGCCCGAGTGAGTCCATAATATAAACAATAGGGAAGTTGTTTTGGTGGACTTCGACTAGTATAATTCGCTGCGCCAGTGCAGTTCAAGTTTAACAACAGAACAGTACAGTATTCTTGTGTCAGTCGGTTCGACCACTTCGAACCGACCCGATATTTTGAACCTAGCTCGCCCTGTTGGAGCAAGGAATTGTGGACATTTTCTCTCGCCCTGCTGAGGAAAATTCATAGACATTTTCGTCGCCCCGCGATGAAAAATCCTGTCGTCTCAAACACCCAGCTCGCCCTGCCGAGAATCTACTATCTACGGACATCTACTGCGACAGACAGCTAAGAGTTTTTTTATTTATATCGTTTCAGCTACAAAACGTGATAAACCTTTATTATTTTGTAATAGACTTTGTTTGCACATTTTTTTATTTGTAATTAATGGACTTAAATTTATTATCGTAGGATTGAATAATAATTGTTTTCTTTTGATATTAATTACTTGTTTATAATTTGGTTAGTTTTTGTAACTTATGTATTTATCTCACTATTAAAACGATGAAATTGTTTTAATCATTCTTTGGATTATTTTCTATTATCAAAATTATTAGTTGTTTAATTTATAAAAGTGATTTACTATTGTTTTCGTTTTTTTCTTATTTGTAGTTGTAGTTATTAGTATAAGTAATTATTTCCATTGCAAGAACGTTCAAAATTTTAATTTAACTCAATTATGTTTTTAATAGCAAAGTTTATGTTTATTATTTATATCTGTATACCATGACTTTTAATTTTAATTCAATAAATGGTTTCATAAGAATGACATGCGATCTGGTATTTTGAACTCAGCTTATTTTCCCACACATATTTCGGGGCTCTTATCGAGAGGTCCTACTGTCTCGCGAGAGCTCAAACAACCATTAAGGTTTATTTAATTAGTTTTAGTTTTATTATAATGAGTTAAACTTGGATATCTTAAAATTAAAGTTTAACTCTGAAGAAGGGAACATGTATAGGATTTTGCCTTTCAAGTATTTATAATGAATAAAATTCTCATTCCTTCATTGAAAAATTTACTCATTATATACTCTATTGTTTTATTTGTGATATGATCCTAGAACTAAAAGAACGATACATGCTATAATAGTTATAGTTTATGTTAATCTTCCATCTTATAATAGCTATAATGGGTAAGATGATGGTAGTTTTAATGTCATAGATTAGGAATAGAAGTACAAATCAAAAGAATTGGATAGAAAAAGGAGTTCGCGCAGATCTTTTGGGATCAAATCCTTAGAATCATCTTAGAATAAGGCTTCCGTAATGTCTATATTTTATTTGTTTATCAATGATCAATAAATGTATTTCATTTCATCATATATCAACGGATCAAATTCATATTTACAATTTCATTTTTTTTTTATTTGGTCCAATTCGCAAAAAAGGCCCATTCGTTAAAATATATTTTATAATGGCCAAAGTGAAAACCAATAAAGGTGGTAAATAATTTGATAAGGGTGGAAAAATTAATATATGATGAAACATGTGCTTGAATAAACACCTATCGACTAATACAAACATAACTGATTGACTTTGTGAATAGATTCCAGTTTTTGCTGGAAATTAATTACATACTTAACTTTTTTGGTGGTTGGCTTGCTAATCGCTTACTCCTAACTGCTGGCTTGGCCGAGTCTATTACGCTATGGTCTTGAAAATATTTTTCTTCTTCGATAGCGCTAGAACTCGCAGACAGTCAAGGACTCCCTTACTCTGAGCCACCAGTGTTCCCTGTTTTGTATTTCTGCTCTCCAAGTCTTATCCCCATTTTTTTGTGCATCTGCAGCCACAAAATCTACCTAAAGTAGGCCAGGTCTACCCATTTTTCTGCGTCTAAAAATGTTTTCATCGACTGTTGAGGGTTATTGAATTATAGGATTCGTTATCGCATTCTTTAAAATAAGAATACTTCAAATAGAGTAAATACCCAATGCCTGTAACTAATGCACTTGTTCAAATGAGGCGAGGTTAGAGATAGCTCGATTTGTAGGGCAATAAGACAGAGCAGAGTAAGGAGTATGGCGAATATTATGTTGATCATTGAACAAACAGGTGTACTCTAAACGAAATGTGTGTCATGTGTCTTCCATATCAGATATTTTTAAGCAATTAATGTATTTGAAGCTTATGATTTGTTGAGTCACCGGAATTCCAGAAACAGCTGTGGAAGCTTTGAACGGCTAATATGAAATAGATCAGTTTAAAATTTTGGTGCCAGCAGGTTTTTATTAGAACTATTGACTTATGAACGGTACCTTTACGAGTGCATTCCACTTGATTGTACCGCCTCTTGGAAATTAATGTTCTAAATTAGATCTTAACTAAGATTAGAAGGTTGTTAATGACTCACTAACCTGAACCATACTTCCTGGTTGTATCTTTCAGTTACAGTATTGTAAAGCCTTTTTGCGGCAGATTCACTATCTTCCGAACGGAACACTAAATAGCACCTGAAAACGATTTTTATTTATCAAAATAATTACTGTTTTTAGCCATATTCATTGTTCATTCTTCTCTTAAAAATAGGGGAAAATTAACCTTCTTATAGGGCTAAACTATATTAAATTATTTTAAAAATTTAGAATAAGTTTAAATACGTGTCCAAACAAGTTGTTAGATCATCATCTTTATTAATAGTGTTCTGTTAATTATTAGTTTTTATCTAGTATTTTAAATCAGTCAATATATGTAACCAAGCCAATGCAACAGGACTTCTTGCTGGCCAATCAATGGTGTGGATATTTGTGGTGTTCAGGTACTCAAAAACACATCTTGCCTTGTGAGGGCGGACATTACATGCATGAGCAACGATTCAGAGCCTATGAACGGCATAAAAGGCACTACATGATCTTGAATTTCTACATACTACAAACTAAATACATGAATCATTTCTACATACCTCAAAGCACTCAAGGCCCCTTCTTGGATTGGCACTAACTCGGTACGTGTCTCCCAAGCTATGCCGCCGTAGAATATGATAGACCCCTCCGAATGGCTCAATTTCTAACATACAGCACTAACTATACCGTTTTCCAGGTCTTCTCCAAACTCTTTCACGGCCATCTGGTCTGTTAAGGGCCACTCTCGTCTCATCAGTGAACACTTCCATCCTCCACAGTCCAAGATTGGTGTTGTCTTGCAAATCGTAATCTCTTTACGCGGTGTTCTGCGGTGAGAACAGGACCTTTCACTGGCCTTCTTGAGCTGAAGTTTGTCTCTCTCAGTCTTCTAATGACCGTTGAATCCGAGATTGATATCCCTTGAACACGAAGAGCTTGGATTTTAATGAAGCGGTCATCTATGGGATTAGTAATCCTAGGACGCCCTGACGTTGGTCGCCTCGAATGACTACCATTCTCCTTCTATTGGTCCTTGAAACGGAAGAATTGTGAATCCCAAGGCGATTAGCGATGTAACGCAATGATTTGTCTTCTTCAAAGAGGGCGATGATTCTGACCTAATCATCGCGATTCAAACGATTCATTGTGGATAAAATTAATTGTTTCAACTAAACCAAAGAGAAAAGAGACTTGCGACACACGAAAGATAAACATGGACTGAAAGGAAATTTGAAATGAATAATCCAAAATCCCGTCGTTTGTTGGTTAACAGTGAATAAGAATGGTGTGTCTAGTCCCTAATGTATCTCATTTAGTAAATAATATTACTATAAATATAAACAAAGTACGGATTCAGTTTATAACCAAGAAAATATTATGAGAATATGAAAATAAAGAGAATTATGGTCGTTGCAGTACTTTTGATAGGGAGTATAGATATATATAGATAGATATATAGATAGATAGATAAATAGATAGATAGATATTATATATGAATATTTTGTTAAAATAATCATACCAATACCGTTTATATTTGTAAATAGAGAGATAGAAAGGAACTTTATTTTGATACTAGGTCCCTTTGGAATAACACAAAAATAATTAAATCTGACGAGTAAATATATATTCCTAAAAATTATTTATATTCAAAACATAAGGGAGTTTTCTTATGAAAATATTATTGTTAATGATAAAGTAAATAAATTAAAAAGAAGGTAAATTAAAAATAAAATAAAAAAGGTCCTGGTGGGAATTGGTTACCGAATAGAATTCCGAATGCCTAGCGAAAACAGCAAAGACCGTGGAACGCCCTCGCTCTGGTCACCAGTGCCTCTTGACGCTCCTCCGACTAAGTGGGACCTCTTCAAACATACCAGGAAGTCGCTGACTGTAGATTTAGGTTATTGTTTTCAGAGAGCCCTTTTTAACTAGCTAGGTTAATTTGAGTCCCCTATCAACGGCTATTTACATATTTACATAATAGAAAAATTATATTTAGGCGATTGAGAATAAGACAAAATACATTCTACATGTAAAAAATGCGGTTTCAGTGTGTATGTGTGTGTGTGTGTGTGTGTGTTTACGTATTGCCTACTAAGGACCACGTTATTTCAAGTGTCTTTTTTTTTTTTTTTATTCTAATAATCTTTCATTCGTCGCCGCTGTTGCTCCCATCTTTCTTACGTCCATCTCTTTCCCGTATTTAGCTTTGGTTTCCATGAAAACCATGGTGAGCATTTAGTTTCATCCAGAGACGGTCGCTTTCCGACTAGAAGCAGGAGTAGCAGTAGTAGTTTTGTTATTGTTTATGATTTTATTGTTTTTCGAGTTGATAATGTTGTTTTTTGTATTATCTTACTTTATAGTAGTATTTCTATATTGTGCATTTTACCTTTCGACGTAATATGGTCCATGAGAAAGAGATGTTGGTATAACTTTATAGCAATCATATTTTTTGTAATAATAGTAAACAGACACCCTTTGCCAACTGTAATGTATTAATGGGATGGACCAATTCTTTCCCATATCCTGAATTCCCCAATTTTCTTGGTAAACGCTTATTTTGTCGATGTCCTTTTGGTAATGTTTTGTAGGTATCGGTATCCAAGCGATGGCTGGTACGCCACAATCTTCTCCATCTTCGTTCTTGCATGTAGTTAGCCATTCCTCACCAACCCTGTAAAGTTATATACATTTAAGAGCTTCACACATAGGCTGTTAAACTATGCTTAAAACGTGTAAGATGTATTTAAGTGTGTTACAAAATAAAGGTATTGTATTCATCCATGTGTTAACAATCGATTACTAGACTAACAGGTGCCATTAAACTCAGAACAAAATATCAATAGGGTTAACCATTAAATGCATACTGTAACTCAGCTGTAACACTTTCTTCAAAGTACTACTATCGACATCTCTTGGCATTTTGCAAGACTATTTTCGTTAATTTAGTTCCATTAAGAACGCTAGATGGCTAAGAAGTGCATTCACGTGTCGTTATTCACGTGTGTTATTCATTAGAAGGAGGTGAAGGCAGTTTTACCAGGAGAATCTTGACCCTCGGACTACCTGTTACCAAAGCATTTTGAATAGTGACGTTTTCTAGTTTTTGTTCTGTTGTTAGCCAAATAAAAAATCCAAGTGAAAGAAGCAATACTCAGGAACACGTCAAAGCAAGAAGGTTTTTTTAATATTCATGTAAATAATCCAGTGAAAATTAATGTAACCCAAGTGTAACATCATGCATTTAGGCACTGTGTATTTTTTTCAACTACTTGACTTCTGTAATCACATTTTTTATAACAGTTTTTATTTTCTCCGTAGAAAAAATGAGTCTGGACGGAAGAATAGGGATTGTTTTGAGGGAAGATACTGGTGAGAAAGAAATCTCACCAGACGACGTTGTGAAATTGCTACAAACTGAGAAAAAACTAACTCAGAAGGATTATAGAATAGAGTTAGGGTCATGTCTATGTAAGTTGGGGGAGGTTAGTAAGCCCTTGCAGGGAAGACCATCATCAGCAGAAAGAACAACAAAACGATCGCCAAGGGCACCAAAAATCCCAGCTCAAGTAACAAAAGATAAAATTGACCACTTTACACTTTACACCGCTGTGTAAATTTGTTTTTTCATGCTAAAAAATGTATTGTATTGTGCTACTAAAAAAAATTCTATTTGGAATACCATTCATGAAATTTACCATTTGTAAGAGATAATTGTGATTTTTCGAATTAAATAACGTATTTTGTTTGCAATAGCAGTAACAGTAACTAAGCCACCTAAAAAAATTTTTTAAACAAGAATCAAAATTCATGCATTTAAGGGCTAACATTTTTTCGATTTTCTTTCCATTCACTAAGTTCTATCTGTGGGTTAGTCAATCTACAAGGATGATCCTCGGAGCTTAGTATTATTATCTAGCTTTTCGTTTGAAAATATCCTACAAGACTGAACAGACAAGATACCGCTCGACGTTTCAGGTTACTTCAACACTTACTAGACAAACGCTCTAACCTCCCAATTAATTACAAAAGACTCATCTACATGATCATCATACGATCTATTTGGACTTATGGAGTAGAGCTTTGGGGCTCCACTAAGCCATCGAATTCCTCTCGTATCCAATCCCTACAATCCTAAATCCTTCGTAAAATCCTCAATGCTGCTCATTTTGTTAAGAATCAAGTCATCCATAACGACCTTAATGTCTTTGTTGCTGATTTGGCCCGAACCCGCTATCTATACTTTCATAACAAACTTCATTTCCACTCAAACCCCCTAGTTTCTAACAGTCTTCAATTCCCGATAATCCTCCGAGGAGTCTGAAAAAAAGATGGCCACGTGACCTTCTTAGTTGAACTTGCGATTTGAGTACGACCAGTGGGTAGTATCTCTACTTGTCTCTCACTAGTATCTCATGTCATTATGTATCACTTAGCCTATTTACTTGTTGTATAGTAAATATCAATAAACAAATAATTAAAAAAAAAATTATAGTTTTAACTACTTGGTTACAGAGTAAACCTATCGCACTTAATCTAAATCCTTTTTTTTTTGTCATTTTTTATAATAAAACAGTGTGATGGACCAATAAAACCAATTACTTCTCCTACGTTAAAATATTCGTCAATATATATTTTATATCAATTTTATTAATGGTATATTGAATTGGAATCAATTAAAAGGTTTCCTCACTAAAAAAAATAAATCGCAGAAAGCTTAACTGAGAACAAGCAAAACTCCCCACTAATTAGTAAATGACTAAGTCCCTAACGCTACTGGTCAACGTTAATTAATTACAAATTCAAATCCCCCTTAACTTCCTCGCGCCGTCCTCCTTTTCCAGAATCTTCTTCTTTCACTTTTTTATGTTCCCACTGAACAACATTTTCTTCTGTACCATTTCACCCCCATCATGATTTAATTTGCCATTCATATTTGTGGCAAACTATATTTAACTTCCTCAAACTATAAAAACAATAGGATCAGAGTACTCTTCCCTCCACCAGCCCTGAAGATGGCCTACAACATAGGCCGAAACTTTGGCACTTATAATAAATAATCCATACTTTAGTGTTGTTGTTTTTTTACTGCACCTAAACAAAAATAAATTACAGCTTACTCGAATCTTATTCTACATACAAAATAAAAATAAAATAAATTACAACTAACTAAAGATCATTATCATTCCTAATGCACAAAAATTATTTCTATAGAGCTAAGGCACTTTATAAAACTACATATACAAGTTTGAATGGAAAAGTAGTTGACTGGATAATTCTAATGATGTATTGAATTGGTCGGGGGTGCAGTCACTGATAACACAACAATAACTTTTGCTTATTTTTGTGTTATCATTGACTGAACTTCCTGACCAATTCAATCCATCATTACACATTAAGAGAAATACAATTACACCTTACTAATGAATCAATAACTTATCAATAAAGCTAAATAAAAATTACACACAATAAAATTTTTTTTTTAAATGTTTCCTTATGAATAACAATCAATACCAAAGTAAAATCCATTGTTATGTTTTTTTTATGGCTTCCCCAGCTGGGATCATGAGCTGTTCGATTTGACGTTTTCTGGGCTCAGCCAGACCCTGAGGAGTGACTAAATTATGCTCTCTAATAGCAATCACTCTGAATGGTCTCTTGTAACCTCATTTTCTCGGTTCGACACCATTTTCCTTTACATGATGGTAATTATCCTGACAGTGCAAATAATATTTTTTACTCTGAGTTTATCCCGAGCGATTGTCTTCTTCTTTTCCCCGGTCATCCATCCATGCGGTTTCTCCCATTTTCTTCCGCCCCCGTCCCTCCGTCGTGCCTGTATACCAAAATGGGTCTCAAAACGAAAAAAACAGTAGCTATGTGGATGGAGTGGTTATACGCCGCTTTGGCCCGGGGCATCACCCCATCTGCCTCCAATCCCTTGCCCACGCGAAATACTCTCAGTTGTTCCCTCAGAATATTATGAAGCTGTTCGATCCTTCCCTACTTTTGAGATATCCCAACGTATTCCAATGCCATGCAATGCCTAACTCTTACATCTCTTTCCGTAGCTGCACATTATCAAATTACCTCCCCCCCTCCCGTATGAGGGGGAAACTTATCGGGCAGTCCATATAACTGAAACCACGTTTGGAGGTTGCTACTGACCGCTACCTCTCGTTTCTCCTACACCGGGTGGGCTTGGCTATCTTGCTAAATTGTGTCCACCACTGTCACCCATTTAAATCCCCGCCACGTAAAAGTGTCGATCTGGAGGCCAGTTAACGGTAATGTAGGTGTGCTCGTCTCCCCCCTACAGGTGGGTGGTGATCATACTTCGCGGTATGGCAAGTGTGACAGTCCCTCATTATCTCTTCTGTTCTTAGTGCTACCATTTTTCGTTAATCCCTCGATGGTTTGCCTTTCCTTGATGATATACGAGCTTCCCCTCCATTTGTTGTTCGGGATCGCGAATCGTTTCCACCATATGACGGCATTGGATAAACGAACGGTCTGCTCCTTTTTTCGGTCCCACACAAGTTACGGATTTTAGGGATTTTAGTGGGTCGCGCCTACTTTCGATGCGTCTTTCAGCAGTCGGCATATTTGTTCCTCTTTGACTGCGGGTTGGGATCAAATAATGATGATTTTATGTTTCTCATATTTGGAAAACTCTATTTTCAAAAGCCCCGTAGTCCTTGCCTTCCAAATAATCTGCCGTGTCTAACTCATCCAACACCTGCACCGCCTCATGCGACACCATCCTATAGGCCTTCGAGACTCTCAGCAGTGCCAGTCTCTGAATCGTCACCAGTCTCCTCGCCGGGGATGCATACCTCAGGATACCCAAGACCACACCTTTATAAATGGTCATCGTTGCCGGATGCCTGAGGCAATCCCTATTCTTCCAAGTCCCTTCAGTGACAGGGTCACCCTATCCTTCAGGTATCCCAGGTGAGGGGTGGCGTCGAAGCCTCTCTTAAACTTAACGCCTAGGTACGTCACCTCCTCAACCAGTCTAACTCTTTCTCCTTGGATACTCAGCTTCCTCCTCACGCACCATTCTGCTACGAGACTGGCGCACCTCTCCGCTTGCGTCTTCAGTCTGGCTCTGCTGTTCTCGGCCACGATGACTGCCAGGTCGTCGACGTAGGCCGTGGCATGGAACCCTTCTTCTTCTAGCTCCCCCAGCAACTGGCCGAACACAAGCTTCCACCGGGCCGGGCCAAGGACCGACACTTGTGGGCATTCTCTCTCGATCTTCCTGTCGACCTCGCTATAGCTACCTCTAATCCTGACACTCCTGTAACTGAGGTAGCTAATCACGAGGGAATACAAGTTGCTGGGGGTGTCGAACTGGACAAAGAAAGCTCCCCAGTTCGCCGTTTCGGCATGCCATTCTCCATTCTCCACTGGCAAGACTTCGCCTTCCTCCTCTACCACCCTGAAGGATATATGAAGCTCGTGTCAGACCGTAGGGTCCAGTCCGCTATGGGCCTCACCATGGTGGCCGTGGCGAGTGTCCCGTCGATCCAGCTCTGTCCCCTGGCATCAACGAATGTAGGACTAGAGGGCTCATTCATAACTATGAGCTGACAACTCGCCACGGTTTCATCCACCACTCTGCCTCTGGCGTCTGTGCGCACCGAACCCCAGGCCGTGCTCCACGAATTGGTGTCGGAACAGACCACAACACTCCTGTAACCATGTGCAATGGCCTCCACGGCGGACACGTTCTCCTCTATCCTTTTCTTCGGCGGCATGTATGTCGAAATGAGGGTGAAGGATACCCTCCTTCCCTTCGAAAAAGCGAAGGCTACGGCTTTAGCATTGATTTCTTCGACAACTACGGCTTCAGGGAGTAGCACTCCGACTGTCAGTGAGGAAGGACCTGCGCCAGTCTCGCAGATATTCCCACCCCAGTTGGCAGGTATAGGATTCAGTCAGCGTTCAACCGTCAGTGAGGTAAGACTCGTTTTTTCTTTACTCCCGGTTAAGTGCGCTGGAGTGTATGTGTAGTGGTGGTTGATGCCCGAGGGACACAAGTGCGAGTCGGAGCCCTCCACGGACAGGAGATTTGTGAAAAACATTGAAAAAAAAGACTTATGGAAAAATTTTTAGGTCCAATAATTTTCATATACTCTCGGACGAAAAATGGACAAAAAAAATTTGGAGAAAATTGAGGAGGATACGAGCCAAAACATCGTTGAAGGATCCAAGACAGGAGACTTCAACGCTGATATAGCAGAGAAGAAGCCTCTCCAGGGAACCCAAGAGACCTCAACGATGGGGCAAGAAGGGTAGGAAATACAGCCGGCAATGAGAGAGGTCCCTACCCTCTCTAGCTTTTTCGGGAAGCTCGCTGGGTCGGGTAAACAAAGATTAAAAGTAATCTCCAGAACAAGCGAAAGCGAAACACATGAGGAAAAAGAAACGGATGGGGCACAGAATCTCAGCCCCGAAACAAAAAAAAGAAGGAGAGCAAGGAGAGGGAGTACCTCCCCTCATATATATAGTGAAGGTAGCCCTGCAGACCAAGCACGGGACATCCAAAAGAATGCCCTCGACTACATGGAGAGATATAGAAATTCTATCTCCAAGGAAAAACGGGAGTAAATAAACGGAAGCATTATTAAGCTTAGAGACATCATCCTAAGACTGGAAGGGGAGAGGAAGCTAATTCCCGACATCGTGAAGCATGTGGTGAGGGAAGTGCTTAACACGGAGGAGCTTCACCGGATGGTCGCTGAGAAGGTGGCGGGCATAGTGGGCCCAATGATGACTAGCGGACTACCGAAACAGCAACGGGAGGAGAGGAGGCCACCCAGGCAGAGAGAACCTGGGTAGACGGTGCCCCCTCAAGATCAGAAACCGGCCCCTGAGCTGCTGGAGCCACAACCGTCAATCAGCAAATATAGCGGTGCTTCACCGGCAGAAATGCCACAGAGCCACAGCAAGACACCAACTGTACAGGGAAAAATAGGCCCCTACATTGTAGTAGGAAAAAAGAGAAAGAAAATGGGCCGAAAGCAAAACTGGCCCCGACTCCGAAAGACCAGCCGCGCAAGCCGCCGACGATGGCTGACATAGCAAAGGCGCTTCCCACTAAACTAAGTGAGAGGAAGGCCCCGTACTATGTCACAATTAGGACCGAGGGAAAACCCCCCACAGAAATACTAGACCAGCTTCCGTCACCGACGGAGCTGGGAGTGGGGGTGAAGTTGCTGAAAGCTACGAGAGATGAAGGTGTCTTGATAAGAGTGAAGGATAGACAGGCTGGGGAGAGGATAGTGGCATGGCAAAGGCTGAAGGACCAGGGCCTAGAGGCAAAAGAGACAAGAGTCCCAGAGGCTGGCACGAAGCGGGCCTATGACTGAGGAACTGAGGGTCCTCCAGCTTAACATGGGGCGGCGTCGTATGGCGGTGGAGGAGTTGAGGCCCGTCTCCCACCAATATGATATAATGGCGATCCAGGAGCCTTGCTGTCGAAGAAATGTCGTCACGGGCTTTGGTCTCACGTCATCTGGCTTTGGTCACAGGGTGATAGCGCTGGGCAGTGCAGAGAGGAGGTCCAGGGCTGCGGTAGTCATTACCAACCAGACCCTTGACGTGATGGAGCTGCAACAGCATACCACCGCGGACACGGCCTCATGCCTGATAAACTGGAGAGGTATGACCTTTGCATTAACGTCGGCATACCTCCCTGACAGAGTCAACATAAAGGATGGTATCGGGGCCATGAGGGGAGTAGCTATTACACACAGGAATGTCATCATCTGCTCCTACACCAACGCCAGGAAGACGGTCTGGGGGTCCACGAGAACAGCTCGGCGGGGAGAGAGCCTTGGCGGGTTCGCCAGTGGTCACCAGCTAGTGGTCCTCAATGAGCCCTCTGACACACCAACATTCCGGGGGGCTAGAGGTCATAGCTAGATCGACGTGACGTTTGCGACACCCGCCATGGCAAGATAAATTAAAGGGATGACCCTCAGATCAGGGACGAGTTCCGACCACACGGCCATAGCCTTCGGCCTCACTAGAGATGAGGCCGACGAACCATCATTCAACGGTGGGGAACAAGGATATGTGACGAAAAGGGCGAACTGGACTGCTTTTAAGAGTCACCTGGAGGGATTGCTAGTGAACGATAACTGGAGGCGGATGATGTCAGAACAAGACGAATCGATCGAGGCCGAAGTCAGTCGGCTCACCAACATCATCCGGGACGCGGCGGCGCAATCTCTCCGGAGGAAGACAGCGGTGAGAAGACCGGTCCCATGGTGGACGCCAAGCCTAACCACCCTCAAGAGACAGCTCTACAGGGCTCGGCAGTTGTACCAGAATTGCAGGTACGAAGTGAGGCGCGAAATACTTCGGGATGAGTACAAGCGCAGGTTAGCTACTTATCAGAACGTGGTTCGTGCGGAGAAGAGAAAATCCTGGAAGGATTTCGTTAAGGAGAAAAATCCCTGGCGTATACCATTCAGGGTCGCGTTAGGCAAGCTTTCGCCCATGCAGACGATAGCGGCCCTGAGGATTGGTGAGGAAAGAGCGGCCTCCGTGGAGGAGGCCGCCCAGATCTTCATCAGGAGTACATACCCCAGGGACGACCCGAGCCAGGAAATAATCCGACGGACCACGGAATATCCACCGGGTACTGACCTGTGCCCACCATGGGACATCTGGGACCTCCGTATAGCCGTGGGAAGGCAGCGCACGGGACGCGCTCAAGGACTGGACAAGGTGGACGCCTTCATGCTGAAATCCTGCTGCTCAGGATATATAACGCCTGCTTGGAAAAGGGATGCTTCCCGAGGCGATGGAGGGATACAGATTTGAGATTGCTTAGCGGAGAAGTATGTCATGCTAGTCCTCTTTGACATATAATCCGCCTTCGAAGGTGTGTGGTGGCCGATATATAACGCCTGCTTGGAAAAGGGATGCTTCCCGAGGCGATGGAGGGATACAGATTTGAGATTGCTTAGCGGAGAACTATGTCATGCTAGACCTCTTTGAGATATCATCCGCCTTCGATAGTGTGTGGTGGCCGAGCGTCCTGCAGCAGCTCCAGAGACACGAAGCGCCGAGCAATATCTACGCCCCGGTGAAGAGCTACATCGAGGACAGACGAGTTACGGTCCGGGGTAGCTACCACAAGTACGTGGACAGGGTGGAGCGCGGATGCCTAGAGGGTTCGGTCTTAGGGCCGGGCGTGTGGAAGCTAGTATTCGACGAGTTGCTCGGCGTCTTGGAAGATGAGCAGTTCCCTGCCACGGCATACGTGGACGACCTTGCTGTGATAGTCTATTCGAACAGCAGAACCGGGATCTCGGTGGAGGCCGAGAGATGTGCCAGTGTCGTAAGAGCCTGGTGTGAGAGAAAGACACTCAGGATGGCAGTCGCCAAAACTCAGGTTATTCTCTTGCCAGGAAGAACGGATAGCGCTCACCCTATCAGCTTCAACATTCATGAACACAGGATCGGGGCAAGTGGGGTGGTCACGTACCTTGGAATAGGTTAGGAAGGTACCTGGACGTGACCCCTCACTTGGACCACCTGGCAACGAGGGTGAGCCGGACGATGAATGGCCTCAGTCGGATTGGCGGCGCATTTTGGGGCCTCAGGTACCCAGTCAGCATGACAATTTACAAAGGAGTGGTCCTGGCAAAGAAGAAAACTGGCATCGGCTCAGAGAACGGCTCTGCTGAGAGTAACCAGGGCGTATCGCAAAACATCAAATGAAGTGGTGCAGATCTTGCCAGGAGGTAGGCCTATTGACCTCGTGCTGAGCGAGGATGCGATCAGATATCAGCGATCAGAGGCAAATCCCAGCAAATGGGAATAGGAGGTAAGGAAGGATTCACTGCTGGAGTGGAATGGACGGTGGTTGACATCTGGTCGAGGAGGCCCTGGGCACAGACGCCCTGCACAAAATAATACGGTGACGCCATGGGTGGGCCGTGGGTATCCCCCACACTGAAAAGTGTGAAAAGTAAGGGAATAATTGAGGATGTCGACGTGATGATCGAGGAAGGAGACCAACTGGTGAAGAAGAAGGGAAAGGAGAAAAAGGCGCCTAAGGCCCCCATGGAAGCCGAAAAGGTGGTGGCGGGACCTTCTGGGGTGAACCTGCCTAAGATGGCTAAAGGGAGGTATGAAGGCCTCCAGCCGGCCCCAATGCCCCAGAGATGGAAAAGCGGCACGGAGATATGCCGTGGGAAGAACATGGATGAGGAAACCAGCGACGCGGACGCATCACCCAGGGAGGAGCTGAAAGGGAGAAAGAAGAAAAAGAAGAAGATGAGGCCGACCTCCAAGGATGAAAAAGAGGAGAAACCTAAGAAGGAGAAGAAGGTATCCTGGGACGAGTTCATTGTCAAGGAGTCGTAGAAGAATCCCTGGGGTATCCCGTATAGGGTGACACTGGGCAAAGTGAAGCCGCTGACCATGATGGCGGCTATCATAGTGGGAGATGCCAAGGCAACCACCCTGGAGGAGACGGCTGAGATGTATATAAACTATACATACCCTAGGGATGATCCGTCCCAGGATACGGAAGACGATCGAATGGTAAGACGCACCACGGTGTTCCCTCCAGGTACCGAACTGTGTCCACAATGGGATAAATGGGTCCTTCGTCTTGCCGTGGATGGGCAGAGGACTGGCAGAGCTCCAGGACTCGACGGGATAGACGCCGCGATCTTGAAGAACAGCGCCCCCCTCATTGAGGATGACCTTCTTGGTATCCTCAATGAGTGTTTGGATCAGGGGCGGTTTCCGAGTAAGTGGAAGATCGCGGACTTGAGACTCCTCTACAAGGGAGGAGGCAAGGATAAGGATACGTCTAAGGCGTACAGGCCGATATGCCTCCTCCCGGTGATTAGTAAAGTCCTGGAGAGCCTCATCGTCACCAGCCTAAGGCCGGTCCTCAATGCGGCGAGTCATCCACGGCAGTTTGGCTCGACCCGTGGCAAGGGAACCACAGATGCACTGCTGAGAGTGCGCAGGGATGTGGAAGAGATGGCGGAGAAGTATGTCATGCTAGTACTGTTTGACATATCCTCCGCCTTTGACAGTGTGTGGTGGCCCTGTGTACTCCAGCGGCTGCAGGAGTTCGACGCCCCCAGCAACCTGTACTTCCTTGTGAGTAGCTACCTCAGTGAAAGGAGTGTCAGGATTAGAGGTAGCTACTACGAGGTCGAGAGGAAGATCGAGAGAGGATGTCCACAAGGGTCGGTCCTTGGCCCGGCCCTGTGGAAGCTCGTGTTCGACCTGCTGCTGGGGGAACTAGAAGAGGAAGGGTTCTTTGCCACGGCCTACGTCGACGACCGGGCAGTCATCGTGGCCGCGAACAGCAGAGCCAGACTGAAGACGCAAGCGGAGAGGTGCGCCAGTCTCGTAGCAGAATGCTGCGTGAGGAGGAATCTGAGTATGGCCGCTGCCAAGACCCAGGTTATACTCTTAATTCTCCACTGACAGGGCTCATCCTATCATCTCAGATACAGGGAGAGAGGGTCAGGCTAGGTGAGGAGGTGACGTACCTAGGTGTGAAGTTTAGGAGAAAACAGGACCTGGGATACCTGAAGGATAGGGTGACCCTGTCACTGAATGGATTGGGAAGAATAGGGGGTGCATTCTGGGGCCTCAGGTACCCAGCAACGATGACCATTTACAAAGGCGTGGTCTTGGGTTTCCTGAGGTATGCATCCCCGGCGTGGAGCCGCAACCTCACGCAGCTGCAGAAGAGGAGGCTGGCGACGATCCAGAGATTGGCTCTGCTTCGAGTCACGAAGACTTACAGAACGGTGTCGTATGAGGCGGTGCAGGTGCTTGCCGGAGCGATGCCCCTGGACCTCGTCCTGAAGGAGGACACCCTAAAATACGAGGTGAAGAGGCAGGGGCTAGCGGCGCTCCCGAAGGGACTCCGACAGGGGATCGGCGAGACCCCGAATTTGTGGAAGAAGATAGTGAGACAGGACTCCATTTACGAGTGGAATGGACGGTGGGTGACTAGCCAGAAGGACTCGACCTTGAGGAAGTTCTTCCCCACCGTCCGGTCGAGATTGGCGGCGACATGGGTCCTCCCGGACTACTGGGTCTCGCAGGTACTGACAGGACACGTCGGGTTCCGGGGAAAGTTGAGTGAGTATAGGAGAGACATCGACCCCCGGAGCCCCGCATGTGGGGTCCCTGAGGCGGCAGAGCACGTGATGCTCTCATGCACGGCGATGGAAGGACACCGTGCCAGGTTGTCAAGGAAGACCGGGATCTTCGCCCTCGCCGAGGAAGACTTCCCCCGCCTGATGGAGGAAGACAATTACCCCCATTTTAGGGAGTTTGTCTACGGGTGGAAGGAGGTGGTCGGTCCAGCGCATTTCACCATCAGCAAGATACGGCCACCCGGCGAGTCACCAGACGATGGGCCAACCCAGGAGGAGAGAGAGGGAGACCGGACTGATGCGGACTGGCCGGACGCCGACCGGACGGATGCGGCGAACCAGGAGGGCTGGACGGCAACCGGACGGATGCAGACCGGCCAGGAGGCCTAAAAGGTGCTGCCCTATCAGTAAGGTGCACATCCGTGTACGGGGCAGCACCACAGATTTTTATTTTTTGTGTTCCCCTGAATTATCCACACCCCCCTAGAGTATTGTATAATAAGAATTTTATTTTGAATAAAGTGTTGTTTTTTGTCAGAGGTGGGCGTGCGTAAACCCAACGTATCCCTCACTCGTAGGATATCCCTCACCTGGCCATTAATGTGGCTCTGGGCCTCTTGGGAGATCTTCTTCCTGACCAGGTATGTCCTTAGTTGGTCGGAGATCTTCTCTCCCTTTACCATCGGGTTTTCTACGGTCTCCTCGACTCGAGAGTTATCCTCTCTGGGTCTCTTGGTCTTCCTCTCAGGACCCTTCTTGCCCTCAGCATTGGTGTCCGCTGTTACGGACGCTGAAGTTTGCGGCCATTTCCCGGCCTTCTCCACGCCCATGACCTCTTCTCTGCCATCGAAGGCCTATTTACATCTTGCTCCATCGTTAAAGTCACTTGTGTAACATGGAAGGGACCCTTCTCCTCTTCACCACCGTTAAAGTCTCTTAGCTGAGAGGCCTCAACGTCCCTTTCACCTGTTTTGTCCGCCATTTTACCACACTTTTCGGCGTCCATATTTGTCCGGCACTTAAAATTTTTTTTAGCTTGGAGGTGGTGGGATGCTTCTTGGGTGCATTATTCATGTTTTGTTTTGCTATTTGTTCTTTTGTTTTTTTCTCTATCTACCCTGAGGATGCCTGAATGGGCGAAATATTGGACAGATAATTTCAATTTCTGTTTTAGTTTGGAGACTAAGGGCTTTTCGTTGGAATTTTTCCACGGTCTTAACATTTATGTAAGGTCTCTTTTTATTTTTCAATATTTATATATCATATAACAATAAAATAAATTATAAAACAAATAATAAATTGGGAAAGAATGCTGCACTAACGAAAGCTGTTTACACTGACTTTATTTCAATCATAATCCTTTTTTTTTAAATGTATTTATTGAAATTCACATCTATATATTTGGATACATCAAGTAAACATAATGAAAGATAAATAATATCCCGAGATAAAGGAAAGTAGAGAAACTACCCAATGGTAATACTGGAATAAGAAATTAAAAGGTAGAAGGTCACCAGGCCAACTTCTTTTCAAGCGCCTCGGAGGATTAACTGGAATTGGAGAGATTGCCAGGTTTGAAACTAGTGTATGAGTGGAAATAAAGTTTGTCATGAAAAGATTGATATCGGATTCGGGCCAAATCAGCAACAAATGGGACATTAAGGTTATTATGGATTACTTTGTTCGTAACAAAGTAAGGAGCATTGAGGAGTTTACGAAGGATTTTGGATTTTAAGGATTGAATACTATCTACATAATAATGAGAGGAGTTCGATGGCTTAGTGGAGCCTCAAAGCTCTACTCCTTAAGTCTAGATGGGTCTAGTGATTGCCATTAATTAATAGGGAGCTTAGAGCGTCTGTCTAGTAAATGTTTAAGTAGCCTCAAACTTGTCGTTTCTGGTCGTTTCAGTCTAGTATGACGATTCCAAGTTAAGCGTTTGTCGAGATGTAGTCGTAAGTACCTGAGCTGTTCTACAGGAACCCGTGGGATGTTATTAAACGATACAGGAGGACAGGAAGTCATTGGTTTACGATGGACGATAAAGGTGATTTTTTGTGGGAATTAATTTTAATACCCGTTTTAACAACATTTTTTAATGTTAGTGATATGTGATTGAAGAGTATAAGGATGCTATAACTGGATAAGTGTTGACTGATAATAGACATGTGTCATCAACATAAGTGGTAAGGATAGTGTTTGGGTGTCAGCTGTATAAACTATGTATAGTATTGGGCCGAGGATACTGCCTTGAGTAACACCAGCAGATTGAGGAAAGAGGGATGGGAGAGGGATGAATAAAAAACATTATTGTGGTTTACGATGAATGACCTGTTGGAGAGATAAGATAGAATAATGAGAAAATATGAAGGAGTTAGAAATCTGCGGAGTTTGTAAAGCAACTCAGGGTGCCAGACTCGGTCAAAATAGACACATTAAATAATGTCCCTGAATACAGCCTGTTGCATATCGAGTAAGACTGCTGCAAAAGCAGAAGAAACAACGTCTACCACACGATAGCAGTGCTAGATTGTGGAGTGGGATGTTCTAAATCCAAATTGATATTGATTTTAAGTGATCTGGAATAAAGTGGTTTGCATCCAGGATGGAGTACAATCGTTTAAGGATAAGCTTTTCTACTATTTTGCCCATACATGGTAAAAGTGAGATAGGACGGTAAGAGGACAGTAATTCCGGCTTTTCTTTTAGGTTTAGGTATTATTTTTACAATGGATAATTTCCAGAGGTAAAATATGGTGCGGAGTACAGCATTAAATATGTAGGTGAGGAATAAAATACCTTTTCTAGAGAAATGCTTTAAGATGACTATGAGGTCGTGTCCAGGATTTTTTTTTGAAAAGTAATGTGTGAATAATACTCGTATTACATATTTCGGAAGGATGGAATGCATTGGGAGGAAGAGTCATTTGGAAGGGAAGATTTAGCTCTGCTTTCATATGTTGTGGTGAGTTGGATTCATAGTATCAGGATGTGGTTGAAAAGTTTTAGAAAGGAATTGGCCGAAAGACTGTGCTTTTTCTTCGTCAGATCTTGTGCACTCATTGGATTCAGTAAGGTGTGGATGGTTGAATTCTTTGAAATGAAGGATCTTTTTGGTAGTCATCCATAATGATTTGTCAGTAGTCGATAGATTTTCCATTATGTTCGTTAACTCATGAATTTTGAATTTTCTAATTTCTGCTTTCAGTTGGTTAGTCAATTTAGTATAGATAGATATATCTGCTGGGTACCGAGTTCTATGCAACTTCGATCTTGCAATGCATTTTTCTCTTAATAAGATACGAATATGCTGGTGGAAAATCACTCTGTTGTGAGCTATTAATTTGATATACTCTCTTAAATTGCCAAGGTTAATATTTTTAATCCATTCAGCAGGTGTTTCTTCTGGTTTCTTGGGTCGGAATCCAGCCAATATACCAAGAAATAACATAGCCAATACCCAGCCCACAGATGGAGAAGCTTTATATACCAAGGTAGAAGAAGAACATTTTCAGCCTCAGATTAAGCCCTGAGGAAGCTTGCAGTATGGTCAGCGAACGTTGGCAAAGAATTTGACTACACGGTCGAAACCAGAAGAAACACCTGCCGAATTAATTTCATGCTTTTAGGTGTTATCACGTAAACTGGTTCTTAATGATGATGTAAGTTTTTCTATGGTTGTATCAATGGCTTGTTTTGTCTTAAGTGAAATTTTTAAATCCAGTTTGTTCTCCGAATCGTGACAGAAGTTGTCCCAATTTACACGTCCTGTAGGAAGGGAAGGCTTGGGAGTGAAACTTGAATGCAATAAAAGGAGAACTGGGCTATGAAAGGTCGTCCAAGGATCTGATATTGGTTTAGTTGGTGGAAATCTGGGATGTTATAAATATATCAAGGATGTCGGGACGTTTTTGAGGGATATAGGCCAATAGGTGGGGTTATTTGGTGCCAGGATGGAATAACTCTTTGTGGATTTTACAGAAGACAGGATATTTCCACGGGAGTTGGTTGTTCGACAACCCCATCGTTAGTGTTTAGTGTAGTAGTCTCCTCCAAAAATGAAGCGCGGTCCAAGAGATTAGGATAAGGAATCAAGGAGGTTATAGGAAAGAGCATTACCAGGAGGACAGTATACAGCTGAAAGTGTGATATGGAATGGACGAGTTGTTATGGTTAACGAGGTTGATTGGATAGCATCAGTTTTGGAGTGGAAGGAATAAGGGAATGGGATAAGTTTTTATGAATGAGAATACAAGATCCGGCATATGAAGTGAGTTGTACGGACTGTCTGGGTGGTCTGATTTGTAAGTGATGCAATCCCGTATATAGAATTGTGTGCGTTGAGTGAAGTGTGTTTCAGTGAGTAAAGCAATATCTATTTGTTTGCTATGTAGAAATTTCAAGTGCGTAATGGTGATTATGAAGGCCATTAGCATTCCACAGAACGATTGCTAAGGGCTTTATGCTAATCGTGGGTAATTAAGTGGAACTGCGGTAAGAATGTTAATGAGTAAGTTGATGAGAGGCTTGATAGTCTCTTGGAGATATTTCAAGAAGGATCTAAAACTATCTATCTAGATTTCAGAGTCACACTACTACTCTTGAACTACATGCAAACAACATTTATAAATGAATGACCTTTTTTTCATAATTTATTATTCAAGTAATAAAAATATATCAATTGATTACTCTTAAATTAAAAAATTAAAAAAACAAATCTATAGAGCATTACCTCATATCTGATCTGGGATCCAAGCCAAATGGATCGAAAAACCAATTTAATGAAAGCCAGTGTTGGAATTTATGGCTGTAATACTTATTTTTTGAAACAAGATTGGCTTCTGGCATTGATATGTCTTCAGCGGTAACATTATATTTTTCTATCAGTATATCAAGAAACGGGTATGTGTAAGAAGAAATTTGCTGCCGAAGATTGTATCGGTATAAATGCTTCAAAATAAACGGAATGACTTTATGAATTGGTCTCCTCATTGCTGAAGTAATGGGGAATCTCTGAAAAAAAATTTTAATATAGTTTTTTTTTTTATAGGACGAACGATGTATTCGAAAGAAAATAAATATATATTGTTACGGGCTACTGGGTATTAAAAATTAATTAAACAATTCCTTAATTAAAGATACTAAAGTTTATTAATAAAGTGATAAAAAGAATACAATTAAGTTAGAAACACTTAAATTATTAGACTAAGATAAATTTATAATAACAATATTCTAAATATTTATTATAACCTAGGCCTATCTAATTATTACAACAATATAAGATATTACTAACTCTAGATAGCTTAACTAGTTACAATAGTTTGTATGAATATTATAAAATTACACTACTAATTATTAACTACTAATTAACACTTACAGTTCACTAGTCCACCGACCGTAAGGTTCTCCAAGTATGACAAACTGACACACAGTAACAAACAGAAACAGTTTATTACACTCGCGAGACTATCACAGTTCACTGATACACTTATTACACTGGCCGGTTCAACACTGACTAGTTTATCACACCGACACTCACTTATTACACTGACACGCACTTATTACGAGATCATCACAGTGCCTCCTGGTCTACTCTCAGACTAAGACTGACTCGAAGAAGGCGACGGAAGTATTTAAATAGGCATGGCCGAACATTCTATAACACGGAAGGGGCGAGACAATTCTGGAATCTTCTTAATCCTTTTCCGACAAAAGGAGACGATCTAGACGGTCCTAATCCTATTTTAACTTCTCCCGCCGGCGGATTTAAGCCGCTAATCCTTTGCTTTCTGTGACCATAACACTGCCCCCTCCTTAAAAGTGCTCTGCTCCAGAGCATAGTCCGGAGAAATCGGGCATTTATGAGCTTCTACTGATGGAGACGCACTTTCTTTCCAGGGGTTGAACGTGCACACCAATATGGCAACTCCAGAGTTGGCGAATGTCTGTTCGATCATGTCCCTGACAATCTTCCACTCCAAGCCGTCGTATCCACAGCCCAACTTCGGAATAGCGAGCATAGTGACACGCAGTCTCAGAAGCTTACTCCGTAGGTCGTCTAGGCTTCGCCGCAGTGCGTCATATGTTGGCTTCTGATCAGTGGCACGCTTGGTAACCAAGTAAAACAGGTGTCGTCCTTCGTACGGCTGGTGGAGTGCCTTCCCGACACTTGGTCCTTCGCGTTCGAGCTCCTCAGTTCCGCCGAACGTCTTCCTGAAGACCGTTGCAATCCCTCGAGAAGTCCTCAGATCTTCGGCAACGCAATGGAATGCTCCACTAGTAACGAGAAGATATCCCTGTAGATAACCTGAGTTACTCCACGGGTCCCTGGTACTTTAGTATGAGCAACTGAGTTATTTGTCTTGACGTTGCTTAGATGCCTGACCTGCTGGTCTTCTTTCAGGCCGTGGTCTCCTTTGTACGAGGCCAGTCTATTGAAATGGACTACTTTGGGTTTTCCTTTAGGCTGCTTCCTGATCCTATATATGACGTCGTTGATCCTCTTGACGATCTCAAACGGGCCGTCCCAGGAGTTCTGCAGTTTAGGTGAGTAGCCTCGCCTTCTTCGAGGATCATGTAGCCAGACCAAGTCTCTAGGTTGGTAGCCACCTTTCTCAGTCCTGATGTCGTAGCGCTCCTTCATTCTGTCACTTGCTCCCTGGATGTTTGTGCGAACCTTCTCGTGAATATTATCCATTCGCTTCTGTAGATCCGTGACGTACTCCTCTCCGGCAATTTCCTCGTCAGTCTTGAAACCGAATTTCAGATCACAAGGCAACCAAACACCACATTTGCGGGAGTCTGCCCCGTTGCCTCACTGACTGAACTGCGGTAGGCCAGCAGGAACAGGTGAAGATACTGGTCCCAGTCTCGCTGATGGTCGGAGACCACTTTGGACAAATATCGAACTTCCTTCAGAATTTGAATTAGAACCAATCTATCAATAGTCATAGGCCTTGTAATAAATAAAAAATAATATTTTTTTTTATTATTTATTTCTTTTTTGTTTCTTATTTATTTATGATTTATAGGAAATATTTCTATTTTTAACGAAGATATTGTGAATACTTTGGTCAGATCCACTTTAAAAAAATCTTATGTTTGGTTTTAAAAAGTCAAGTCACAAACGAAATAAGTATTATTCCTATAACTAATAATATTTTCAGTATTAAATGATTTATACTCTATTACTAAACTTTCTAAAAATAAATTACGTACGAATAAAACATATTAATCTTTACAATAGTATCACTTATTCAAAACGTACAATTGTAATCTCGTTATAATTGTTAATATTATAATTAATTATTATTAATAGTAATAATAAGGCTTAGCGAACCCGAAGGCTCGATTCCAATACCACCAATCTCTGCTTACAAACTTCAGTCCACGGACTACTATCAAACCCCAAACCCGCTAGATCAATCTTAATGCCAGTCAATCAATAATATCCCAGTAGGTAACATCGGATGTTATGAGAAAAAGAAGAATAGGGTTCTGTGCATAGTAGAGACTGGGCTGTTTAATGGACAACGATTCTCCAAGGAGGTGATTTGTCCTAGATCACGCTCAACCGCCAGATTTTACCCATTATTTTGGGTACCCACTTTATAGAAGATGAGTGAGCCCCAGGAGGGTCCTACATCCCATTTGATCCATCCTGGCTACTAACAGATCAAATAAAGGTCTTACCAGCAGCAGGATTTGAACAAGGATTTTCGGCATGGCAAATCAGCGGACTATTTTCTTCCTCTTAAAAAGAACATGTTATTGCAATTACTATCACCCATGCGTAATTTATGGCTGTTTTTAGTTTCAAACTTGTATTTGAATCCCATAAATGGATTAAGAAACATTCATAGTATAGGTTACAGCTATTTTCACGTTCGATACGAGGCAATCTGTTTTTTTTATTGGCCATTATTAGTTACTTTAATGTTTACGATAACAATTAATAATTGTAACATCTATTCCTAAAAAGTGATATTTCCCATAAAATTAAATGTAAAATTTCTAAAGTCGACCATTTTAAGAACAACATTTCTTATTTTAATTATCTTATTTTTGTAACTGGAGTACATCTTTCTTAGTCAATCATTCAAGTGAGTAAATTAAAACCTTTTTCCAGTCATATATTATTTTTCTTTATTTAAAAACGTTTCAACAATGTTATGTCATTCTCAATTTACATTATTTATAAGTCCTTTAACGTTATTTAATTTTAAACATTTTTAGAGAATATTTTTAAAATTAAATAACGTTAAAGGACTTATAAATAATGTAAATTGAGAATGACATAAAATTGTTGAAACGTTTTTAAATAAAGAAAAATAATATATGACTGGAAAAAGGTTTTAATTTACTCACTTGAATGATTGACTAAGAACAACATTTGTTTTGAGGCATCGCTATCAACATTAGTATTTTATATTTTTTTGTTAATTGTTTTAATTTTTATTTGAAGAGAAAAGTATTTTACATTTTGATCAAAACTAGTTATATTAGCTTCTTGTTAAGGAGTACTTAGATCGATTCCATAAGATGATAATAGTTATATCTTATATAGTAATAATATATTTTGTCAAAAGAAATCTGAAACTCACACATCTCTTCACATAGAAGTGGTTAAGATCGTATTTTTGAACTTTCTTGATTTTCCATCTTTGAACAAGGTTTTTGATAGAAATCAAATGTTCATCGCCATCTAAATCATCGATTTCATGATAATGGAAATCTTCGTTTTTTGTCATGCCATTGGGTTTTAGATTCTCAGTTGGGATATCTGCATCTTCTTGTATCAAGGAAAAATTATGACTCGCCAAGGAAGGAATGGACCCCCCTTCGGGTTTATCTGACTCTGAATCATCATCAACCGAATCATCATCGTCAACCGAATCATCATCGTCACCCGAATCATCATCGTCAACCGAATCATCATCGTCAACCGAATCATCATCGTCAACCGAATCATCATCGTCAACCAAATCACTATTATCTAACGGGGCAGGAGAAATATTATCCGAATAAGAATAATCTTCAATCCCTTCTTGTTTTCCAAGAATATCATCAAGTTGAATATCCTCCCTTCCAAAAATATCTACTGCATTAAAATCAATACCTGTATTATCATTCGGCAAACAAAAATTATTTATTTCGTCTTCTTCTGAATCGCATTCAAGGAATTGCAAAGTAGATTTAGAAATCTCTGAAACATTACTTACACTATGAACAGCGCGGCATTGCCGCCTGCTTGCTTTAATTATTTCTTTAATTTCATTTTTGCAATGAATTCTGTAAAGCTCTCTGATTAGAACCCTGATTTTTTCAGGTGAAATATAGTTAATTTTTTCCCTTTGTTTCACTAAATAGCTACCGACTTGTAGCACATATTTTTCGTTGAATTTATAATCCGAAGAAAGGTACATTTTCTCAGTTGGTAATGAAATATCGCAACTAAGAGGAAATCTAGCATAATAATATCTGGGATATGATAAAAAGAACATAGCACCGAAGAGGTAACTTTTAATGAAATTGAGCCTTTCTTCGTCTTCGTCTACTTTAAATAGAAATTCTTTATCTCCTTTGTGAATAGCACGACGCTTTATGGCGTCTTTTAAAATTTCATTTTCCGAATCTTCTTCTATATCACAGTCAATAGTAATTGGAAACGCATTCTCAATTGAGTAAATACTCTTCGTTTCTTTCTTATACAGGTTTTCTTTGAATATTTTCCAATTCCGTTGGCCTTCTAATGTACCATCCATTCTATCTAAATCTTTTAACCTAAATTTGTCAAAATTTAAATCAGACCTTTTATGGAGGTAATTGAGCTGCATGACGTAACTCTGATCAACAACGCGAAGATGAGAAAATAACGAATGTGATTCCTTCTCTGGAAGATAATGAAATTCATAAACACTCGGTACATATGAAACCACAAGCCTCTTTCTTATCCACTCGTCATCCGATTTCCCACAATACCGATGAGGAATATTATCAATTGTGTATAATCGGAAGATTGTAATAAAAGGAATATGTGTGTAGGCCAAATCAATTCTACGTAAGTCAATGTATGGATCAGATAATTTAGGTTGAACATAACATGGATATAATAACTTTTCCAACTTCCAAGGACTCAGTATCATCTGTATGTAGTTATCCCAGTGTAAAAACTCATTCAATCTGTTTTTATAGTCGGTGAAGTAATAAAAAGCGACTTTTCTTTGTTTACGCCTTTTTTTATATTTGATTTTGTCATGCCTGTTAACCACCGCTTGTTTCAAATTCATTGAATCAATAAATTGCAGAACTGGAACTTCAAATACTAATTCTTGACTATACACTTGCCGCAGAATATATTTGTTATTGAATATCAAAGTATCAAGCCCACTATCAGATGAATGAAAGCAATCGTGCACATTAAATCTAAAATAACTCGCGATATATTGTTTATAAAAAGGAATGAGTAAATCTTCCATATTTCCTGAGTGTTTTGCATTCTCATAGCAGTCAGATTCCTCATCGCTAATATCCTCTAATTTATCGTATGAGTCTGGAACATTGATAAAAAAGTCCTTTCCTTCTTCACTGGGAAAGTATCGCCTCACGTCAGGGTAAGGAGTAGTTATCTGAGAGTAAACATCAACTGATACTTCACTTGGTTTTCCAGAGCTTCTTTTATACAATACTTTGACAGACAAGTCCGAATCAGATTTATTATCGACGTCTTCTTTGACAGAATGGCCATAAGAAAGCGAAGATTCTTCAACATATTCTTCACCGTTATAATAGGAAGTTTCTTCTTCACTTTCTTCAAATTCGAAACTTAAATCGATTTTTTTGTGAACTACTGCATCACCTTTGCAATATTGTAATGATGATCTTGGTAGGATTTCCTCGTCACATTTTTTTATCGTTTGTTTAACAATATAGTTCTGTGTAAGGCAGATACATGGATGGTATTTTTGTCCCATATGACGTTTAAATATTTTAAAATAACGGTTGTAATATGTTTTTTTAATCCTATATCTCTTTCTTGTCATCTTCATTCTTATAGCTCCGCATACAATGCAATGATCTTTTTTATCATGTTTTAAAC
This sequence comes from Arma custos, assembly GCA_037127475.1. Classification (NCBI taxonomy): domain Eukaryota; kingdom Metazoa; phylum Arthropoda; class Insecta; order Hemiptera; family Pentatomidae; genus Arma; species Arma custos. The sequence goes on along the minus strand of CM073761.1, from coordinate 20,468,396 downwards.
ATAAACATAACAACTTGCCAAATTTTGATGGGTCTTTGTGGCCATAAAATTTGAAATCAGGATTTAATGAAGCGTAATTAAAATCCCCGAAAGTCAAACCCGTAACAAGGTATGTTCGAGAAATGTAATGGGAGACGTGAGACGGTGTAACGCAACGCGGTGAAAATACTGTCAAAGCAGTTTTTCTATAAATCCTTTTTTCATTTAAAAACATCCATCCTAAATACCATCCTAGGGGCCATATTTTGAATTGTCTGTAGTCATTATCTCTAATAGCGTAAATAGGCACAGTAAGATTTTCATTTAAGTCTTTTTTAAACATTCTCTGAGCTAATGAGACATCATGATATGATGTCTTAGATGAATGTGTAAATGGGATATACGACGAAGGAATCCAATTCAAAATAGATTCTGTTGAGTGCTTCTTTTCTGGCCACTGCCTTCGACGTATTATTGACTTACAGCCAAGTTTTTCATTATAGCAGTAAGTCTTGTAATTAGTATACTTCAATTCACGTTCTTCTTTTTCCATGAAGTCAATGACGCTGTTAATAGAGATAGTTGAATCCGATTTTTCAGCTACCGCTGAAACTTGAGAAACCTTTATCTTCTTAGGAGCAAGCACGTGGAGTTGGCCATCAAAAATGAAAAAAGTATCGTCCGGCTTTTTAAGAAAAACGTCTGAATTCAGGTTAATTGATTCTTTATAATAATTGGAACCATTATTGATGACTTCCTGTAGTTCTGTTTGGTTATATTCTAAAACTGCTTTACTGTTCATTTTCTGCCCCTTCATCTTCTTTACTGCCCCACTATGCTCTTGGACTTCGTTTATCATCAAATTCTTTATATTATGGCAGTTGACATTTCTATAAAAGGTTTTTCTTATCGGAAAGTTAACTGGTGCCCAAATTTTTTCTAAAGGAGGATTTAAAGTAGTGTGATAACCAACACTTCTCCGAAAGAATTTGATGATATTAAACCAAGTAAAGTGTCTATAACGATTTCCAATTTGTTTACGTATGATAAGGTTTCTTTGTGTCGTTGTACTCAGACTGGTTTTGACTGGTTTCGTATTTTTTTTATAACTTATTTTACGCCTAGGTGGTTGAATTAATATCAATTTCGTTAAAGCGTGCCTGCCCTTTTTAGTTTCTTTTGCTTCGTGTAATAGATCCCCTACAGACCAAAACCTACCACTTCTTAGCTTTTTGAAAACTTGGGCTATCTTTTTCCGAAGTACCCACCATGGGATGTAGTTTGCCCAAGAGACTCTATATGCATATCGAGTATTGGGGTAAGAAAGTGAACCTGTCAGCTCTGGATCAAGTGAATTCTTATTAAAATGAATATGATTTTTATATCTCCGACGACATCCTCTTATCTGAGCAGATTTAATCATTGTTTTATTATGCCTGATGTTTCTTTTACCAACGATGATCTCTTTCTGCAAAGGTTGAATACATTTTCGATATCGACTAATTGTTTTTTTCAGTTGCAAATATCTTTTCCATTGGAGTGACAGTCGTTTTATTTCCTGATGCTGTTTAAGAAACTCGTGTTGTTTCGGTTTTATTGAAAGAAAAGGAATGAGTTCTGAAAAATTTAGTTGATGACGCCCTTTCACTTTTCGGAATTTCTCCCCTAAATTTCGTTGTAATATAAGAATGTTACTATCCTGGAGTCTCCTTATCATATTATGTAAATAATTATCCCTTTCCTTGTCAGTTCTAGAACATTTAATAATATTTTTTTCAGGACGAATGTTGTTCGGAGTGTCGTCCTCACCTACTTTTTGGTGATACTTTATCAAAGGTTCTTCGAATACTTCCTTCCGCATTTCTTGTTTGGTTGAATCAACTTGAAGTCTAACACCGATTTTTTCACTTTTCTCATCTAAGTTCTGTTTAAATATAACTTTGTGCATTTTCCCTATCATTTTATACCTTGAAAGATCATATATAGTTTTGACATTTTGAAAAGTAGAATTTGATTCTCTGATCAAATGAAAAGGCAGCGAATTTTTTTGTAATGTATTAAAATACTTGACATTTACAAAGTCTAAAGGTGGAAGCAAATAAGTTCTCAATTTCCAGAGTGGAATTTGAGCATTTTTTTTAACATGAAGCGGATCGGGAGGGGCCCAAATCCCCATACATCTTTTAGCATAATATTTATAGAAAGATCGATGTGCTTTCAGGAAATGTACCATTTGTGACCAGTATCGGTGGTTTTTCCTTGAAGACACCTCAGCTATAGCAGTTATGATTTGGAAAATTTTTTCGTAATACTTTAAACGCATTCTATCGACATTGTAAAAACAATCTAACATATGTTGAAAGATTGATTTGCATTTCATAGGTGAAAGGTGAATGCCATAGAGATGCTCATTATTAAATATATGGGATACTTCTGGATCGTAATGGTATTTATACGTAGATGCATAAATATCTGTTATCCTATCTGCTTCGTTATTATAGTACTCCCAAATATTACTAATTATCTTTTTTTTCGGAAAGCACCATCCTTGGGCCAATTTAGGAGACTCCTTTTTATATAATAATTGAGTGTTTGATAGGAATGTCAACCTTTTTTTAACTAAAATTTTATTTGTTTTCCTTTGCGCTACATATCTTCTAAAATGACACATCATATGTTGATACCTCAATATATTTTGCAGCACTAGAGTTAGAATTAATTTACATCCAAGAATATTGTAATCCACGTTAATTTTGTTATATATATCAGAATGAGTATAAGGTTTCCAACTATCTTCGCAATGCATACTACTTGTTTCTTTCGACAGAAACATGTAATTATGTCTAGAATCCTTCAAACGTTGCTGAAATCTTTTTGGCTTTTTCACATGTGATTTCCGAACATCATCTTGATCCCGAAATCGGTCATCATTAGTACTACTCAAAGTGCACATTTCTGAATCAATCTGTTCAGTTTTCGGTTCCATTTTTTTAAAAAAATCACTCCTATTATCACTGTTCTCTCTGTTACATTTGAAAATATCTTCCCTCTCGTTGAACTTGACGCCCGAAATATGTGAGTAAATGGTGGAAAACGTTTGGGAGTTTAAAGATGGTGAAGTATATTGAAGGGTTGAATTTATATTTCCAGAGCTTGTGTAGTGAGAGTCAAGTTCCCACGACGACTCTAGATTAGATAATAGTCGTAGCCAAGTTCTAGGTTCTTGTTTCGGAGTACCACTATCATCCGTTTGGTCATGAAAAGAGTAGAAAAATCTCTTATTTTTCGTTTCAAACAAAGATTTTTCTTCAATGGATTTGCTGTCTTTCATTAAAAAGATATAGCACAACCTTTCTAACGACTTATTGTACTTAGAAAATTTATTTTCCGTTAGGATCCTGAATTTATTTATTACCGACTTGAGAAAATATACTTTAGTCAAAAATTCGTCAAAATTTTTTGAAGATCTACTCCTGAATTCGTCCGTTGCTGCAAATGGAGTCAAATTTAAATAGTTCCAATTGTAACCGGTTGAAGTAAAGTTAAATTTCGATTTTGTTAAGAAATTGTGTTGTTCAGAAAAGTTTAAATATTTAAGGTTATCCTTATAATGTTTCTGCCAGCAACGCACTATTAAATGTAAAACATATTTCATTTGGGCCCGTTTCACCATGCTACGATAGAACTTGATGACAGCGCCAAAACATGCCTGGGGACGAAGTTTGGAATTATTCGTAAAAATTTCATCTAACCGTCTTAAAGGGAACTCAGATACCTTTCCGCGTTGATTAATATAAGGTATTACTTCAAGATTGTATGATCCTTTTTCTTGAGGTTGTTTAAATTCTTTAAAGAGAGCACGATTATATACCAGCTTATTACTTTTCAATTTCCACTTTTGTCTACAAATTGTTCTGACGGGTATAGATTGGTTTTTTGATAAAAATTGATTGTATCCCAGTTTTTCCCTTGTTAATAAATTACCATTGGATGTATCTGTAGCATTTGATTCTGATTTGCATGTTAATAAAATACAGTATTCATAATAAATATGGATCACATTTTTTCTTTTGGGTATTTTATACACATTAGTAGATCTTTCTTTTTTAATTTTTGTTTTTTCGGATATCCGCTGGCGTTGCAGAAAATTATGGTACAGTGATATCCGTTGCTGATTTTTTAAGGATGAATATCGTGGAATCCCAATTTGTGGAAAGTCAGGTCCTGTTGTTGTGATCGGTCTAATGTAGTACATAGCTTGCAAACCGATATCAATCTTATGCGGCTCATTAGGAAAAAATCGGTTTTCTAACCAATCATGCTTCCTGAATCTATAAATAAGCGATTGCTTTAAAACTTGTTTAATAATTTTTTTAAGGTATCTTCTGGATACGGACGTATCAAATATAGATATTACTCTATTTTGATCAACTAAATTATAACCGCAGGACTGTTCAAACAATCCACAACAAATTTTTCTGCATTTCGTATCTTTTCTTCTTTCCAGTTTCATTACTTTCTCGAAAAAATTAATGAATGGATAACATGAGCATGTTAAACCATCACGAGAGAAACATAGACCAAAAAAACTCACCAAAAACCCATCATCCTCATTCCTCCACACATTAAGGATATGTTTAGGTAATTCCTTTTTTAACATATATATACACCAAGGCTCTTTAAGAAATGGATTATCTATCTCGCATGTATTCTTTGGTGTACATTGGCATTTGCATTTGTTGAAAATTCTCCCAAGACATTCGTCATCCATGAATTTCAAATATATGAATTTTAAATTATTCTGCTCTTCTGTTACTTTATTAAAATAATGAGGGAAACAAGATCCGCAAGGTATTTCCCTTCGGTGTAAAATCTTTTTAATTGCTGTTTCAGGTCTATGCCATGAATGAACAGAATTTTTTCTTCCATGAAAATGATTAGATAACCTTTTTGGTAACTTGAAGAATTTGAAAAAACAGATTAATTTAGAATATTTTAAACCGAACTTGTGAACTGCGTGGGGATAAACACTACAAACGGGAAAATGTACCTCTTTAGAAAAATACTTGTCCTCGTATCCTTTATCGAATGGTGTTCTTTTTTTAAAACACATATATGCATTCATAATATGCCGGTATTTCTTGATGGATGTGCATCTTGCACAGATACCATCAAGTCTACTCCGTGGTATTACGTTTTCATAATAACCACTCTTATTGGTATGCTGAGGCTCTTTCTCTAATTCGTTCTGCATTCGCTTTAATATGGTCAACAATCGCCATTGCCTATCATCCATGTACAAATCAAAAGTTTCCCTATCTGCATTTAGGACTTCAATCCTATCTTCTATTTCTAATCCATGTGGCCCATAGTCGGTAAGTGTGGAACGAAGAAACAGATGCAAATATGTTTCATTAGTATCACGACTCTTTTTAATGGCAGATAAAATCCATTCTCTTCTCTTCGATAGGTTCCTTATCCTGAAAAATATATTAAAAACACATTAAAAACATATAACTTCATTCGCATTAAACACAACACACATTTTTTTTTTTAGAATAATTTATTGATATTTACAACTGTGATTATATTACATAAAGTAAATCTGCTGTATGAACAAAGGACAGTATAAACTACACGTTGATAGCTCTCCAATAAAGTTCTAAAGTAGAAGGTCCCGAGGACATCTTCTTTCCGACGCCTCGGAGGGTTATCAGGAATATTATGGCAAGCAAATGGAGAGACTAGCGGATTCAAGTGTGTATTGTTACGGTCACAGAGTGGAAGACGGAAACAAGGGATTAGCGGCTTAAGTCCGTCGGCGGGAGAAGTTAAAATAGGACCTTCTCGATCGCGTCCTTTTGTGGGAAAAGATTAAGAAGGTTCCAGAACTTCTCCTCTCTCCCGTGTTCTAGAATGTTCGGCCTTGCCTATTTAAATACCTCCCTCGCCTCGTCATTTAGAATTTAGAATTAGTAATATCTTATATTATTGTAATAATTAAATAGGCCTAGGTTATAATAAATATTTAGAATACTGTTATTGTAAATTAATATTAGTTTAATAATTTAATTGTATATGTATCCTTTTTATCACTTTTGTTAATAAATATTAGTATCTCTAATTAAGGAATTGTTTAATTCATTTTAATACCCAGTAGCCCATAACAGTATGGAGCTTTTCATGGAAGGATATGTATCTAGTTTGAGTCAAATCAGCAACATATGGGATATTAAGATCATTATAGATGAGTTTGTTTGTGACATAATAAGGAGGATTGAGTATTTTACAAAGGATTTTGGATTGTAAGGATTGGATACGAGATGAACTGGATGGTTTAGTAGAGCCCCACAGCTCAACTCCGTATGTCCAAATAGGTCCGATAACTGTCATGTAAATGAGTCTTTTGTAATTAATTGGGAGCTTAGAGTGTTTTTCCTGTAAATGTTGAAGTAGGCGAAAACGTCGAGCAGTTTCTTGTCTTTTCAGTCGTGTATGAGGATTCCAAGTGAGACGTTTGTCCAGATGGAGTCCTAGGTACAACACACATTAAAAACAAAGATATTGTTACCCCTGGAAAGAAAGTGCGTCTCCATCAGCAGAAGCTCATAAATGCCCGATTTCTCCGGACTATGCTCTGGGCAGAGCACTTTTAAGGAGGAGGCAGTGTTACGGTCGCCGGCAGGAGGACGGAAGCAAGGGGATTAACGGCTTCAAACCGTCGGCGGGAGAAGTTAAAATAGGATTAGGACCGTTCTAGATCGTCTCCTTTTGTCGGAAAAGGATTAAGAAGATTCCAGAATTGTCTGGCCTCTCCCTGTTCTAGAATGTTCGGCCTTGCCTATTTAAATACTTCCCTCACCTCGAGCCAGTCAGTCTTAGTCTGAGAGCAGACCAGGCACTGTGATGATCTCGTAATAAGTGCGTGTCAGTGTGATAAGTGAGTGTCAGTGTGATAAACTAGTCAGTGTTGAACCGGCCAGTGTAATAAGTGTATGTGATAGTCTCGCGAGTGTAATAAACTGTTTCTGTTTGTTATTGTTATTATAAATTTATATTAGTTTAATAATTTAATTGTTAATAGTTTAATTGAATCCTTTTTATCATTTTGTTAATAAATATTAGTATCTTTAATTAAGGAATTGTTTAATTCATTTTAATACCCAGTAGCCCGTAACAATATTATGTTCATGGTATGCTACAAATATGAACATAATATCTTTTAATTAATTAATAAAAAAGTTTACAATGTAACATTAACTGTATTTATTGATATACTAGCTTTTACCCATGGTTTCGCTCGCGTGAAATTCGGTCTGCCACATAAAGTTTCGTGACAGATCATTTTAAATAAATAATTTAATTTTTTTAACTATAAGTTACTCGTACATCCAAAATTTCAGATGTCTAACTTCAAAACTGAGGGATTCCATAAAATCTTTGAACTCCTAATATATTAAGGGGGAAACCCTTTGGGGTGGAATTATCCAAATTCCTTTTTAAGTGTTCATTTAAGCTGTACAAAGAACTTATCTGCAAATTTCAAGATGCTAAGTTCAGTGGTTTCTGCTGTGCGAGTAGCGCTCCGGCAGTCGTAGGAAGAGGACCTCCTACTGGAACGCTCCGGGAGATTAACCCCACTCTTACAACGGAAAGTCGAACTCAGTCGTCTCACAGCTACCGAGCAGGTAAGAAGTGTTTTTAGTTAGCTCCGTGATAAGTGTGCTGGAGTGCCAGTTAATGTGCGGTTGAGACCGAGGGACACTCGTGCGATTCGGGACTCCCACGGACAGGAGGTTTAAAAATAAAACAAATATTTTTTGGAAATAAAAAAAATTTTAGGTGCAAAAATACCTACTTTTTGAGATCCGGAAAATGGACCAAAAAAGTAGAGGAAATGGAAGAGGACTTAGCCGAAAACATCGTTGAGGAATCTCAACCAGGAGACCTCAATGCTGGGAAAGGAGAGAAGAAGCCTCCCCCCCAAGGGAATAAGGAGACCTCAACGGTGGGGCAGGGAAGCGTAGAAAAGGAACAGACGGGGGCAGGAAGTTTAAGTTGAAGCCGGGTATGGCTGGATTAAGAGTGAAACTCCCCCCGACTAGTGAGAGTGATCCTCAAACGATTGTACCCCATCCTTGATGCAAATCACATAATACTAGATCACCAGTTTGGATTCCGAGCATTCCACTCCACCATTCAGCTATGCCATCGTGTGGTGGATGTAGTCTCCTCTGCATTAGAATGTCGATCATATTATTCGGGAGTTTTTCTTGACGTGGAACAGGCTTTTGACCGAGTCTGGCATCCGGGCTTGCTCTACAATTCCTACCCGCTACATACTTTCTCATCCTCCAATCCTATTTCACAAATAGAACTTTCAAAGTAAACCATAACAATGTCTATTCATCCCTCTTTTCCAAATCTGCTGGTTTTCCTCAAGGTAGTATCCTTGGTCCAATCTTTTATACAGTTTATACAGATGACATCCCGACTCATCCTAATACTATCCTTACCACGTATGCTGATGATACATGTGTATTATCAGTCAACACCAATCCAGTTATTGCATCCCAAAGCCTCCAATCCCATATCACTTATCTTGAAGAATGGTGTCCAAACTGGACGATTAAAATAAATTCTCAAAAATCGCATCAAATCACTTTTACCTTACGTCGTAAACCAATCACTTCCTGCCCTTCAGTATCCTTTAATAATATCCCACTGGTGTCTGTAGAACAGATCCGATACCCGGTATCTATCCTTTCATAACAAATTTCATTCCCACTCAAACCCTCTAGTTTCAAACCTAGATTCCTCTTCCATTCCCGATAATCCTCCGAGGCGTGTGAAAAGAAGATGGCCACGTGACCTTCTTAGTTGAACTTTGATTTGAGTACTACCAGTGGGTAGTTTCTCACTAGTCATTATCATGTCATTATGTATCACTTATCCTATTTACTTGTTGTATTATTGTAATGCAGTTGTAAATATCAATAAACAAATTTAAAAAAAAAATTAAGCACAGATAATAAGTTATTATTATATAAAGCCTACTTAATACCTATACTAACATGCCCAATATTTAGTTACATGTCTAAAACTAATTACAAAAAATTACAAATATTCCAAAACAAATGTCTTAGAATTGCTGGAAATTATGCATATAACACTAAAGTTAAAATTATGCATAAAGAATTAAGTATACCTAACATTAATATCTTTATAAAAAAAACTATGTAAACAATTTTTTTTAAGTGTAAAAACAATAGAAACCCACTTATAAAAAATATTGGGAACTATACAAAAAATAGTACAAAGCGGTATGGGCATAAACGAACCAAACATTTATTATTGTATGATACCAATTTCTTTCATTTCATTGATATTGTTATATATATATATATGTACATAAGTTACTAATGATGTATAGTTATAATTTTAGTTTATTTTATTATTTTTTTTTCTCTCTGTTGGAAGTTTTTTACACATTTTTTCTTTCATTGTAAATTATGATTCTCCACAGATATATTTAAATTTGTACAATTGTTTTTAATTTGAGACTGGTCTATTAGTACAGCATTTTTATTTTGTGAAATATAGCAAATTATACAAGAAATAAACAAATTAAAAAATATATATATATCTTTAGTTTAAGTAATAAAAATCAATATTAATTAAGAATATTCCCTCGGTATATTTTCGTAGGATAAAAAATTGAATAACGGACTCAATTACTAGCAAAACAGCATAGTAAAAGCCCGGGAAAAATTGTAAAAAAATGCACAATTTTAATTTTGTTTTGTTTTTTAATACCATGACGTTTTCTTATAACAAAGTGTAGTATGGAGATTTAATTACCAGATTTTTATGCTGAAAGGTTATGAAAATTTTAGCTTGATAGGACCTGGCCAGTTTAGAATATCGGTTAATCGGAAACTCTAAAGACACCCGAGCACATGCCCCTTCAAGACACTCAAAGAAATTTTTCAACTACATCAATTATAATTATTGGTAATAGAGTCGTCCTAATTTTAAAACTATAGAATGATGACTAATGGTGGATTCGCAGAAAATGATTGACGAAGCATACGTCTTTGAAGGACTTTATGAGTAATGGCTCATTTATAAATCCACTGAGATTATCGTCATAAACTTAATAAGTGCTGCAATAGATCCTTTTTAAAACTGAAAAGATCATGATTTATCAACTTGCCTAACTAATTTCAAAAATTGTATGGAAGAGTTAATCTTTTTGGACGCTCTATTTTTACTGTAATAAATTCCTCGGAAGCGAGGCAAGCTATAAAATATGATCCTCACCTAAATAGAAATCTTATTATTTAATTTAATTTACGGCATAATAACTTACAAACTTTGCTGGTACAGAGATAGTGTCACGCCCTCTAAAATAAGCATTAAATCTTTTTATCCAAAAAAGGGATCTTATCCTGAAAAAAAAATCATATTAGAGAGAGAGAGCGAGAGAGAAGAGAGGGGAGAGGGAGAGGGAGAGGGAGAGGGAGTGGGAGAGGGAGAGGGTGAGGGAGAGTGCGAAGGAGTGGGAAAGGGAAGGGAGAGGGGGAGAGAGAGAGAGAGAGAGAGAGAGAGAGAGAGAGAGAGAGAGAGAGAGAGAGAGAGAGAGGAGAGGGGAGAGGGTGAGGAAGAGGGAGAGGGTCAGGGAGAGGGTGATGGAGAGGGAGAGGGATAGCTAGAGGGAGTGGGAGAGGGGGTGAGAGAGAGAGAGAGAGAGAGAGAGAGGGGGGGAGGGAGAGAGGGGGCGGGGAGAGGGAGAGAGAGAGAGAGAGAGAGAGAGAGAGAGAGAGAGAGAGAGAGAGAGAGAGAGAGAGAGAGGAGAGAGAGAGAGAGAGAGAGAGAGAGAGAGAGAGAGAGAGAGAGAGAGAGGGAGAGAGAGAGAGAGAGAGAGAGAGAGAGAGAGAGAGAGAGAGAGAGTGGGAGAGGGAGTGGGAGAGGGAGAGGGAGTCGGATAGGGAGAGGTTAGTGAGTGATGGAGAGGGAGAGGGAGATGGTGAGGGAGAGGGTGAGTGAGAGGGAGTGGGAGAGGGGGTGAGAGAGGGGGTGAGAGATAGAGAGAGAGAGAGATAGAGAGAGAGTGAGAGGAGAGGGGAATTGGGAGAGGAGAGGGAGAGGGTGATGGAGAGGGAGAGGCAGATGAAGAGGGAGATGGAGAGAGAGAGGGTGAGGGAGAGGGGAGAGGGAGAGAGAGGGGGGGGGTCTTGTATTTTGCTTGTTGATAACCAACTTAAAGTAATCCCCAGGATGTATTTATTTTCGGATAAAAACTTCCCAAAATAAACTTCCAAATTGCAATACTTATTTCTATTCTGACATTACCTCCTCAGTATTATTCGGTAATGATTCAATCCTAACTTCTTATTCACCCCTCAATGTTTCAATACAAAGTCAGACGGATTCTAAATTGATTTGACTTAACCAAATGGTGTCATAGATGGGGTGAGGTGTATATTCGACAAATGCTACTCAGACTAGAATTAGTATAACGTGGGACAGCTCTTAGTTTAAAACCACAGAAATTCAACTAAGGATACTATATCGTTTTTAAAAATAACGAAAACTATGTACACCAAGAACAAAAACGAATATCTAAGTGGAAAATAGTTGACTGAATAAT